>JAXQQM020063503.1:62500-234782 GCA_034641835.2 Pinus albicaulis
ATGATCTAGTTTCTCTAGAGCGAGCTTTCCATTGTATGTTGGTAAATCACATTTCACATCCAATTTCAACTAAGATGTAGGTAAGTAAATTAGAATCAAATTTTGATTTTATTGTCTTTTTTATAAAACTAAAAAAAAATACTGGTCTTGAATTAAAAGATCGCTTGAAAGAGTTTTACGAGGATCACTGCCTCCCCTTTATCTTTCACCTTGACTTGGACACTCTTCATTCTTTTTATATAATCATATCATGATTGTTTTCATCTATTGAAAAATTGTTAAAACATCCATTCAAATTCAAATGGGTTTTCTTCCCTAAAAGATTCCATTGCTTGTGCTTGGAATGGTTATGTCAAAGCAATATTAATATTAGATACTCAAAACACACCATCTCCCAAATTGAGCCTAGATATGGTTAGCATTCAACATCAATACTTCTGAAAATACAAATCAAATATCATTTATCCATAGATATGATAATAGATATGATTTAAAATTAATGCTAAAATTATATGTTCGACAAAATTAAATTATTGTAATAATTTCCCAATTAATTAAAAATCAACATTTAAGTATTCTAATTTAAAGAAAAAAATTAAACAACAGAAGCAATATTAAACAAGCAAATAGAGAAAACCCATGTAGGTTACATTTCTTGGTCAAAATTAAATTATTATAATATTTTCCCAATTAATTAAAAATCAACATTTAAATATTGTAATTTAAAGAAAAAATAAAACAACACAAACAATAATAAAAAAAACTAATCAAGGAGAAAACCTATGTAGGTTACATCTCTAGGTATTTAACTCCGTTCATAAAGATTTAAACTAGCAATTGCACCTGTGGTGCAAAGGAACGCCAAAAGGAGGCGCTATGTGAATGAGCGTTTAAGAAACACTGCTTGAGAATGACTTTCTTGAATAATTTGATTTGAAGTTTAGATATTAAGATGAATCTTATTAGTCTTGACTAATTTTACAAATGCAATTTTTGCAAATACGTCCTTGACAATGAGTAGTTTAAAGGCTTTCCCTATGGAACATATATTTTGGAATAGGGCATGTAGAATTATTTCCTTGGTAAAGAAGGCATAGGCACAAAATAGGTTAGGAGAGGATGTTGGTTTGTAGGTATAAAAGGAAAGGAAATAGCAATGTCAAATAACCATATTTGTAAATTAGTTTTTGAAGTATGCTACTTGCAATTGTATATCTTGAATATTCCAAGTTTTTTTTTCAACTCATTGCTAATCATGTTTGACATGACACATGCACATGATAGTTTGAAGCATTTTTTTTTTTTTTGAAATTGTTGTTAATCATATTTGAAATGATATATGCACATCACAATTTGAAAAGTAAGCGTGTACAGAAAAAGAAAAACATTGATTGAAGTTGTAACTAGTACTAAGTAAATACTAAATAGTAGAGAGAGTAAGATTGAAATGGCTAGTTTGACTCAAACAATTAGAAAGTAATTTATTTTATTTTAGAAAGAGTGAAGCAAATGTAGTAAATGTCTTTGCGAAAATCACATTAGAATAGATTAGGTTGACACGTGTTTATTTATTTATTTATTAATCTTTATTTTATTTTATTTCTATTTATTTATTTTATTCTTATTTTTGTAATTAAGATTTTTTTTTATGTATTTTATTTTTAATTTTAATTTTAATTTTAATTTTTTTATTTTTTTTATTTTTTTTAATCATAGAATGTAATCATTAAAAATAAAATAAATATATAAATTGAAACTTTAAATATTATTTAATTACTTTTAATATTTAATTTATTCGACAATAATAAAAACAAATGAATATCCTTTGAATAATTCACCGAGGCTATCTCCCTCTTTTATAAAGCGCTCGAATATTAATAGAAATCCTCCCCTTGTAAACTGTATTAAAAGGCAATATCCTCTCATTATATTTTGATGTTCAAACTTCTTAGACCATAACCCCAAGCAATAACAAGTATACGCCCTCTCGAAAGGCTCACGACGGACTTTAGTTTAATAAGCATTGACCAAACCTTAGAGTTGAAAGGAGACTTCCCAATCATATAAGGGGGGCAAAAGATGTAGATTTTGAGTTAGTTCTTGAGTTAATTCCTTGAGTGTGGAAAATAGATTGGGGACGACACGACAGCAGCACAGATGCGGAGGAGCTGACGCGCGCAGGAAGGAGCTGAAACCATAACAAGAACGGTACAAGTCATCAGATCATATCTCAAAACATATTTTTCAAATAGTTAATTTGAATTTTAAATATTTATATTTATTTTAATAAAAATATTAATTTTTAATTTAATATTATTAAGTTGTAATTTATGTAATTTTATTTTAATTTCATTTTATTTATATATTTATTAATCTTTCTTTTATTTTGTGTCTATTTATGTATTTATCTATTTTATTCTTATTTTTGTAATTAAGAATTTTTTTTTATCTATTTTATTTTTAATTTTAATTTTATCTTTATTTTATTTTATTTCTATTTATTTATTTATTTATTATTATTATTATTTTCTTTCTCTTTTCTTTTCTTTTTTGTTGGTTTTGAAATATTTTCTTATCATAACATGTAATTATTAAAAATAAAATAAATATATAAATTTAGATTTTATATATTATTTAATGACTTTTAACAATGCCCTTGACTATCCAGGCGTTAACAAAAAATGCACAGGAATAAAATTCTTGCACTTTTGAATGGTCGAGATGAGCGCTATAAAGATTTAAGGTCCATGTTGGATTGCGAGGCCCCTTGCCCATTTAAATTTTAACGAAGGGAGGGGTCCGGAACCCCGTCTCTACAACCACGTGGCAACGTTTGGAAAATTGTGACACCCCTCACTTAAAAACCATTTACAGCTATGAACCCCTCCCGCAATCCATTTGTGGTTTTTTGGGAAACGCCCTTCGGTTTTCTCCATGAAGCCTGCCGGAAATAATTCCGCAATGTCGTCGTGGCCGGGAGAAGGTTGGATGACCCAACAAGAAATGTTGTTGGCTGCTCTGAATTCGCAAGGCCAATTCATGGATTTGCTGCGGGTTTATGACTATGACGCTGCCGAAGGAAATGTATATGACAGACGAGGGGTCTTCCTGTCCAGGCATTCCTGCACCTTGTCCGTCGCCTTCCACGGATCTGCGCCCAATCGCGCATCTTGCGGATTACGGCCGTCGAGAAAAGTGGAGGGAATGCAAGGGCCTATGCTGCTAAATGGCACTCCCAATCTTGATCTCATTAGCTCGATCATCTCAGCTTCCATTTCATAAAAGATATTCGCGAGAACGCACGACACATCACTGAGATGCTTATTAATGATGCATTTCCTCAGAGACCTCTTCTACTGTTGTTATGCCTTACCAATTCTTCCATTAATGCTGGGCCAAAACTGTCGAAGCACGCCCATTCTCTCAATGATTTTAATATTTTCATTTAAATTAAAGTGAAAAGCTAAAATAGCTCTACAATAAGCTAAAATAGCTCTACAATATCAATGTTCCAACTCAGCTTAACATGTCAACTTGAACGACTTGACATAGGAGAATGCATGACCGATACAGTACATATAAACAACCTCAAACATGACATGGACTCGTAAATATATATGCTTTTTAAAAATATTAAATTTACAGAGATGAAATATATGCACAAAGATATAAAATATTCAAAATATTTGATAAATAAAAAAACTTTTGGAAAACATAATAAATAGCAATACATCAATCAAACATCGACATAAACATAACTGTGAACGGTTTTTGAATTTTTGTGAACTTGAAAATATTTTAAATTTCCCCAATGTTCAACATGTTGCATCATAAGTCGAGGCCTCAAAGGACAGAGTGACACTGCTCAAAAGGGACAACTTAAATTTCTTTTAAACGTTCATTTTATATATGTAAAAGTTTATATATATATGAGAAAGTTGAGTTTATAAAAATCCCGTTCTCAATCATCAGTAAATAGGATACCACTAACAAATAAAAGATAGTATACCACTAACAAATAAAAGAATAACATTTCCACTAATATATACATATTAAAGTTAATTTTATAACAAGGCCCAGTCTCACCTGCTTCCAGAAAATGGCATACAACTAACAAATAAGAGTATCATTTTCACCAATCCTATAATCAACCAATGACAGTGATAATTGTACACATTTTATAATACATATACAGAATATCGAGTAAACCATGATAACTCGATTTTTCCTATAACAATGAATGTGTACTCTTTTTAAAAAAATGCATTTTCAGCTTTCCTTCCCCAAAATTACATTATAATACATATACAAAATATCTAGTAAACCATGATAACTCGATTTTTCCTATAACAATGAATATGTACTCTTTTTTAAATTAAATGCAATTTCAGCGTTCCCTTTCCCAAAATTACAGTTGACAGCTGATTTCTCTCCAAAGATGTATTCATTTTCTATATTTACATCTTGCATTGTTAAATAATAATAATAAAGAAGTGTCCTTTGTTAGTTTCAAAGATAAATCAATAACATTGTGCTTTTGTCTTATAAAATTGGCAGATTGACAAATTGTAAAATAGGATGGAAAGGGCAACCAGAAAAAGAATTAGATGAATTTGTGACTGAAGGTGGGATGCCGAGCTACTTTAACTAGAATTTGTCTCCGTCAAAGAAAATGACACATTGGCAAGGAGAGTACCATTTATAGAGTCCCATTTGCACTAACACTGCCACAAATAACAGTAAAACGGTAAGCATCTAGATCACAACAAAAGAGTAAAGATCATTATCAGTATAATATGCACTTGATTTAAATTTAAAAAACAGATGCACAAGTTCATGATGCCAACCCAAAAATAAGAAGAAATAACGAAAAACTAATCTATAAGGCTTACAAAGGAGTCATCAACAAAGAAAGTAAGTAGCTGGCAAAAAGCTAGAACTATGAATCTGACATTTTTTCTATTTTGAGTTAGCAGATTCGGGGTTCGAGCACAACTATATGACTTATTAAGCACCCAAGGTGTTATGATATCCATAAATCAACAAGCAAGAACATAGTTATGGAGATGAAAAATAGCCTGCTTCTATGGCTTATTAAGCGCCCAAAGTGCCAGGATAGCCCTAAATCAGCAAGCAAGAACATAGATATGGAGATGAAAAAATAGCCAGACATGTGTTGCCACAAATTTTGTAATCATATTTACCCTGAAGCATTGTACCAAATTACAAAGGGAGAAAATATGCCCTATTTCATTTTACAAAATTAGTCAGGCAAAAAACATGCCCTAATACATTTCACTTAATAATATTTTACTAAACTACTGAGATATCCTCCAGGTTGAGAGAGTAAGGCCAGGCAATGATAAGTGAACTAATGCAGATCACATCCAAATAAGACATATCGTATTTTCATAATTTGTGCTCAGTTTTCTATAGAAACAGGTCTTCTAGTTTCGGTAGTTATCCATCTAGAAGAACAAACAACTAATCATGTCGTAACAATAAACATATGAATGCAGAGCACTAGTTACAAACAATAAATTCCAATTGTAGAAGGCATATCTTCTGGGAATCAAGGACTTGCTCTGAAGCTTCAAAGCTCATAGGGGCATATATGCCCAATGATACTAAAGCAGAATCTACTTTTGCATTTGTTTTTGTTATATGCTTATCTAGTAACTGTGCTAGGATAAACATAAATATATTTCCAGCCAAAATTATAAACAAATTCAATGGGATTTTGGTTACATGGCACTAAATTTCAAAATCCCCAAAGGGCAATGGGGTCAAAAATAATGAAACCAGAGCAATGCTTTATCTTTTTCCTCAGCGGGCTGCTGAGAAAATATGGAAGAGGTTTCTGCAGGACCATAACATAGGCTTTACTCCAGGTCATTTTATTTTGTTCTCACTCTTCTATAATCAATCACTTACAACTGAGAAAGAAGAAAATAATGAAAACCTTTATCTTTTTCCTCAGTGGGCTGCTGAGAAAATATGGAAGAGGTTTTTGCAGGACCATAACATAGGCTTTACTCCAGGTCATTTTATTTTGTTCTCACTCTTCTATAATCAATCACTTACAACTGAGAAAGAAGAAAATAATGAAACCAGAGCAATGCTTTATCTTTTTCCTCAGTGGGCTGCTGAGAAAATATGGAAGAGGTTTCTGCAGGACCATAACATAGGGTTTACTCCAGGTCATTTTATTTTGTTCTGACTCTTCTATAATCAATCAATTAAAACTGAGAAAGAAGAAAATAATGAAACCAGAGAAATGCTTTATCTTTTTCCTCAAAGGGCTTCCGAGAAAATATGGAAGAGGTTTCTGCAGGACCATAAGATAGGCTTTACTCCAGGTCATTTTGGGTTTATGTTTCGAGGAGAAACAGTGTAATTTTTTCTTCTCTCTTTTTAATGTGTTCTCTTTGCCTCTTCCTTTTTTCTTCTCTCTTTTTAAAGTGTTCTCTTTGTTAGTGCGAAGAGGGAGGTTCGAGATTTTCAAGCACATGTAAATAATAGGGCATCAAAGTTTGGAGTTAACAGTTTGCAGTAAATGCTATCTCGAACCGTATAAACTTGAATGGCAGTAATCATATCAAAGTAAGTAAGATACATAGAAATAAGAAAACAGCAGGAAATAAGACAACCCCACAAAAAAGAATGGTTGAGAAACATTAGTAAGGAGAACAGTTATCAAGGTTTTTTACAACCAAAGTATGTGTAGATGCATCATATAAGATCTTCAGAGTATATGTATTCAATTTTGCAATCAATAAACCACCAATTATCTTAGGGATGGAAATCAAAGATAGGGTTTGGCAGCATCTCACACACCTTTTCCTTCTTTTTCTGTGTCCCGGGCCACTCTAACTAAAGTTCCTCGATTTGCAACACCCTAATAGCCAGCCATCAAAAAGGCGTATTATTAGTCAAAATTGGCAGGTTAGTTTTTAGTTAGTCACAAGGAAGGAATGGAAATGAAACATACCCAGGAAAAGGTATTGATGTCTGTTGTCTCATGGCGACCAGTGAGGCGTCTCTCATTGCCCTCCCCATAGGCATAAATATGCCCCTTATGCCTCAACTTCAGTTTTTCTATTGCTTTCTTGATTACTTCGAAGCCTCCCTCCTTGTGCATGGACTTGGTGCTATTCAAAGAGTGCGGTGCATTAGAGGTTCCCTCCAATGGAAACACATGCAACCGTAAATCTATGCCAACGCTGATTCGTTTATTGGTATATGTTGTACATAGTGGAATAATTACTGCCAAATTTTTTTTGCTCAAATTCTTTCCTCTTTTCGAGTCACCAATGCTCCTCACTTACCTACCCTTTCGTAGATTCTGTTCATGTGATTTTTTACATAGATTCATAGATTGTAAAACAATGTTTACCTGTAATTTGTGTGACATCCAGCACCATTCCAGTCCCCCTGAAACAAATAACAGGCAGTCCCGTTATTCATTATATGAATAAAAGAGAATCAACAAATTTTTCCAGAACCACATAATTTCCCATAAGTTTACCTCAATTGGCTTGGGATCAAAGGACAGAACGACACCAGCCTTTTCTGTAATCCTCTGCACTTGAAAATTAGGTAAGTCAATTAACCAAAATTTCCATAACATGATTGGCTACCAAACTCTATACATGCATTTTAAGAAGTCAATAAAGGGGAGATTATATTATATGTAGATCATAATATCATTACGATTACCTGCAAAATTTTCCTCTCTGTTAGCAGAATTGTTTCATAAAAATCGAAGATTGAAATGACTTGTAAATGGAAATAATTGAGATCACCCATTAAAAATATATTTGCAATTTAGAAAACATTAACAATATCTTTGCAATTACGAAAACACAATATTGCAAGAAATTTCCCAAGGCAGAGATCAGAATTAGATTTGGTAATTCTTAATGAAAAATCTAATTCTTAATGCTGTTGCATTAAAGAGTCCAAGATTTGGTTCAAAATTAGGTTACTATGACTGTGACATTAATCATATACGGGGAACAATTTTGGAGGGCTATTAATAGCTATGGCATATGAGAGGGAATAATAAAAGGAAAATACATGAGAAAGCAAAGTTGTCTATCATGGACTGTTACAGGGATGGAAATGTTCTATTCGAAATGGCTTTCATATTTGGAGTGATTTCTTGAAAATTAAGTAAATTTTTTATAATCTTCAATGGATGGTCTTTTTGGTGAGAACGTTGTAATATGGGAACAATACATTTCTGATTTTCAATTGGCAGGGATTTATATCAGTGATCGTGAAGATGAATTTGTTTGGAATGGTGAATTGGGTGAGGGACAAATTGTAGCCTAAAATGTATACAATTACATTTCTCTTCCACTCCAGGAGCAAGTGGATCAATGCTGGTACTGGTTTGTTTGGTCATGGAATATGACTTTGAAGATTAAAATTTTTGGGTGGTTCGCTTGGGTGGATTTATTGGTCTTGGAAAGTGATATCTACACTACGGAAAATGTTATATATATTTTCTTACAATGCCCTAATGATATGGGGCTGTGTTTTACAGAGTTCTAATTTAAAACAAGGATGGCATTTCAACTCTTTGGAGGCATGCTTTGTGTTTTGGATATGTAGGCACTGCACTTAGGACTCTTCCTTTCTTTATGGGATATCTAGCTAGCTAGGAATGCATTGATGTTTGAAGAATATGTGCTCATTTTGGTGAACATAGGTATACAGAATAAAACCTCCCAGAATTATGGACTATGCACAAACTGTTATTTTTCTGATTTCCGATTGGAAACTGATACTTAGATGGAGTTTCTCCAATAGGTTATTGTGGTTGTGGAGATGTTATTAAAGTAACCCAAAATCTCCAATCTCCAGTTTCAATATTTTTGGAACATTGGATTTGGTACAGAGTAAAAACGCTTGCCCTCTATCTTATTAATTGGACGCCTCGGATATGGGACTTAAAGGCTTCCTTTCATTTCATTACTTTTGAACATGTATACAGGTAACACAACACCATGGCTAATTCACTATCTAAAACGGGTCTTAATTTAGGGCCGGGGTGTTTTCTTCAGGTCTTTTTTTTTTGTTTCAGTAAAGTGTAAAGCCTAAGTGCATATATAAATGTTGGCTCCCGTTGTTTATATGCTTATGGGACTCAAATTTTGAAGAGAGAAGTAAGTAATATGCGGCATGAAATTAATTATGCTAAGGTTTAGTGTTTTGTAAGAGAAAAGAAAACAGAGAAGAAAGCACTGCATCTACTCTTCTACATCACATTTATCATGACTGGGCATGTCATCTGAAACCTAAAAGTTTGGTGGGTGTTGAAAACATTGCATCTTCTATTCTACATCACATTTATCATGTCTGGGCATGTAATCTGAAGCTTAAAATTTAGTGGGTATGTGATATCAAGTATTAAGCTTAGTAATGATACAAATTTGTTATGTAAATTTAAATGAAAATTACTTGAGTTAACCCTGGTTAAACTTCTCTGTACATTGAAAATTATGTTACACAAGCTGATAAATGAATAAATTATAGAGGAAGATGGTATCGTCGCCTGCTTAAACAAGTCCTTTATCTGACATGTGTAGGCATAAGCCCATCATTCTAAATATTGCAACTACTGAATGTTAACTCCACACTATTACACCATTAATTTTGAGTTACCCAACATTAAACTTCTATATACATTCAACATTACGATACACAAACTGATAAACGAATATATTACAGAGGAAGATAGTAAACTTCTGTATACATTCAACATTATGATACACAAACTGATAAATGAATAAATTATAGAGGTAGCTAGTATTTATTTCATACTAAAAATTGCAACCGCTGACGCTAACTTTACACTAGTACAAGAAATTATAATATTAGGAGAGCACACCCCAGTTAATATCCATTTCCAAAGAAGGAATACTGAGCAAATAATCGTCAAGCTCTGCCCATATCGAGGAGGCCGAGAAGGATGGCATGCTACACAAAGTATCCGTTTCTGTCTCTGCCGTGTCTCCAACTTGGAAGCCGAAAGAGATTCTGATTCCCCAGCTGAGTTCAATGTTGTAATGGTGGAATCATCACTACTATCAGAATCACAAGTCTCTTAACATTATCACCGTGATACTGCTTCACTCAGAATACCAAATTGCCATCCAGTAAAGATATTTCATGCCCTTAACATCCCCAAAAATGTAACTAGTAGCCTGACAAACTTTTGAGTAGCACCTGCTGTGTCTATCTGTCTCCAACAGATAAATATTGATATTGCTTCACTGGGACTACCACATTTCCATCCAGTTAGGACATCTCATGCCCAACATTCCCAAAAATGTATTTACAAGTATGAAAAATTTTTGAGCAGCACCTATCTATCTAAAATAGAGATCTCTTAATGGTTTAGCCTATTCATTGTACTATAGTTAAGCATGTGTAATGATGAGGATCCATGATCAGGAAAAAGCACCCAAATTTTTTTTTACTGAGAAGCATGGTGGAATTGAGAATTTTGTTAAAAAATATATTGTTGACTAGTACTCAGATGTATAATAACTGGAATCTTCAAGTTCATACAGGTAGTCCTCATACGAATATTCAGCAGCCTGAAGTACACCCAATTCACAATTAGGTTAAAATCGATCATAAGAATATGATAGTCATTAAAGGTGAATGTAGAGACTTTAAAAGATGTTAAACCAACCGTGTCAATTATGCCAACTTCTGCAGAGTCAGCCTCTTCATTAGCCTGCAAAATAGATAGAATACAAATGAATTGTCTATGGTTCTAAAAGGTCAACAAGAAAAAAGAAAGAAATCACTGTCCATGAAATTGTATACCGAGCATGCAACAAGAAAACTTCAAACAGAATATAATTTCACATTCAAACATAATATAAGCAAACTTGTCGGATTTGTTAAAGGTATTTAGCCATGGCAATCTCATATTCCATCTTTAATGTATGAGCCTTCTTAAAGTAAGGTTTTTTATCCTATCATCGAAACCATTGAAAGCATTAGAGAATCCCATCAAACCACATCAAAAACAGGAAATAAAATGATACCTATGAATCCTTAAACGCCATAAAAAAAAACTAAAACTCTATCTCCATTCAGTTGAAAGTAAATTTTGAATTTTTTTCAGTCAGGAGAATTGGTAGAACTGCGGTCTTTCACAAAGAAGCCCTGGAATCAAGTCAATGGGACTGCCACTATACTCCTAAGCCTAGCCCAACTGGCCATAAAACTTGGAATTAAGTCAATGGGACTAGCCACAAACCTAACTAGATAGATAAACTAAGCTTGAACCCAAGTGAGGACTTTATTCAGCTGAAGATTATTATTCAAAATCCACACAATGATAAAGACTTTATATGTTAAAGTTATCCAAGACAGTGTTTTAGTCAATTTCTATATTATGATCACCAATAAAAGCAACCAATCCTTTCCATCAAAGGCCTTAAATTTTGGACATCATTCAGGTGTTGAATGTCATAAATTGGTTTTGTGTAATATAAATATGTATTCACACTCTACTTTAAAAGAGCACTAAAAGGGAACTAAACAACACCAAACCAAAATCCAACCATTAAAAATAAAATTAGGCAACATTCCTTCCAAACTGTACCCTTACCTCTTCTGTCATTGACTTCCACTTATCAGCTCCTTGTCTATTGACCTGCACGAAACAGTTCATAATTCAGTTCCTACAGATTCACATCACATGCAAAACATATGTAATGGCCAACAAGACCAGGTTTGCATTAGCTTCTCTGTATATAAATAACATATCACAAAACAAATAAGATAACTTATAAATATGGGTTTGGAATCTAGCATACCCCTTTAGCATCAGCATTATCCTCTCTGTATTTTTTTCTGAACTCCTCCCTGTAATGATAGATTTTGCAAGCAAGCAAACATGGCTTTTATTTAAAGAGTCAAGAATAATACTTTGCAAGGAAGCAAACATGCATTTTATCTAAAGAGTAAAAAATAATAGAGCTCATTGATACATCTAGGTATCCATGCTTCTATACATGCACACACATGATGCCTTCACGTTGCAGGAACATTTTTCCCAAAAGAGGTACGCTGGGTTTGGAATCAAGGACCTCTAACACTGCAACTACATATAAACTTCAGTAAATATTTTGACAGTTGATAAAGCCTTCAAGCAAGGTATCTTACATAAAAACAAAGAAAGTTGTATGTGGCTTTTTGGGCTGATTTGGATCCTTCGGCTTCTTGGCACATTTTGGAGCCTTTTGAATCTCCACCGCTTCTGTTCTCTGCTGCTTCCTACTTCTGCTGCAAAAGAACAAAAGTATCAAAGTTGTTAACAGCACTGAACTTAGAAAACGTTTATGGATCATAATAGTACCCATTGTAGGTCTAAGGGAAGCTAAAATAAATAAGAGATAGTCAAGGATCATAGAATATACAATTGTGGATGCCCCTCACAGCAGAATCAATTGTGTGGTGACACTCTGCAAACATTGATAGAAAAAGCATCAGTGCTCACATTGAACATTAACATAAAATGTTACCATCCAGAGGAAAAACCTAAAGGCCCATCAACAACAATTCATGATATCAGCATAAATAAAATCATTAAAATCAACACGGCATGAATAACACACCAGAACCAAATTAGCTCCGTAACATTCAGAAAACTATTTCTATGAAAGCATGAAATACTACCGTCCAAAAGAGAAACCTAAAACCCATTAGTACCAGATTGAAATTTTCATGAAAAACAGAGAGCTGTCAAAACCTAGTTACCAAATTATATAACTGTAAAAACCACGTCGTGTGAATCAAAACTGGGATTTGGGGGAAGAATCAGGCTATTGAAAGACGAAACGCGGCCACCGGTGCGGGACCTGTTGCCCCGTGCCTTCACAGGAATCCATTTGTTGCATGCTGGAAGAAAGCTTTCTTGGCAGCTCGATGGCTTGGTTTCATCATTATTGTCCGGAGTCCTCCACAAAGGACTCCGGACAAAGTTCGAGAGCCATTCCAGGTCCGCAAGAGTGTCCATCTATTAAAAGAAAACAAGAAATATAGAGAGAGAAATGAGAAAGCCAAAGAACGAAAGAAACCGCTAAACAAAAAATCATTTGCCCCCAAAATTCGAAGACTTACAGGAACCCAGAGCTCGGCAACAGGAAGCTCCTCTAGAATAAGGCCTTCAATGTTTTCATTTGAAAATTTGAGGAGGTGGTCTATGTGAAACGCCTCTCCGACGTTGCCCCAAGTCTCGGAGCTATCTGGGTAGTAGACTGGGCCATTCAGGAAATCCATAGAAAAGGGTTTTTGAGCGGAAAATGAGAACAAGCCGAAACCGAACCTCTTCTCCCGGGTTTCGAACACTGGACCTTTATTCTACGCATTAAAGCATGAGGATTTGTGAGAAAGGATTGTGAAGTAATCGGCATTTAAATCACTCACATTCAAGACACCATGCAAACATACACACCATATGACTGACTCTTTAAACAAAAAGAAAAAAAGGAATCCCTGAACAACGCGAAGACTGAGAGCAGAAACCTCATAAATGTCTCTTGCCGCTGTAGCTGAACCTGAACCGCTGGAAGCTGAACCATTGGAATCTGGAAAGAACGGCTGGAATCTAAAGGAGGAATGCAAAAGCATTTGAAGTTCATGTGGGGCAGCTTATGCCACTACATATTGTTGTTGTTGACCTTGCCCAGAACTAGTTGGTCTGCGGGGATCTCCATTTCCACGAAGTGGATGTCGAGCCGACACTATTTTGTGCCCTTCTTGAAGACGCTCCTAGGACTGGCGCCGTGGAGTTTTCAGACTGTGAGCTGGTGAAACTGTGTGCTGGTAAGAGGAGGAGATGCCAAATGTCAATTTTTTACTGGCTGGAAGGACGATGAGAAAGCCCTCTCATTGGCTCTGGCGAACAGTACATTCAGCCAAAGCCAGCAAAGGGAACGCCTTTCGGTGTAAATACAATATTAAATTTATTGACATAAATAGTTACCTTTGATTTGAAAAAAAACCACCATTTCATGCTCCATAAGAGGATATCAATCACTTACTTTTAGAATAAATGAATTGGAGATTGCTTATTCCCAACAAGGCAACTAGCGTAGCGGCAATCCCTGCCGACAAGCAATTTTTGGATAAAAAGACACTCAATTTATGTGTATATAATGGTAAATTAAATTAGATGACAAATTTAGGTGAGCCTTATTTCAGCCCGCCCATTGATGCGCTCAGGGGTGGAATCGCCACCGCACGATGATCTACGGTTTTAATCTGATGGTGGCCATTCCACCCCTGGGCGCATTAATGGGCAGATAGCAGCTGAAATAAGGCTCGCCACAAATTTATGAGCATATTTAAATATTTAATATCTGCGGCAGGTGATCTACTGAATCAAATTCTCGATAACGAAGGTCAGAGAACGATATTGATTAGGACACTTTTTGCATCAAGAAACTTTGGCTATAAAAACAATTGCCTACCTTTTGTGTATCAGGTGTATGGGATACGTAACATTGCCAATAAAAAGTGGAATTCTTAGTTAAATTTTAAAATGAAAGAATATAATCACATAAAAATTTTAAAACTCGGAAAAAAATTTAATCAAACAATAAATTAAATTTATAGCGAGTCAACGACCCATCGATCGCTATAGTCCTGCAAGTCAGGGACTAATAATTTAACTTCTTCTCTATCTCACAAATTAAATATTCTCCCACTATATTGTTTGCAAAAAGCGTGATGTATAATAAGGTCTTGTCGTTTTTGCATGGAGGTAGGGATCTAATTACCTCCAAAACATCCTCCTATTCATTCTCTAGCATTTTATTGACAATCAATTCTAGCCTACCATGCACAAACCATAACGTGTCATGTCATTTATTTATTTTGTTCCATATATTTAAAAAACAATTAACTTCACATGACAAACCAAAAAATGTGTTACATAATGTGTCACTTATGTAAGTGAGCTTCAAATAAAGTGATACAAGTCATACAAATAGAAACGGGGAATAAGATTATAAGATTAGAATTTGGATGCTTCAAAAAATTTGTGACCTAGCAAATCAGATAAATGGTGGCACTTTTATTAAATTGGCGGGTATCCTCTTGAATCGAGTTAATAAGGTTTTATCTATCATCCACTTTAAAATATGCTTTCATTTCTCTCTCTTTTTTTTTTTTTTTGGGGGGACATATAGTGGTCTCTTAATAGAATTTGGAGAAATTATAGACTAACATAAATCTATTTTAAGTACAGATATAACATTAATAGAGAGAGATTAATTTTTTTTTACTTATAAATTTTTTTAGAGTGCAAAATACAATGTGTTATTTTTCATTATTTAAATTGTATTTTTAAATGCTAAATAGAATATATATAAGACAAAATAAATTTTTAAATATCTTGTTGAAATATTTTTGAAAAATATATCATTGAAACAACTTATTAACATATTTGTTTTACTTCTAATTACTTTATAACATATTCTATTTAGAACAAAATTTTTACTTTTCATTTTTATTTTAAATGGCCATAGACAAAAAGACAAACTTAAGAAGAAAAAAATTACACATATCTTCATACTCACTGTAAAATAAACCTGTCAACTCAATAAAACCACCAAAAATATAAAAAAATATTTTACGTTTGTTATGTTATATTATATAAGAAAGTATGCGATTGAGAAATATTAAACGAATGAGATAAGATAAGCAATGATAATAATTTTTTTTATAAAGGATTATTTTCTTTTATTATGTAGTTGTAAATAAACTCAAATCGTTTTTGTGTCGCATCATTATATATGTTTTTAGTCACAACTCCTTTTATTACAAAATCTACTTAAAAAAAAATTAACAAATAAATGATTTACTTGAGATGTTATGAGAATATTATGTAATTTTTTTCACAACCTAATTATAAAATGTTAAAAAATAACTGTAATGCTTGTATTTTGAGTTTATTCAATTTTTTTGTAAATACGAATCTATTTCCTAATGTAAGAAGTGATGAAATTTGATACTATTTTATTTTTTCTTTCTAAGTGAGTCTAAAATCTATTACTGAAACATATGGTACATAAAATTTAGGACCATTAGAGGTGTCATGAGTTCAGCAAAATGACAAAAATGGGCTGCCCACAAGGGGAAACTAGCTTTGACAGAACCAAAAACTGTGACTTCAGCTTTGACATACCAAAAAACAATGACTTCCCAAAGCAACAAAATGACATGAAAACTAAATAAAATTACTTGAATGAAGCTTCCTACACTAGAGACCATAGTCTTCAGAGGGGGGCTCTTCTTCAATTTTGTACCAGTAGCCGTCGTCATCGTCTAGAATGGGACAATTGGGTGTTGCTGCTTCTCCTGCTTCGCCACAGCCCTCCTGCTTGCTTTTTTCCTGTTGAAGACTCGAGCTGCTAGCACCTGATTTCAGGGAAGTCTCTTTTTCTCCAGTTTAAGAAGGTTGCACAAGGTCTGAGGGGTCCTGCTTGTTAGTTTGGCGTTTTTCAGGAGGTAAATCCCCTCTATGGATAGAGGCGATCCCTACTAGCCCAGCAGGGGTCTAGCAACAATCATCAAATGTTACAGCGCAAGTTCCTAGTTACGAATAAAAAACCAAAGATGGAGGCCTACCTGGAATCCAATGCTATGATCCGTAGAAGAGAGCATTCCCGTTCCTCACCCTCGGAATATCACGATCCTCCCACGATCTCCGCGGATGGACACCTGCACATGCAAGAAACAACATGAATACAAGCATAAAACCCATAATACGCAACTATATATCAGTCAGAAAGGATATAACTTGTTATTAACATAAGTGAAAACAGAGTGGAACCATAACCGTAATCATTCATTAAATAACAATCGAAAGAGAGTACAACCAATGTTCTGACGTCGCAGTCTCCTTCGGATGGGTCTCCAGTCGTTCACGTCTCGCAAAGCTCGCCAGGGAAAGGGAAAACCTCTCCAGAGTCTCTCGACGATGGTCTCCTTACTTGAGTCGGCCTTAAGGGAAAAAGAGGGCTCTTTACAGCACAAAGGCTCTTGGGAATATGGAGATTCAAAGTTTAGGCACTTCAAGACTAGCTTGCCATGGAATTGAGCAGGCTTTTATAGATGGGGAAGGAGGGAGTTGGGATCCCTATTATTGTGGGATTGGCCCTATCAACAAGGAAGGTTCCATGGGAGGTGGCAAAACCACTTCCCTTCCATAGAACTCCCGCAGCCAAACCTCCCAACTCAAGATAGGTAATGGTTTCTGAGTTTGTTGAAACACAACTTCCGCCATCTTTATTTAAAAAACACTCCTTAAATTGGCTGGTGCAACTACTGCTCTGGGACAGAGCGCCAGTTGGCGCGGCCTCTTTGTAGGATTTTCCCCATTGGCGCGAGTGATGAACTGTATGCCCAAGACAATGCAAAAGGAGATGTTTTCATGATTTTTTGCAAGGAGATGTCTTTAGGGCAATTGAAACTCATGCTTAGAGGAATGCATTGATGATGATTTCAAGGCATGACAATGTTCACAGGTCACAAAATGTGTTGGAAATATGACGCAGAGTGTTGTCCTTGATGGCAACCCACTGAATAAAGATGAAGACATGAGATTGTTGACATGTGTTGTCCTTGATGGAAATCCACCTGATGAAGTTATTCCTGACTTGATGACCTTGGTAAATGATGTAAATATGATGTGATATGATGTTTGTTGGCAATACGATGCTGAGTGTTGTCCTTGATGACAACCCACTTGATAGAGTGTTGTCCTTGAATGGCAACCCACTTGATGAAGTTGTGCTTGATAGAATATGTCTTGATGAACCTGTTAAAAGATGTAAATATGATGTACCTATAGTGAGTACAGAATGTAATGATGGAAGAATTGTCAGTATGTGTCAAAGCATGATGAAAAGAGTATGTCTCAAGGCATACGCGGTTTTGTCTAGGAGAAGTCGCGTATGGGAAAAAGCGCTCATAAAGTGAAAAACCAGGGGTAACCACCATGGTATTGACCCATTGTATTGGGTAATGATTCGTCTAAATGACCCTGTCTAGGAATACCATCGGAAGTAATGTGCTTTTGGCTCATGGTATTGAAAAAGGGTAAACCTATATAAAGAGAAGAAATTCATTGTGCAAATCATGAGTGTAGGTGCAAGATGTCTGAGCTTGAATGAATACTTCTCTCTAAAGTATATCTGAATGGAAAGGGTTACATTTGAATGAAAGATTTCAATGTATGATGCACCAATGAAGAAAACGATGAAGAAGGGTGTCTAGATCAGAAATGTATTTGTATTTGCTAGATCTATTTCTGGAATGATTAGATCTAAGAAGAGGCGAACATTTGTCTGAAGTAAAGGGTAAAATCTAAGTGATGTATCTATTCTGAAGAATTGCAATGACCTAAATGTCTGAAGAACTATACGCTAGTTCGCCGCAGAAGAAGCGTGTATATACGTGGCTTCGCTGAAGAGAAAGAGCGTATGCGCAATGAAATTAGCTCTGTAATATGGGTAGATGTATACGCGGGTTGATGTGATTGGAAGCACATATATACGCGGCATCAGTGAAAGGAAAGCGCGTATGAAATGTTAGGGTTTGCTGAAGTCTGAAGTATAAAATGTCTGATCTGTTCTGCTGTGTTATTACTATCTGTCTGGGTTATCTGAATTGAAAAGTATCTGTTGGTGATGTATATTTGAGCGTAAAATTATGGAGTGGGTCTAGTCCTGGTGTTCATGTGTGATGCTTATGTGTGATGGTTTCTTCTGTTCTTACTACACATGTTTACTGTTTATTGAAAATCTAATGAATGAATGATGGAATGATATAAGTGAAGAATTAATGGCATAATTAGATCTCTGTGTATACGTGAGTTTTATGAATAATATCCGCATGTATATGCTAGTTTGCTTCAGAAAAGTAGCGTATGGGTTTTAGAGAGTGAAAAATTAAAAATTTTGATAAAGTCCAAAATACTGATTCACCCCCCCCTCTCAGTACTTTTCCCAACAATTGGTATCGGAGCGAGTTCTTCTGCAGAAGCTTGATCGCTTGAAGGATATCCGTCGCAATGGGAATTCTTGAAGGAGTAATGTCTCTAAAGCCACCTCTATTCAATGGAAGTAATATGATATTATGGAAGGTACAAACAAAAGCATATCTGCAAAGTCTTGGTGCAGATGTATGGGAAATTGTGGAAGAAGGTTATCAGTATCCAACAAGTATTCCTACTGATGCAGCTGAAGGGAAGAAGTATGAAATCAATGCCAAAGTAGTGAATGTCTTATTAGGAAGCATGTCTGAACCAGAATTTACTAAAGTGATGTAGCTAAATTCAGCAAAAGAAATATGGGACAAAATCATTCTGAGCTATGAAGGAGATACAAAGGTAAAAAGTGCAAAACTCCAAACTCTCAGAATTGAATATGAAAATTTAAGGATGCATAGTGATGAAAGTATTGCCAGTTTCTTTCTTCGTCTAGATGATATTGTAAATCGAATGAGAAATTTGGGCGAAACCATAACCGATACTACTTTGGTGGAAAAAGTCTTAAGATCCTTGACTTCAAAATTTGACTCTAAAGCTTCAGCTATTGACGAAAGGCAAGATCTGCAAACTCTTACTATTGTTCAATTACATGGTATTCTGACTGCTTTTGAAATGAGACAAGGAGGTCCTTCTCAAATCAAAGAAGCTACTTTTAAGGTATCTGCAAAAGGAAAAGAAAAAAATGTTGTCAAAAAATCCAGCTATATATCCAAAGAAAAAGAAGTGAATTTCGTTAGAAAGCTCCAACTAGGTACTGGAAGATTCAAAGATAAGCTTCCCTTCAAATGTTTTGATTGTGGAAAAGTTGGTCACTATGCTGCTAAATGTCCTTATAAAGAAAAACATGGTAAAGGGAAACAATTTGAAAAGTGGAAGAATTATTATGTAAATGAAGATGATGATGAAGTGTCCAGTGAAGATGAAGAAGATTTTGACCATGATCTGAAAGTGCTCATGGCAAACACGCAAAAGAAGAAGGCTACTCAAAGCAAGGAAATATCTCAGAAAACATGTATAGCAGAAATTGAAGAAGATGATTCAGATAGTGATTGGGGTCCTTGTGATAATCTTCTTTGTGCAAGCAATGGTATAGATAGTGAAAGTAAAGTTATGGATCTTGAAGAAGCCCTCAAGATTAAAGTTGAAGAACTACAAAGTTCATCTAATAAGCAAGAATCTATCTACAAAGAGATGATCTCTCAAATGAAAGAACAAATAGAAATGCTGAATGGACAGGTGGACAAGTATCAAAGGTTTCATACTTATGCATCCAATCGAATTAAAAGACTAGAAGCAGAAATCAACGATCTAAATGCAGATCTCAAAAAATCAATCAAGAAGAATGAAGGTATTGAAGCTGGAATCATCTCTCTACAAGCGGATCTTGAAGCATCAAGTAAGAAGAATGAGGAACCTCTACAATCATTTGAAAAGGAAGGGCTTGAAGCAGAAATAATCTCCCTCAAGGAAGACCTGGATAAATTAAATAAGAAGAATGCAGGACTTGAAGCAGAAAACATATCTCTGAAAGTAAATCTCAAAGCATCAAATAAGAATAATAAAGTACCTCTGTCATTTGAAAAGGAAGGACTTGAAGCAAAAATCATCTCTCTCAAAGAAGATCTGGAAAAATCAAATAAGAAGAATGAAGAGCTACAACAAACATGTGAAGAAAATGAAAATTGGTTGAAAGAAGAGATTCTAAATCTGAATGATCAAGTAGAAGATGGGAGAAGGAAAGAAGAAAGCATGATGAAGCAATGTCAAGCCTTGGAGGTTGAGGTAAACATTCTCAAAGGTAAATTAGAAGAAAAAGTTAAACTTTTGAGGTTTCAAGATAGTACTAAGATTTTGGACAATATTCTGAGTAATCAAAGGTCTCCCGCTATCAAACTTGGTCTTGGTTTTCATGAAATTGTTAAAGGAGAATCTAGTTCACAAGGAAGTGTTAAAGATTCAAAGGAAGTCAATGCAAAACCTGAAGAGTTGAAAGAAACAAAAGGTCAACCAACGATCATGAATCCTCAAAGGATATCATTCAAGAATGTTGAATGTTTTAAATGTCATAATTATGGGCATGTTGCAGCAAATTGCAAAAGAAGAATATTTCAGCCACAAACTAACAGATCCTACATAGAAAGGTACTCTGATTTCTTCAAGGGATATTGTTTTTCATGTAACAAGTATGGACATAAAGCAGCTGATTGTAAAAGGAGGAAGATTAGAAATACTCATTATGATTCTGATGCTTATTTCTCTGGACACATGAGATGTTATTCTTGTAACAAGTATGGACATGTAGAAAAGGAATGCAGGTTGAACAGATCTGAGAAAGTGGAAAATTTTCAGCACACAGTTAGGAAGTTCAAGCAAATTTGGAGAAAGAAGGAGGACCAGTCAGAAACGTAGGGAATACTGACCCTACTGCAGTCATCCGCTTCTAAAGCTTACTTCTCTTATTGACTGTAGGAATGATGTGGGATACATTATGAGATTTAGTAATGTATCGTCACAAGGGGAGCAATGTATGATGACTCTCATGGTTGATTTGATTATCCTGGTTATATGTATTTCTGACAGAACATCTGATATGAAGAAGACAGGTACAGGAAGTACAAGTTCAGGGGGAGATGAAGGAATGTGGAAAATTTCTATGCTTCACTTTCCATACGCGGGTTAGATGAACAAAAGTCGTGTATGCATTAATGATAAGAGAATTTATATGATAGCTGAAGATCTGGAGCAGAGGTTCAGGGGGAGCATCAGTCTGACTGTTTATAACTATATTATTGACTCTGTATCAGCTTATTTTCTCAGTTCTAGATAATGATGATATGATACTAGGTTTCTTATGTTAAAGATCATGGATGTGCTTGGATTTCTTCTTGACGAAGAGTATTCGTTGCTGAGATGAAAGTCTTATAATTCAAAGATAAGGACAGATCATACAGAGATTGTTGCTAATGACTTGCTGATGAGGGTGTTCAAGTTGCACAAGTTAAGGAAGAGCATTGGTTCAGGGGGAGCTGCAGGTTGAATACTAATGATTGCATTGTTGGCACTATGACTGCTTATTCTTTGGTTATTGTGATACTCATGCTCAAATGATGATGGCTTGATACATGGTTTATTATGATGAGACTTTGAATGAGTCTTGTTCACTGCTTGTTGAAGTTTATCTGTTGAATAAGATTGGAAGTCTTATGATTCAGAGATAAGAATAGATCATGCAGATTTTGTTACTATGGTTGAGACCTTTTCCCTACATATGTTACATCATGTTAAATCTTGAAGATCTTGATGATATTGGACCACATGGATGATTGCTTGACACATATTTGAAGATGTTGTTCTGGTATGATAATTTCTCTTGGAAAGAATGTATTGATGCTGCAAAGAATCTGAAGGCTTGGTTACTAATGTGCTTATGCTACAACCATTGGATGACCCTTGCAGACAAAACTACCTGTTCTATCTATCTGTATTCCAGGGAAGCATTCAAATATCTCATAAAGAAGATGAACATTGTCTTTTTCTCACAGAGGATCAGATCTGGTTAAAATATAGAAGATGGTATTGGATACATGGATTTCCTGAAACACACTCGCGTATATACGCGAGTGCATGCACATAAAACCACGTATGTCTGGTTGCTGACAAATTTCTGTTTGGGGTCAACTTTCTTCAACATAGCTGCAGTGCTGTTTGGTATTTTTGGTACTGTTTGGTATCTTTGGTGGTGTTCCAGTTCTCTTAATTCTATTTCTAATGTTTTGATAAAGATGCCTTGATGATTTGTTGGTGAAAGTGTTCAGGATGCACAAACTAAGGGGGAGCCTTAGTCATATGGAAAGGATGCTTGGATGCACAGATTCAGGGGGAGCATTAGCTTTGCTGAGTATAATGCATTGTTGGCATTATGATGGTTCTGAAATATGTTCTCTTTCTTGAGGAATTTCTAGTGTTGGTCATAAATGGTCATATTTGTAAATTGATGAAAAGGTCTTGTTGAGACCCATAATGTAAAATTGTAATATTAATTCATGTAAGGACTTGTCAAATTTGTAAACCCACTTGGTTGGGAAGCTGAGTCAAATTTTGTAAACCCACTTGGTTGGGTAGCTGAATTGAAATGTGTAAATCCACTTGGTTGGGTACTTGAGTCTCATATGTAAATCCACTTGGTTGGATATTTGATGTAAGTATGAGTCTTTGGTGATAGGAAGTTCATAGAGTCATGTACTTCATTGAAAAATATGTTTGAAGATTCAGCATGAACTCAGGGGGAGCCTGGTCACTTCAGTATACAGTAGATCTACATAACGCTTCTTATACATAAGGAGAAAAGGGGGAGCGTATGTTGGCTTTGATCTGCCCTTTTCCCTTGATGTTAAAGGGGGAGAGTGACATGGTGTTTGAAAGGGAGAGAAAGAAAGGTGTCAAACAATGGGAAAGTGACATGGTGTCATTGTATTCTTAATGTACCTATCTGTTGTGGTGATCAAACACCATCGTGGTTGCCATCAAGTTCAAAGGGGGAGATTGTTGGCAATATGACGCAGAGTGTTGTCCTTGATGGCAACCCACTGAATGAAGATGAATACATGAGATTGTTGACATGCTTTGTCCTTGATGGAAATCCACTTGATGAAGTTATTCTTGACTTGATGACCTTGGTAAATGATGTAAATCTGATGTCATATGATGTTTGTTGGCAATATGATGCTGAGTGTTGTCCTTGATGACAACCCACTTGATAGAGTGTTGTCCTTGAATGGCAACCCACTTGATGAAGTTGTGCTTGATAGAATATGTCTTGATGAACCTGTTAAAAGATGTAAATCTGATGTATCTACAGTGAGTACAGAATGTAATGATGGAAGAATTGTCAGTATGTGTCAAAGCATGATGAAAAGAGTATGTCTCAAGGCATACGCGGTTTTGTCTAGGAGAAGTCCCGTATGCACGCGAGAAATAACGTGCCAAGTCGCGTATGGGAAAAAGTGCTCATAAAGTGCAAAACCAGGGGTAACCACCATGGTATTGACCCATTGTATTGGGTAATGATTCATCTAAATGACCCCGTCCAGGAATACCATCGGAAGTAATGTGGTTTTGGCTCATGGTATTGAAAAGGGGTAAACCTATATAAAGAGAAGAAATTCATTGTGCAAATCATGAGTGTGGGTGCAAGATGTCTGAGCTTGAATGAATACTTCTCTCTGAAGTATATCTGAATGGAAAGGGTTATAGTTGAATGATAGATCTGAATGCATGATGCACCAATGAAGAAAATGATGAAGAAGGGTATCTAGATCTGAAATGTATTTATATTTTCTAGATCTGTTTCTGGAATGATTAGATCTAAGAAGAGGCGAACATCTGTCTGCAGTAAAGGGTAAAATCTGAGTGATGTATCTGTTCTGAAGAATTGAAATGACCTAAATGTCTGAAGAACTATACGCTAGTTCGACGCAGAAGAAACACGTATATACGCGGCTTATCTGAAGAGAAAGCGCGTATGCGCAATGAAATTAGCTCTGTAATATGTGCAGATGCATACGCGGGTTGATGTGATTGGAAGCGCATATATAAACGGCATCAGTGAAAGGAAAGCGCGTATGAAAAGCTAGGGTTTGCTGAAGTCTGAAGTATAAAATGTCTGATCTGTTCTGCTGTGTTACTGCTATCTGTCTGGGTTATCTGAATTGACAAGTATCTGTTGGTGATGTATGTTTGAGCGTAAAAGTATGGAGTGGGTCCAGTCTGAAAATATGATGAAACGTGGCCTGCAAGTTGTGTCCTAAAGGAAGCTTTGGATCCAGTGTGAAAATTGATGAAACGTGGTCCATAGAGGTGCCGAGGGTTGTAGCCTTCAGTCAGGGGGTTGTAGCTCCCTTCCAGGTGAGGCTGGTAAACGAGATCAGGGGGTCGTAGCTCCCTTCCAGGAGAGGTTGGTAAACGAGTCATGGGGTCATAGCTCCCTTTGCAGTGAGAGGCCGGTAAACGAGCGTAGGTAAGCCACGTGGCTGGTCAAAACTGCGCCAGCACATATGTTGTAATATGTTTTCTCTTATAATAAAATATTGGAAGGCTACAACCAGCGGTGGTTTTCTCCCGACTTGGGTTTCCACCTAAAATCCTGGTGTTCATGTGTGTTGCTTATGTGTGATGATTTATTCTGTTCTTACTGCACATGTTTACTATTTATTGAACATCTGATGAATAAATGATGGAATTATATAAGTGAAGAACTAATGGCATAATTAGATCTTTGTGTATACGCGATTTTTATGAAGGGTATCTGCGTATATACGCGAGTCTGTGTCAGGAAAGTAGCATATGGGTTTTAGAGCATGAAAAAGTAAAAATTTTTTATTATGCCCAAAATACCGATTCACCCCCCCCTCTCAGTATTTTTCCCAACAAAATGGGTCCTCCATTGTGCGTGACGGGGAATGGTAGGGACGGTGACAAATTATCGTGTAAATGTATGCCCTCTAAAGTATGACGCCTAAGAGAGAGGGGTGAAATGCTTTACGAGAACATGTTCAACTAAAGCCCCGCCGTCGAAAAACTCCGTGCGTAACAATACAACTGATATCTCAAGTACATGATGTATGTGTGGTATGGGTACAGCCATCCGAAACAGAGTACACTATAATCTGGATCCAGGGTATGGGCGCAGCCATCCAGCGAAAATCAAATAAATAGACTCAGGTATGGTCGCAGTCATCCAATCAGTGAGTCATATACATAATGATAATAATCCACAATCGTAGCTTGGATTACAACAGACACAATCCAGGGTCTTGCGCTCCATCTCGACCCAAATAAAGTACAAGTTCGAGCATGCGAATATGTGAGATGAAGTCGAACATGCAAGAACATCGTCTGATTGCCAGCCAATGATGAAAGCTGTTAACAGACGCGAGAGGAACCACCAATAATGACAATGGCCCTCAAGGTACTACAGCAAAATCTGTAAAATCTAATGCCACAAATCAATGAGTTGGCATCGAACACCCGTAGAATCACTCGATCGGAGGCCAATGATGAAAACCTCACGTCGAACGAGAAGAACCTTCCATTGAGGCATGCAGGCTCCAAGGTACCAGAAAGGAGTCTCTAGATCAGCTTCCTGGATAATGCGCTGAAGTCGACAGGAAGTGACCTTGATCGAAGGTGGGCCATAATGCTTCCCACATCATCGACACGAGATAGAGGAACATAATGTCTTTGTGAATCAAGATCAGATGAGAATCAGAGGAAGGTTGATATTTGCAGAGGTCAACTTCTCTTGAACATATCGGCGGCACGACAGTGGATTTGGCAGCATTTTGACATCAAAAAATCAGAGGTCATGGTGGCGAGGCAATGAGAAAATGAGAGGTCAAAAGGGATTATCCAAACCCACGGAGGCAAAGTGAAGAAACGAGATGAGATATCCCCAACCCGACATGAATGCAGACAAGTGCCATGTTCAAGAGCGACATACTGCCGACGACAACGATGATGGTTCCATTTTTCCCCCACTATTTCTGTCGAGTACCCCAATTATTTTTGATAACAAGCTTGAAGGGGATAGCATATGCTTGTAATATAAGTCCTCCCTTCGGGCGAATCCATCCTAGTGCATTTAACAAGTCCTAGAAAGGAGAAACTCGGAGAACGTCATTTCGACTGGATCTGATGTCATCAAGGTTTAACGAGTCTGAAAAAAGGAGAAATCAGCGTCTTTTCATGTTTAGAGAGTTTGAAAAGACAGAAGAAAAGTAAACTCCACAAGTCCCTTTTCGTAAATAGTTCCTCAGATCCTAAAAGGTAGAAAACAATATCCGAGAAAACCTCCTAGTCGCGATAGGCTAGGGTATTCCTTTTTCATAAATAATCCATCCCAGCCCGAAAAAGGGGTAAACGTATACTGGGTAGATGTCGTTTCGTAGCCACTTTAACGATATTGAAACAACAAGGGCCTCGACAATCTTTTCATGTTTAGAGAGTCAGAAAAGAGCTGAAAGTTGACTCCAAAAGTGACTTTTTTCATGTATTTGCGAGTCATTACAATATAAAATACAACTCGTTTCCATCGTTAAAGTCGCAAGCATAACAGCACACACATTACCAAGCAAGCGTAAAACCCATTTTCGACATAACATATTAAAATATTTGATAAAAATAACTTCTTAAAACTCATTTTATGTCAAAAATTTATAAATATGCCAAAATGGTAAAAATAAAATTACATTTACTATTCACCTTGGTAAAAAGCAACAGTGGTCCATTTGGAGTGGAAAATTCTAACGACGATTGCGACAGATCCAGTCGACCATTTAGATTCTCGTCTGCTACAGTAAGAGGCATTTCCCTGCTCTTCATTTCCATCCATTTTTTAATAGTTTTCCCTTGTGTATCAGTCCTCTGTGGTCACTTTTTGAAATTTCGGGGCCGCGCTCATTGGCGCGGGTATCGGGCACGGACTCATGCCAATGGGCTCTTTTATACAAAGGGCTCACGCAACGTGGCGTGACTATTCACAAAACATCCGCGCCAGTGGCCAAACCAGAGATCTAACTAAGGGTTTATGACCATATGGATGCAGGTAATCAAGAAAAATGGTGATTGAATGGAAAGAATGAGAGCATGGAGAAGAGGATGAATAGGCCATCCAAAGTGAGGCTTGCATGAATGCCCTCAGAAACTATGGGCTGAAAAAGTTCTTCCTCACACCTTGTCTACGAGCTCAACCCGAGCTCCTCCAGTATTTGATCAGTATTTGGGACGAACATGAACAAGTGTTCAAGTTGCGAGATCAGGTACTGGAGCTGGAGGTTTCTGATGTATATTTTATCACCGTATTTTCTCGCAGAGGTCCGATTCCAGTCTTGACTGGAAGTAGACCATCTGGCGAGAAGATGGAAGAAGTGATGGCACGAGTGTGCCGAGGAGCACACATGGGATCAGGGAGCAAGAAGGTGGATATCCACACTATCCCTAATCTGGCATTGAGATTTGTCCTACATACCATCACGCGGGCTACTGGGTTGCAGGCACCGCACGAGGCCACAAAGGCCCAACTCCTGTTGGCCTCAGAATGCATGAGTCCCTTACTGTTCGACTGGGCAACAACAGTAACAATAAACATGAAAAGGTAGCTCAAAAAATGCAAACAAGCTAAACTGAAACAGTTTGGCTATGGTTCCATCCTGGTATCGTTCATTCTGGAATGTTTACCAATCTTCCAGGGCCAAGGGGCCTCAGTAGCAGATCCGATACCATGAGAGCCAAGAATGGCTCGCTGGGCAGCACTACTGCCCAGCGCTGGAGGCGGTCAATAGATGTCCTGGAGGCTAGAGTTCTTTAGGTGGTTACGGCACTAGTTGATTGTTGTGGAGGACTGGCCATATGCAGGAACTGACTTGACCGGAGACCCAAATCTCCCACTGCCAGAAGGAGATGACTGGGACGAGGAGTTGGGTAAGACCTCATGTTTTTTATTTTTTATGTTTTATATATTTTTTTTGTTAACACACATTCGTCCTAACACATTTATATATGTATGCAGATGTGGGACCTGAGAGACCAGCTGGGATGTCTCCAATCTCACGGAGGACTCAACTCGCCCCTGATCCTCAGGGAGAGGGCACCGGAGGAGAGGAGTTGATCCAGAATCTCGAGGGCATTTCCCGAGGGATCCCGGACTATGCTCGGCTGGCGGACGTACTGATGGCATACCAGTGTCACACGGTGGGAGTTCCAAGTCGGATCCACCAAATCCTGAGACGCTTAGTGCGTGCAGTCACATGCTATCATGAGCACCATGCGGATTAGCTCTTAGGATTTATACCACACCTATTTTTGAGAGACGTATCATCTCCGGATGTACTTAAGATGATTATGTATGTTTTGATTTTATGTGATGCACACTGTGCAAACATTTCAACACAAACACACACACACACACACACATATATATATATATATACATATGACTATTTGGATGGATCTTTTTTACATGTGATGATGTTTTCTATATGTCATGCAAATGTCTAATACAAATGTAATCTAATGTATCAGTTACATAACAAACAACCCAATGTGAAATGTATTCACACAATGTATCTATTCACACATTTCAATTTTATGCAAGCTTAAAAGCACACACACACATATGCAAACTATGCTTGAAATGAGGAAGACGGGCATGCCCCCCAACATGGTGTCTCAATTCTAGGTGCATGCCCCCCAAGCTTTTGTTGGAAATATGATGCAGAGTGTTGTCCTTGATGGCAACCCACTGAATGAAGATGAAGACATGTGACTGTTGACATGTGTTGTCCTTGATGGCAATCCACCTGATGAAGTTATTCTTGACTTGATGGACTTGGTAAATGATGTAAATATGATGTGATATGATGCTTGTTGATATTATGATGTTGAGTTTGGTCCTTGAAGGCATGCTCCACTTGATGAAGATATTAGCCTTCTTGGATGAAGTTGTGCTTGATAGAATATGTTCTTGATGAAGTAAATCTGATGTATCTACAGTGTGTACAGAAGGCAATGAAGAAAGGAATTCAGAATGTGCTCAAAGTATGATGAAAAGAGTATGTCTCTATGAATACGCGGATTTGTCTAAGGGAAGTCGCGTATGCACGCAGAAAAGAACGTACCAAGTTGCGTATGGGCAAAAGCACTCAAAAAGTGCAAATCCAGGGGCCCGTGGTATTGAAGGCTCGTGGTATTGAAGGCTCATGGTATTGCTTTGGCCAGTGGTATTGAAGGCTCGTGGTATTGCTTTGGCCCGTGGTATTAAAAAAGGTAAACCTATATAAGGAGAAGAAATTCATTGTGCAAATCATGAGTGTGGGTGCAAGATGTGTGAGCTTGAATGAATACTTCTCTCTGAAGTATATCTGAATGGAAAGGGTTACACTAGAATGATAAACCTGAATGTATGATGCACCAATGATGAAGAATGGGATCTAGATCTGAAATGCACTTGTATTTGCTAGATCTATTTATGGAAGGCTTAGATCTGTGATGAGGCGAACATCTAGGCGAACATCTGTCTGAAGGAAAAGGGTAAATCTGAACTGAACATCTGATCTGAAGAAGTATGCTGCTTTATAATGATTGAAGATCTATACGCTACTTCGCCGCAAAGGAAGCGCGTATATACGCGGCTTCGATGAAGTGGAAGCGCGTATGCGCAATAAAATACATACAGAGGTATACGCTTGTTCGTGTGGACGGAAGCGCGTATATACGCGACATCAGTGAAGCGAAAGCGCGTATGCAAACTAGGGTTTGCTGAAGCAAAGGGTATGAAATATCTGATCTGTTCTGCTGTGTTTCTGCTATCTGATCTGTGTTGATAGGTATCTGTTGGTGATGTATGTTTGTGCTTAAAAGCATGGAAAGGGTCCCCAGTTTGAAAATATGATGAAATGTGGCCTCCAAGTGGTGTTCTATTGAAGTTGTTGGATCCAGTGTGAAAATTGATGAAACGTGGTCCAAGGTGGTGCTGAGGGTTGTAGCTCCCTTCCAGGTGAGGCTAGTAAACGAGATCAGGGGGTCGTAGCTCCCTTCCAGGAGAGGCTGGTAAACGAGTCAGGGGGTTGGAGCTCCCTTCCAGGAGAGGCTGGTAAACGAGCGCAGGTGGGTGCCTGCGTGCTGGTCAAGTCTGCGCCAGCACATATGTTGTAAGATGTTTTCTCTATAATAAAATATCGAAGGCTGAGCAACTGCAGCGGTGGTTTTCTCCCGACTTGGGTTTCCACCTAAAAATCCTGGTGTTCATGTGTGATGCTTTGTGTGATGGTTTATTCTGTTCTTACTGCACATGTTTACTATTTATAGAACTTCTAATGAATGAATGATGGAATGATATAAGTGAAGAACTAATGGCATAATTAGATCTCTGTGTATACGCGAGTTTTATGAAGGATATCCGCGTGTATACGCTAGTTGGCTTCAGCAAAGTAGCGTATGGGTTTTAAAGAGCATGAAAAAGTGAAAAGTTTAGAATATGCAGTAAATATTGATTCACCCCCCCCCCCCTCTCAGTATTTTTCCCAACAATTGGTATCGGAGCAGGTCCTTGTGCAGAAGCTTGATCGCTTGAAGGAGATCCGTCGCAATGGGAAGTCAAGAAGAAGTAATGTCTATAAAGCCACCTCTATTCAATGGAATAAATCTGATATTCTGGAAGGTACGAACAAAAGCATATCTGCAAAGTCTTGGTGCAGATGTATGGGCAATCGTGGAAGAAGGTTATCAATACCCAGCAAGTATTCCTACTGACGCAGCAGAAAGGAAGAACTATGAAATCAATGCCCAAGCAGTGAATGTCTTGTTAGGAAGCATGTCTGAATCAGAATTTGCTAAAGTGATGCAGGTACATTCAGCAAAATAAATATGGGACAAAATCATTCTAAGCTATGAAGGAGACACAAAGGTAAAAAGTGAAAAACTCCAAACTCTTAGAATTGAATATGAAAATTTGAAGATGTATAGTGATGAGAGTGTTGCCAGTTTCTTTCTTCGTCTGGATGATATTGTAAATCGAATGAGAAATTTGGGTGAAACCATAACTGATACTACTCTGGTGGAAAAGGTCTTAAGATCCTTGACTTCAAAATTTGACTCTAAAGTTTCAGCTATTGAAGAAAGGCAAGATCTGCAAACTCTTACTATTGTTCAATTACATGGCATTCTGACTACTTTTGAAATGAGACAAGGAGGTCCTTCTCAAATCAAAGAAGCTGCTTTTAAGGTATCTGCAAGAGGAAAAGAAAAGGAAGTTGTCAAAGAATCCAGCTACATATCCGATGAAGAAGAAGCGAATTTCGTGAGAAAACTCCAACTAGGAACTGGAAGATTCAAAGGTAAGCTTCCCTTCAAATGTTTTGAGTGTGGAAAAGTTGGTCACTATGCTGCTAAATGTCCTTATAGAGAAAAACATGGTAAAGGGAAACAATTTGAAAATAGAAAGAGTTATTATGCAAAAGAAGATGATGATGAAGTGTCCAGTGAAGATGAAGAAGATTCTGACCAAGATCTGAAAGTGCTCATGGCTAAGAAGCAAAAGAAGAAGGCTACTCAAAACAAGAAGATACCTCAGAAATCATGTATAGCAAAAATTGAAGAAGATGAACCGGGTATTAATCGTTGTTCTTGTCTCTTACTTAACTACATGTGCAAAGATTATGATAGTGAAAGTGACAGTATAGATCTAGAAGTTTCTGACGAAGCTCTACAAGTACTCATGGCAAAGAAGGAAAAGAAGAAGGCCACTTCTAATACTCTTCTTTGTGCAAACAATAGTGAAGATAGTGAAAGTAAAGTTGTAGAAGCTCTCAAGACTAAAGTTGAAGAACTACAAAGTTCAACTTCTAAGCAAGAAACTATTTACAAAGAGATGACCTCTCAAATGAAAGATCAAATAGAAATGTTGAATGGATAGGTGGACAAGTATCAAAGGTTTCATACTTATGCATCCAATCGAATTAAAGATCTAGAAGCAGATCTTGAAAAATCAAGCAAGAAGAATGAAGGACTTGAAGCTGCAATCATCTCTCTGTAGGCAGATATAGAAGCATCAAGTAAGAAAAATGAGGAACCTCTAAAATCATTTGAAAAGGAAGGCCTTGAAGTAGAAATCATATCTCTCAAAGAAGATATGGAAAAATCAAATAAGAAGAATGAAGAGCTAGAACAAACATGTGAAGAAAACAAAAATTGGTTGAAGGAAGAGATCCTAAATCTAAAGGATCAAGTAGAAGATGGAAGAAGGAAAGAAGAAAGCATGACAAAGCAATGCCAAGACTTGGAGGTTGAGGTAAACATTCTCAAAGGTAAATTAGAAGATAAAGTTAAACTTTTGAGGTTTCATAATAGTACTAAGATTCTGGATAATATTCTTAGTAGTCAAAGGTCTCCTTCTATCAAACTTGGTCTTGGTTTCCATGAAATTGTTAAAGGAGAATCTAGCTCACAAGGAAGTGCTAAAACTTCAGAAGATGTCAATACAAAACCTGAAGTGTTGAAAGAGACAAAAGGTCAATCAACAATGATGAAATCTCAAAGGAAATCATTCAATAATGTTGAATGTTTCAAATGTCATAATTATGGGCATGTTGCAGCAAATTGCAGGAGCAGATCATTTTAGCCTCAAACAAACAGATTCTACTTAGAAAGGTACTCTGGTTTATTCAAGGGATATTGTTTTTCATGTAACAAGTATGGACATAAAGCAGCTGATTGTAAAAGGAGGAAGAATAGAAATACTCATTATGATTCGTATGTTTATTTCTCTGGCCACATGAGATGTTATGCTTGTAACAAGTATGGACATGTAGAAAAAGAATGCAAGATGAACAGATCTGGGAAAGTGGACAATTTTCAGCACACAGTTGGAAAGCTCAAGCAAATTTGGAAAAAGAAGGAGGACCGATTAGAAACGTATGGAATATTGACCCTATTGTAGTCATCCGCTTCTGAAGCTGAATTTTCTTACTGACTGCAGGAATGATGTGGGATACATTATGAGATTTAGTAATGTATCGTCACAGGGGGAGCAATGTATGATGTCTCTCATGATTGATTTGATTATTCTGGTTATATGTATTTCTGACAGAGCATCTGGTGTGAAGGAAAAACAGGAACAGAAGGTAAATTTGCAGGAGGAGATGAAGGTGTGAAATTTTCTATATTTCACTCTCCATACGCGGGCTCTATGAAACAAAGTCACGTATACACGCGAGTTCCAACTAACACAGCCGCGTATGCATTGATGATGAGAAAATTTATCTGATAGCTGAAGATCTGGAGCAGAGGTCCAGGGGGAGCATCAGTCTGACTACTGATGATTGCACTGTTAGCATTATTTTGGTTATACTCATGATAATGAAATGATGATGATATGATACTTGATGTCTTATGTTGAAGATTATGAATGAGTCCTATTTTCTTGTTGAATGAAGAGTATTCGTGGCTGAAGTGAAAGACTTATAATTTAGAGATAAGGACAGTTCATGCAGAGATTGATTTTGATGACTTGTTGATGAACGTATTCAGGTAGCACAAGTTAAGAAGTAGCACTGGTTCAGGGGGAGTAGCAGGTTGAATACTAATGATTGCATTGTTGGCAATATGACTACTTATTCTTTGGTTTTTGTGATACTCATATGATGATGACTTGGTACATGGTTTATTATGATGATATTTTGAGCCCTGGTTGCTGATAAGTATCTTTTGTGCTCACACATGGATGAGTTGGATGTGTTTGAATAGATCATGCAGAGTTTGTTACTATGGTTGAGATCTTTTGCCTACATATGTTACTTCATGTTAAATCTTGAAGATCTTGGTGATGATGGACCACATGGATGATTGCTTGACACATTTTTGAAGATGTTGTTCTGGTATGATAATCTCTCTTGAAAATATTGTATTGATGCTGCAAAGAATCTAAAGGCTTGGCTACTAATGTGCTTATGCTACAACCATTGGATGATGCTTGAAGACACAACTACACTGTTCTATCTATCTGTTGCCCAGGGAAGCGTTCGAGTATCTAAGACAGAAGCTGGGAGTGTTCTCTGCCAGTCAAAAGAACAAATCTGCATAAATTTTAGAATATGGCTTGGGATACGCGGGTTTCCTGAAACATAGTCACGTATGTACGCGAGTTCCTGCACAGAAAATCACGTATGTCTGATTGCTGACAATTTTTGCTTGGATTCAGCTCTTTTCAGCACAGCTGTAGTGCTATTTGTGTTTAGGATGCACAAACTAAGGGGGAGCCTTAGTCATATGAAAAGGATGCATGGATGCACAGATTCAGGGGGAGAATTAGCGTTGCTGAGTATAATGCATTGTTGGCATTATGATGATTCTAAAACATGTTCTTTGAAGTCTTTCTGGTCTTGGTCATAAATGGTCATATTTGTATTTTGATGAAAAGGTCTTGTTGAGACCCATGATGTAAAATTGTAATATTCAGTCATGTAAGGACTTGTCAAATTTTGTAAACCCACGTGGTTGGGTAGCTGAGTCAAATTTTGTAAATCCACTTGGTTGGGTAGCTGAGTTAAAATGTGTAAACCCACTTGGTTGGGTACTTGAGTCTCATATGTAAATCCACTTGGTTGGATATTTTATGTAAGTATGAGTCTTTTGGGTGATAGGAAGTTCATAGAGTCATGTACTTCATTGAAAAATATGTTTGAAGATTCAGCATGAACTCAGGGGGAGTTTGGTCACTTCAGTATACATCAGATCTGCAGAACGCTTCTTCTACATGAGGAGAAAAGGTGGTGAGTGTGTTGGTTTTGATCCGCCCTTTGCCCAAGGGGGAGAGTGACATGGTGTTTGAATGCAGATAATGGTGTCAAAGAATTGGGAGAGTGACATGGTGTCAATGTACTTATCTGTTGTGGTAACCAAACACCATCGTGGTTGCCATCAAGTCCAAAGGGGGAGATTGTTGGAAATATGATGCAGAGTGTTGTCCTTGATGGCAACCCATTGAATGAAGATGAAGACATGCGACTGTTGACATGTGTTGTCCTTGATGGCAATCCACCTGATGAAGTTATTCTTGACTTGATGGGCTTGGTAAATGATGTAAATCTGATGTGATATGATGCTTGTTGATATTATGATGTTGAGTGTTGTCCTTGAAAGGCAACCCACTTGATGAAGATAATGGCAACTTACTGGATGAAGTTGTGCTTGATAGAATATGTCTTGATGAACTAAATATGATGTATCTACAGTGTGTACAGAAGGCAGTGAAGAAAAGAAGTCAGCATGTGCTAAATCTTGATGAAAAGAGTATGTCTCTAGGAATACGCGGATATATCTAAGGGAAGTCGCGTATGCACGCGGAAAAGAACGTTCCAAGTCGCGTATGGGAAAAAGCGCTCAAAAAGTGCAAAAACAGCGGCCCGTGGTATTGAAGGCTCATGGTATTGATTTGGCTCGTGGTATTGAAGGCTCATGGTATTGCTTTTGTCCGTGGTATTGAAGGCTCATGGTATTGCTTTGGCCCGTGGTATTGAAAAAGGATAAACCGATATAAGGAGAAGAAATTCATTATGCAAATCATGAGTATGGGTGCAAGATGTCTACGCTTGAATGAATACTTCTCTCTGAAGTATATCTGAATGGAAAGGGTTGCACTTGAATGATAAATCTGAATGTATGATGCACCAATGATGAAGAAGGGGATCTAGATCTAAAATGCACTTGTATTTGCTAGATCTGTTTATGGAAGGCTTAGATCCGTGATGAGGCGAACATCTAGGCGAACATCTGTCTGAAGTAAAAGGGAAAATCTGAACTGAATATCTGATCTAAAGAAGTATGCTGCTCTATAATAATTGAAGATCTATACGCTACTTCGCCGCAGAGGAAGCGCGTATATACGCGGCTGTGCTGAAGAGAAAGCCCGTATGCACAATGAAACATGTGCTGAGGTATACGCTGGTTGATGAGGACGAAAGTGCGTATATATGCGACATCAGTGAAAGGAAAGCGCGTATGCAAACTAGGGTTTCCTGAAGACTGTGGTAAGAAATGTCTGATCTGTTCTGCTGGTTTACTGATATCTGTCAGTGAGTTATATGTATTTGTTTCATGGTTGACTGTGCTTAAAAGTATGGAAAGGGTCCAGTTTGAAAATATGATGAAATGTGGCCTGCAAGTGGTGTTCTATTGAAGTTGTTGGATCCAGTGTGAAAATTGATGAAACATGGTCCAAGGTGGTGCTGAGGGTTGTAGCTCCCTTCCAGGTGAGGCTGGTAAACGAGATCAGGGGGTCGTAGCTCCCTTCCAGGAGAGGCTGGTAAACGAGTTAGGGGGTTGGAGCTCCCTTCGAGGAGAGGCTGGTAAACGAGCGCAGGTGGGTGCCTGCGTGCTGGTCAAGTCTGCGCCAGCACATATGTTGTAAGATTTTTTCTCTATAATAAAATATGGAAGGCTGAGCAACTGCAGTGGTGATTTTCTCCCGACTTGGGTTTCCACCTAAAAATCCTGGCGTTCATGTGTGATGCTTTGTGTGATGGTTTATTCTGTTCTTACTGCACATGTTTACTGTTTATAGAACATCTAATGAATGAATGATGGAATGATATAAGTAAAGAACTAATGGAATAATTAGATATCTGTGTATACGCAATTTTTATGAAGGATATCCGCGTGTATACGCTAGTTGGCTTCAACAAAGTAGCGTATGGGTTTTAAAGAGCATGAAAAAGTGAAAATTTTAGAATATGCAGTAAATACTGATTCACCGCCCCCCCCCCCCCTCTCAGTATTTTTCCCAACAGCTTTAGTCGATTGAAAATGGAGTGAAGGTTCAAAACAAAAAGGCGAATTGAACATGCTCGTGTTTCATTATTTTAACGAGGTTGACACACTTAAAAGAACTATCCTCAAAACACCGTGTTTCATTTTTTAAGGAGCTTGACACAAGAGAAGGAACTCTGCTCCGAGAACTTGGTTTCATTTTTTAAGGAGCTTGACATAGGAAAAGGAACTATGCTCCGACAGACTTGATTTCATTTTTTAAGGAGCTTGACGCAAGGAAACAAACCATGCTCCGACAGACTACTCATTATGACGAACAAGAAGTCATGATTCCCAAGAGTTCTGCACCAGGTGGGAGAACAACATCTTGGAAATTAGGACCCAATGCCCCCAGCACACTATGCATGACAGCATCATCACTGAGTATAGGCACGGGGTGGGTGGCCACATATTTGACCTGCGGTGGGGCAGATACAATGGGTGGATAGAAACTAGGAGGGGGTGATGTCGGGCCAGATGCCACATTAGGACCAAAGAACGAAATCTGATCAATGGTCACGATCCATCCTTCATGTGGAAAGCACATCACGAGAAAGAGGGAGAAGACAAGTGCTCCCATGGCATAGGTGTAATCGCGCCCCAAAAGCAGATTGAAATCCAAGGGGCCTGGAACAACCATCACGTCCATATGGACGGTTTTACATCCCAAAGTAACCGGTAACCTTGGAAGGATCCCCAATGGTTGACTCGTTCTTCTATTGAATGTCAACAGATTCTGCGTAACGGGCGCAAGCGGTGATGAACCGAAAGCTTGCCAGGTAGTTGAAGACAGAATACTAATAGAGGCACCTTCGTCTATAATGGTACTGGGTACAACCAGACCAAGAGCCTGCACTGTGATCTCGAAAGGCACATAAGACGGAGGGCGAAATCCTGCAAATCGATTCCAATCAAAGGAAGCGACCAAACTACTTGGAGGGGCTACCATCGAAATGCAAAGGTCTTCCCCTGATGTTACAGAAGAAGAATTACCCTCCGTGACCTCCATCTCGAAGGTGGGAGGGATATCCTCTGGGACCTCCACCATGGGAGGCGGAGGAGCAACTTCTGAAGGTGAAGAGACAGGAGAATCTTTCTCCAAGTTTGAAGAATCTGAAGAAACCAGAAGCACATGAGGGTTATGAGATCCACTCTCCACGAAAAAGACCTGGTGCACTGTAGACGGGGCCAGCTCAACCGATCCCACGACCAATGGTTGGTCGGGAATGGATTCCTTAACGCGAATTTCTGGAGAAGTGGGATTGACGAAGGATGACTCTTGGCCAATCATGGCATCAGTCGGTGGAAGACTCAAAGAAATTTGTTTATAACCAGCTGGGAGGCATGGTGTAGAAACAGTCAAGTTGTCCATGACCCGCTTGGCTTCATCCATATAAGGACAAAGGTGAATTGCATGGTGCCCTTCACACAACTTACAGGGATTGGTGATCTCACCCTACTTCTTAAGGGCCTTATCAGTACTAGTTGAGGACGTGCCCCCAACCTGGCTCCCGGAAGTCAAAGGCAACGATGGAGGTCCGTCGGACCATGCTTCGAGCACCTTGGGGATGCTAGGGCAGTCTCGAAGAAGATGGTCTCCTGTGCACAACAGGCAAGGGAACTTGATTCTCCTTGGAGGGTTGGAAGGTTTCTCAAGAGGATATATTTTAGAAACAGTGGCTGCACTTTTAGCCTCTCGCTTATTAGACTTCTTCTTCTTTTTCCTCTTAACCACCTAGTTACTCGAATCCAGGCTTTCACCAGGCGAAGTAGAAGAGGAGGACGCAGAAACAGGCGAAGAAGGGGAGAGGTCCACCTTGGAATCAACATGATGTTGTTCAGGTGGAGGAACTGATTGAAAAATAGCGGAGATATTCGGGAATACAGAGGTTGAGAACAACCAGACAGGAAACCCAACAGTTAACCCAGGAAGGGACAACGTCGCCATGTAAGGAGCACCAACATTTCCCAAAGGAGGAAAATGACCAGGATTCCCTTCTGAGGTGATTCCTTGGTTGGTAAACTTTGAAAAGGTTGCTATCAAAACTCAGAACCACACACTGGCCGAAAAAAGAGTCAAGACACATGATCAAATGGTCAACAAGCAATATCTAACAAGCTGTATAATCGTGGGTGATCAATTTTTTACCACATTGAAAAATAAGAAACTTCACCGTTTCATGTTTTAAGAGTCGAGAAATGATAAAAGGTGACTCTATCTCTTTCAGGTTTGACACAAGCATGAAAGGACAAGTGCTTGACAGTCTTTTCAAATTTAGGGAGTCAGAAAATACCAAATGACTGCTCAAGAATACTAGGTACAAAGGGTGTACCAAATAACCGTGAACTGCAATATACACCTTGGTTTTAATAATGAAGAAGAATTCAACCAAGGACTTTCCGTACGTGCAGGAAATCTCCCCGAATGCTGTGTTTGGTGTATCACAGGTATAGGGCGGCAAACTCGGCTTCCTGTGGATAAAGGATTGAAAACCTAGAGGGGTCTCCCTTTATATACGCGACGGTACGGGGAGCACAAGTCCGTACTAGCGCTGTCTAAAGCCAAAAGGAAAACAACAGCTGCTAGGTTTAAAGACGCCAGAACACGTCTCTAGCCTAGACCTCTAAATATGTTTCGTTAGATTTCAATGCTCCCCTAGATCAATTGAATAGATTTTAAAGTTGATCTTCAATTAGGTTTCAATTTTCAGGCCCTAACAAATGTATTGCTTCAAAAACTCCTAAATGCAAAGTTACATGCCACAGTACACCATTTTTTTCAATGAAAACTAGCTACAGAAGAGTTGAGAGTCTTTACACAAAAGAAATGATCGGAAGCCAAAAAATGAGATCTCTAATGCAACTAATGAAATTGAAAATTTTCATTCCAATCACTAATTACTAGTAAAATCGAAAAATTTCAATTTGCACTAATTAACCAAAAGCAAAGAGATTTTTTTTTTAATTTTCAATTTTTGATAGCTAGATACACTAAATAAACTGAAAATGAACGGAACAACTTGAGAAACGATATTGAGAGAGAAAAACGAACAAATTTCACTCAATGAAACAAGCAATCAGATCTCAAATCGACCAAAGTCTCTCAAAACCAAGAAAAAGACTCAAAGGCTCCAATGGACCATGTGATCTAGGCCCAAAGAAAGACCAAACAAAATTCGAATGAAGAAACGAGCAATCACCCAAAAATTGCAACAAAATAGTGAAAAACTACTAAGAGGATGCAGAGGAGCAATCAGAGAGTTGACTAGACAAATGAAACACCAAAACTCCCAAGGAGGGCTTGATACACAAAGCCATTAGATGCCCTAGGGCTTAAAACGTGAAATCGATAGATAAAAGCAAACAACCAAAGGACGAATGCAAATTCCCAGTCAAACAGGACTCCAACACACTTAGGTAGTCGAAAAATCAAGAAGAAAAGCACTGACCAGACCCAGAGAGCTCAAAACTGAGCAAACTCAAAAACCCTACAGGAGTGGCGCGACTGTAAGGCTGCAACTGGCGCCATAAAGCAATTGGCGCGGGCTATACAAAAGCAACATGCGCCAATTGGCGCGATTGTTGGGCTAAAAAGCATGCCAGTCGATTTTCTCAGCTAAAAAGAAGAGAGAACTACTCCAGAAGTAGATCAATGTAAACTAAGCAAACCAAGAAGAAAAAAACAGCAAAAGAACCCAGCCCAGAAGGTTAACCAAGCAAGGAAAATCATAAAATAATCAAAACGAGACAGTGAAATCTAGACGATCCCTAGCGGAGTCGCCAAATTGTTGAGGAGGTAAATCCCCTCTGCGGACAGAGGCGATCCCTACTAGCCCAGCAGGGGTCTAGTAACAATCATCAAATGTTACAGCACAAGTTCCTAGTTATGAATAAGAGACCAAAGATGGAGGCTTACCTAGAATCCAATGCTATGATTCGTAGAAGAGAGCGTTCCCATTCCTCACCCTCGGAAGATCACGATCCTCCCACGATCTCCGCGGATGGACAACTGCACATGCAAGAAACAACACGAATACAAGCATAAAACCCAGAATACGCAACTATATATCAGTCAGAAAGGATATAACTCATTATTAACATAAGTGAAAATAGAGTGGAACCATAACCGTAATCATTCATTAAATAGCAATCGAAAGAGAGTACAACCAATGTTCTGACATCGTGGTCTCCTTCGGATGGGTCTCCAGTCGTTCACGTCTCGCAAAGCTTGCCAGGGAAATGGAAAACCTCTCGAGAGTCTCTCGACGATAGTCTCCTTACATGAGTCGGCCTTAAGGGAAGAAAGAGGGCTCTTACAGCCCAAAGGCTCTTGGGAATTTGGAGATTCAAAGCTTAGGCACTTCAAGACTAGCTTGCCATAGAATTGAGAAGGCTTTTATATATGGGGAAGGAGGGAGTTGGGATCCCTATTATTGTGGGATTGGCCCTATCAACAAGGAAGGTTCCATGGGAGGTGGCAAACCACTTCCCTTCTGTGGAACTCCCGCAGCCAAACCTCCCAACTCAAGATAGGCAATGGTTTTTGAGTTTGTTGAAACACAACTTCCGCCATCTTTATTTAAAAAACACTCCTTAAATTGGCTGGCGCAACTACTGGTCTGGGACAGAGTGCCAGTTGGCACGACCTCTTTGTAGGATTTTCCCCATTGGCACGAGTGATGAACTGTATGCCCGTGCCAATGCAAAAGGAGATGTTTTCATGATTTTTTGCAAGGAGATGTCTTTAGGGAAATTGAAACTCATGCTTAGAGGAATGCATTGATGATGATTTCAAGGCATGACAATGTTCACAGGTCACAAAATGGGTCCTCCATTGTGCGTGACGGGGAATGGTAGGGACAGTGACAAATTACTGTGTAACAGGTGCGCAGGAGGGAGAGGTTCAGGGCCACCTTCCGGAATTTCCTTGAAGGTGAAAGAGACAGTCGCAATGACTAAGGGCCGATTAGTTAGGCATCGGAAATGAAAATGAGCAGTGGACGGGTTGGTGAGATAAGCCGAGGCAGCGGGACGGGAGCGGGGAGGAGACTAAGAAACCGAGCCAGCACAAGTGTGGGAAGGAAGATTGCGTCCATTCCCACACCCACGCCTGCTTCGCATGGCCGGATATATGCCATGAGAGCTTTCATATGCGTAGGTCAGAGAATTGGTGGAGGGGGAGAAGCGTCGGCTAGAAGGTCAAGCTTTGGTGTTGCCCCTACGACATCTGAGCCTATGCCTAAGCCTGGGCATTGTCTCATGAAATCGATGAGAGTGGGTAGAATTGAGCTGAGATGGGGAGGTGAAATGCAGGGAAGGAGGCGAATTGAGCTGAGACAGGGAGGCCAAATGCAAAGGACAATAAGGACTATGGGAGAAGTGATAACCAGGAAGAAGCTCCAAGAAGCATCCCAGGTGACAGCGTTTGCCCAGCGAGGTGTGTGAGCTAGGTAGCTCCGCTTCAGGAGGGAAACCAGCGCTAACTAGTGGAGGCCAATTCTGCATGGAGGTGGTTGAACAAAGTTGCATCAGAACTGAAGATTCATATGCGAGGGCGAGGAATGAAAACCTGAATCCAGAGGGCAGCATTATGCTGAGCTCACGGCATCGTCTTCCCCACCGGCGTGAATGCCTCAGAGGTTGACGGCTTGGAGAGTTAAGGTGCTCAAGGCTCCTTAATGTTTGCCTGTAGGCAGCCATGTGGCCTTGCCACGCGCCATCCTGCAAATTGAATGCCGTCCCTTCACAATACTTCACCCGCATCTGGGGTGTTGTTGTCCTGGTGCACCAACTGAGTGAAATCTTATAGGAATTTGCTGTCATTGAAACTAGAAAGGGGTCCAACAGATAGATTTTGAGCACTGGTAACTCCTTTGTTTGCCAAAAGATCAGCGAGGTGGTTGCTAGTTCTTCGAACGTGCTTGAGGAAGATGGCTCTGTTCTGCTACATCCAATCTGCTATAAGTTCAAATCTGGCAGTGAGCCTCCAAATTTTAGTTACACACGAGGGAGGAGTGCCCATGAGTAGCTTGTGGACAAGGTTGATAAGAATTTGTGAGTCACCCTCGATTTCGAGGGGGAAGTAGTCATGTAGCTAAGCCATTTTCATCCCCTACCAAAGTCCTTCTAACTCCGCAGAATTATTGGTATCCCAGCCCATAGAACCAAAGTAGATGAGCAAAGGATTGCCTCTGTGGTCCCTGAAGATTCCTCCATATCCCGTTTCTCCCAGATTTCCTTTGGAACCTCCATCAAATTTGAGCTTCAGAATGCTAGCTGGGGGGGGGGACCCATTTAATCATGACATCTGGTTGAGGCCCACTCGGCCGGACTGGCAATGAATCAAGGGTGAGTTTTAATTTCTAGTTCTCCCAAATGAGTTTTTCGATGGGCTGTGATCGGAAGTCATCCTGTTGCCACTTCTAGAGTTCCAAAGTTTCTTGGATGTTTCTGCATAGATTACTCCAAAGGACTTCTTGAGGGTTAATCTGACTCTTAAAGATTCGCTTGTTCCGTTCTTTCCAGATAGTCCAGAGAGTAAGTCCCAGAATGAGCTGCCAAAGAGAGTTGAGGAGAGTGCAGTTGTAGGGAGCGATTGGTCAGTTGCGAATGATAGCATTAAGCTCTTCCTAGTTTTTTCCTTCCCTTCTGCATTTGAGGATTATATTGTCCCATAGAAAAGCCACTAGAGGGCAAGTAAGCATGAGATACTGGATGTTTTCCTCCTGTTTTTTGCATTTGGGACATCTAGATGGTCCTATGAAGCCCCTCTTGATTAGATTGTCCCAAGTGAGCATTTTCCTATGGTAGAGAAGCCACTTGAATGTGGAGACTTTGGGCCATAAATGTCGAGACCAAAGATCCTTCCAGATGGAGTCAATAGGATCTTGATTTTGAGTTAGCAGAGTGTAGGCTTCCGGGGTGGTGAACTTGCCTTTGGAAGTATAGCCCCATCGCAAAATGTCCTACTTCTCTGAGTATCTGATTTTCCTGCCAGTTAGCTCCTCATCTAGTGCTGTGTATGCCTACTCTTGCTGCTGGTTCAGGCAGATGGCTACCGATTTCCATTTTCTGAAGCCTTGAATGGGATTTTCCTCCCAAAACTAATGGACAGTGGCCTCAAGGGGATGGATTTCGTTTGGCTGTAGCTGTGGATTGATGGAGGTGAGGATTTTAGGCCTTTGTTTCCAGGCGTCTATCCAAAAACGTGTTGTATGGACATCACATACTTCCCATAAATAGTGTTCTTGGATTAGCTGGTGATGTTGTTTGCCTGTGTTCCAGATCAAAGAGCCTGGGTCTGCTAAAATTAACCTAATGAGCTCTGATATGGGTCTGTGGTTGGCGTATTTGGCATTCCAGAGCTTCGCCCATGGGCTATGAGGCACAGATAGCCAGTGCCACCAGATTTTTTCTCCCATTATAGCATTACTGTGTTGAGGATCACGAAGGCCTAAACCTCCAGCGTGCTTGGGCTTGTAGATGGTCGTCCCTTTGACTAGAGCCCATTTCCTGCTTTTCCCAGAAGCTCCCTAGAGGAAGTTGCGTTGGAGGGCTTTGATTTTCTTGAGAACCCATTTGGGGGCTGCCAACACTGAGAAGAGGTAGAGAGGCATAGACTGTAAGACTGACTTGACTAGAATGAGCCTGCTGGGCAGATTGAGAGAACGAAAAGTCCAGGAAGAGAGGCTTACTTCGAGTTTGTCAAGGAGGGGTTACCAAGAGGAATGCTTAAGGGCAGAATCAATTAGAGGGGAACCAAGATATTTAGCAGGCAGTTTGGCTATGGTAAAACCAAGGATTCTGGAAATGCGATTCTGAGTGGGGAGCGCCGTGTTGAAGAAAAAAATTTGGGATTTGGAAGCATTAACCGAAGTGCCAGAAGCTTCCGTGAGCGTGTCAAGGATTTCTTTGAATGATGAGGCTTCTTGGGCAGAGGGGTGCTCGAAGAGCATATTATCATCCACAAATTACTGGTGGGTGATGGCTAAGGAGCCATGAACTGAGATGCCTCAGATCTGCTTCAGGTGGAGAGCTTGTTTAATAAATTTTCCTAACCCTTCATCCATTAGAACAAAGAGGAAAGGAGACAGGGGGTCACCTTGACGGATGCCACGGGAAGGAGAGAAAGGATGGGAAGGAAGACCATTGACTAGAATGGAGTAGAAGGAGGATGAGATTAAACTCATGACCCATCTAATCTAGGTGGGACTAAAACCGTAAGCAACAAGCATTTGGCGAATGTAGCTCCTGTTGAGTTTGTCAAGGGCTTTTGACAGGTCGATCTTCAAGAGCATGCCTAGATTTTTGGCCTGTTTCGAAGAATGAATGACTTCGCGGGTAAGGATGATGCCATCCAAGATTTGGCAGCCTTCCACATACCTTGTCTGCTCATAGGAGATAAGTATAGGTACAAGTGGCTTAAGCCAGTTGGTGATGACCTTGGATATTATTTTGTAGATTACATTGCAAAGGGAAATAGGTCTGAATTTTTCTGGAGTGGCAGCTTGATCAACTTTGGGAATAAGAGCTATGAAAGTAGCATTAAGGGAGGGAAGGAGCCAACGCATGGTTCTGGATTCCTCAACTAATTGCCAAAATTCATTCTTTATCAGATCCCAGAAGTGATGAAAGAAGTTGGAGGTGAAGCCATCCAGTCCTGGAGCCTTACCTTCTTGGCTTTGAGCGACTGCCTGTTCTAATTCTAAGAGCGAGACATGATGGAGTAACAACTGGTTGTACTCATCCATAATGAGTTTAGGAATGTGTGGCAGAATATTGTTGATGGCTGGTTGCCTGTCGGTTTTCTCTTCCTGTAGCACTGATTTGAAGTGGGCAATGAGTTCCGCTTCTATGGCTTGATGTTCTTCCAATATTTCTCCATTTTGGTTTTGGAGAAAATTGATATTATTGTGCATCCTATGTTGAATGGTAGATCAGTGAAAGAACTTGGTGTTCCATTCTCCTTCCTTTAGCTACTGTATTCTTGATTTCTGTTGCCAGAGTATTTCCTCTTGCTGCCGTCTTTCCTCCAGTTGCTTAAGAAGGCTTTGCTCTTTCGATGTCAGCTCCTTAGTGCGTCTCTCTTGTATGATGAGCAGCTGAAGCTCCACCATTTTCTTTTCAAGTTGATTTTGCTGTTGAAATATGTTTCCGAAGGTGGAGTGGTTCCAACACTTAATGTGGGCCTTGAGATCCTTAAGGTGCTGCTGAAATTGGAACATCTTGGAGCCCGGTGGTGGAGTGAAGGCTTTCCAGGAAGATTGAACCATTTCCTTGAAGCCTGGATGAGTGAGCCAAAAGGCTTGAAAGCAGAATGGTATTTTGGTAGTGTCCCCTGGTTTGGACCATTGGAGAGAAATGGGCTAGTGATCCGAGCCTGGAAAAGGCAGGATAGAGGTCTGAAAGTCTCCTCCGATGTGGATGGCATTATCAGATAGTAGGAAGCAATCCAATTTGGAGGCAATCTGTTGTGAGCCAGCTCGTTTATTATTCCAGGTATAAATTCCATTGGCAAAAGGTGGGTCTATTAGCCAGTTACGATGAATGAAGCCCTTGAAGTGAGCGCTATTTGCCTCTAGCTTTGTGCAACCTCCCCTTTTCTCGTCTAGACTAGTGATCATGTTGAAGTCTCTGCCTAGGATCCAAAGAGGATGAATCCTGTTGGAATTGAGCATTTCTATCGTGTTTAGCAAAGCTATTTTCCTTGTAACATCCTGAGGGAAGTATACATTAGAGAAATGTCCGTGCAGGTTAGTGCCCAGGATGTGAAAAGTTGCTTGGATCAAGTTGTGAGCCACATGGGCATCACTTATTGAGATAGCCCGCGGATCCCAGGCAATGGCAAGTCCACCTGAGTTTCCTGAGGCATCAACTACAATAGAATTACAGCACGGCCGGGCTCTCGAGTGAATAGGGCCGAGAGTGGAGCTTGTGCATTTAGTTTCCTGTAGAAAGACGACCTGTGGCTTTTCCAACTGTATCATGTTCTTGATCATTCAAAACTTTGTGGGGTTTTTTAGTCCCCTTATATTCCAAGAAATGAGCTTCATTAAGAACTGTCATCAAGTGGTTGAAAGAACTTGGTAAGCTTAGGGTACCTACCAGATTCGATTAGCATCTCCCCAATGAGGATAGTCCTTTATAGATCTGTCTTCCTTCCTCTTTTTTTGGAATCCTTGAAGAGTTTCTTACCATCCCATGGGCTTCCTAGTTGAATTCCTAGGGATTTCTGATGCTGCTGAGCACGGTTAAGGGCAACTGCTAGATTTTCAATTTGTTTTTCAGAGATTGTGTCGAAATCATTTTTCCTGCATGCTTGCTCTAGAGTGAAGATGTCTAGTTCTCCAATATCGACCCCTTCAGATCCTTCCTCCATAAGACTGACCTGGCTGGCGGGCACTTTAGAGTTGTCAACCTCCATATTAAGGGAGGGTACTGCTCCATATCTAGAAACAGAGGAGGGATTGGGTGGTAGGAGGAAAGCCTGAGGATAAGGCACTGAACGGTCAGAGGTAGCATGGAGATCGGAGGCTGATTTCGAGATTGACATTGGGAGAAGGTTGTCATCTTGTCCGGGGATTTGAGGATCAAATTGGGGATGATTAGCAAGGATTTCGAAGCTGTTACTAGTGGAAGGGATATGCAGATATAGAGAGGTGGCTTTAGGAGTCCCAGCAGGGGTTTTTTTGCTGTGACGTCTTCGAGATTGGACTTTGGTAAAGCCTTCAGCATCAGGGCTGGTGGAGGCTTCAGAGGGTTTACTGGGGGGAGGGTTGAGAGGGAAATCCTTGAAGAGGTGGCGATGTGCATGGCATTTGTGGCATATGAAAGGTACATGTTCAGAATCAATGGACTACACCCATTCAAAATCATCATGAAAGAGACTTATCGAGTCTGGAAGGGCTTGCGCAAGATGCATGAAGACACAGATTCGAGCATATGAGGTGTATCGCCTAAGCTTGGTTTTCTCTATGATCTTACTAAATTCACCGAGCCCATTACCAATGTCTCGTAGGGATTCCTCATCCTAGTACTCCAAAGGTAATGAATGGAGCCTGATCTAGACTGGTGCATAGTTAAAATCCTCCTTGTCCGGGTTGAACCGCTCAACCCAGTCCCGCAGGTAAACCCCTAAGGAGTTGAAGAAGTATGGGCCTTCATCCATAATGTGGTTTCTGTCTTCAAGATAGTTGAATATGGTGGTGAAGAAGACTTTGGGTCCAAGTTACAGCATGACCTACCTTTTTGGCTTCCATTTTGATTTAATCCATCCATGCAAGGCCTTTTCCGTTGGCCCAAATCCCACGAATTTTCTGATCAGTGCATGGTCTCTCATGTACTGGATCTGAGCATTGATTTAGTATTTTGGGAGCTTGATCTTGGGCTGTTCTGTGGCTATCGGCTTGCAGGTTGCAGAGGTGTTTTTGGGCAGAGCTGTGGTGTCTGGCGATTGTCTGAGTGCTCTTTCAGTGTTTCCCCAGGGGTTTGGTGGGATGCTGTGTTGTCCGTGGATCCATTGATCATGACAGAAAACTGATCATTGCCAGATGATTGTTGTGTTTGGTCAGCAGAGGGTTTCTGATTAGCTGCAGTATTGACAGTGGGGGAGGCTCTATGGGCCTCCCCTTGTGGCGGATCCATTAGTGAAATATCAGCAGATGCGATGGTGATCGATGAAGCCTGTGCAATAAGTGATTACAGAGCTTTCTGAGAGATGGCAGCACCGTAGCAGGGGTGCAGAAAACCCTAGCACGATCATTTATCCCTTAACAATGTTAACCTTAAATTTGATACTACTTATAATTTACCATTAAATTTTAATATATTATGAACTTTATAGTTGTGTACACATGTCTTAATGATCTAGAGATCAGTATGTCAACATTATTAATAAAAGGATTAATTTATTATAATTATAATTTAATTTTAATCGTCTGTAAGTATATATATTATAATGATGATTATTGTTTATTGAAATTAAACATGGTATATCAAAATTTAACAAAGATAATAGATTGTTCATATTTTGTTAGAATATGATTTCTATATTCAACAAATATTAACACAAGGGTTCCATGATCATCATAGCTTTCATATGAAATGTAATGTGGGTATTTGAAGGGAAATGGATGAAGGAGTTATTTTAATATTTAATCATCCTAGCATTATAAATATGTTGAAATATTCCATCAAACAATATTTTTGGAATTGTCCATTATATAATTTCATTATGTACATTATGGGAGTTGGATCATATTTAAGTAATGTTGATCTTATTCTTAATTTATTTAAAACTAAGAGAATATTCTAACATTCTAAACTAGGCTTGACCACTTCCTTGTAATATATTAAATTCTTTTTATCATTTAATAATTTATCTCACTATACCTCTCTTTAAATACATATGCTGAAATACTTTTAATATTATTGATATTATAAAAAATTAGCATATTCACGTAGCCTCCATGATTTAGATAGGAATCTAGATTTTGATGCCATTTCCGATTGAGCAATTGATAGTTTTGGATAGAGTTAGAAGCCATTTTAGGGATCCTCTTTTCATCCATTTTGTTTATCTTGTTTACGTACAGTAATTGTACAATCACATCCATACACTGAGTGGGGGCCTAAGGGCTCACTTCTGTGAGGAGGATAGGATAGGGTGCATTGTATTTAATTTTTAGATATACGTTATAATTTTTCAACTTCACTCTCTCTTTATCCATGACTATCTAGAGATATTGCATCCCCAAACTTAAAATCCAGATTATTTTTTCCTTATCCCACATATATAGGGGCAATCTCACTTCATGTTGTTATTAAGGTTTCAACTCTTCGTTTATCATTTTTTTAACACTATAGTTCCAACTTAGGCTGAGATAAATATCAACTCCCAATCATTTATATGAAGGAACCTCCATTAAGGGAATTTTGAGATATAAAATGCACCTCCTAAGGAAAATAATAAAATAGGAGCTATGGATTTTAAAAGGGAAAAAATATATTTGTTATTTTATTTTTAACCTACCTTATTCGAGGTCTATTCAAATGTCAAGTGTAGACACTCATTGGATATAGAATTACATTTTCATTCTAATGAGCATTAAATCTACTTATTTTTAAGTATATAAATGCCAAAAATATTGAGAATACATGAAAATAAGAAATTATTTTTTCAAGAAACATAAACACCCATTCCATATATTTTTAAGTAGTTCCATAATAAAAAAAATAAAAATAGAAGAAAAATGTGTTTCCTTCAAGAAGCATGTTTTCATGTATTTTCAGTTTTATTTTTGTTAGCATACTCAGTAGTGTGTATAATGGGTTTTCATTGGATTTAGAATTTATTTCTTATCCAACATGTTGATTAAACATACAACAACATAAGTAAAGAAAAATGGAGAAATAATTTTTATTCTTTCCCTCAAAGAATATTTAACCATGGTGATGAAATCATCATCTTGAATCTTATTGGTTCTTTTAAAGTTGATTTTGTTACTACATTTTTTCTTTCGACGTCCATTTGTCACCTTAGAATTCCTATAATGTTCCAAGCCTTCTTCTTCATATACAAATGTGTCGTAGGTCATCTTTCTTGATTTGATTGTTGTTACCTTCACTTTGTTAATATTCATATCCATTCTTATACCATAGTAGAAGTTCTTGAGGATTCCTAGTTTCTCATAAAGTTCATGTGTATTCTTTCCTTAAGAACAATATGATGAACATAATGAGAAATGGTTATGAATATTCTAGTGAAATTATAGCTAATAAAACCAACATCTTCCAACAAATTTTTAAAAAATCAGCATATATTCCAAAAATGTTGATATATATGGGACAACATTGATTAACCCTTATATTATGGTTAATTTACTCCAATGAATCCTTAAATCTTCTAGACCCAACAATAAAATTCATATTTCCTTACTAAAACATTTCTTTGATTTGGAGGAATTTTCAGCTCTTTTAACCTATCATAAGTTTTAGCAGGTGAAAATGTGAACTTGGATTACACTTTTTTCCCTTTTTGAGAAAAAAATTTCATTTTTTATGTCCTTCAACTTTGCACAAGCCAAAACAAATTTTCTATTTAGAATTTCATTTTATGATAAAAATAAAACTTGTGAGAAATTTTATTAGCTTTCTATTACTTATTTTTTGGAATTTTTTTATTCACATTTGATATGTCACCTTAACATTTATTTGAGTGTGTGTTCTTTAACAATAAAAGAATTCATAAAAAATCATGTTCAAACATGTTGGTGTATTCTTTGAAAAATTTGTGTTTTTGAGAAAAAAAATGTGTTACAACAATCTGGACAGACTCTACTTCGGTATCGTTATATTTACGAAACCAATTGATGCATATCATAATTACTCAAATTTTTTGAACTGATCCAATATGAAAAAACTACATATTTTGAATATGTTTCAGCTCACGCAAAGTTTATCAACATATTAGTTATAACCTAAAAATATAAAAACTACACATTATAGATGACGGACCAATGTAATGCACCATAATGTTTTCAATTTTTTTTTAGTATATTTTGTAAGACATAAAATTTTAATTTTATTGAATCATAATGACCTTCAGAAATTGTTTGCACCCATTTTATTACAAAATTAATTAAAATTAGTATATATTTACGGAATTCCATAAAAGTTATATTTCCTGAAAGTAGATTGAATTCTTCAAATTCTTGTCTTGGTTCCCGCAATTAATGCATAAAGTTTGATGGAGTTTAATCATTCCAAAGCCAAAGAAATGTGTTCAGAGCCGAGCTGCTGCATAGTTGTAGATGTGTTAGTTTGGCTAAAATTTTCAAAAGGTTTGGTTGAATTGTTTATTGCCCCGTCGGCTTGTTAATTCTAACGAAACAAAAGTTCAGCCAAACTTTTGCTCGCAAATTACGTTGGCCCAAAAACTCAATGAAGCCCCTCTGAAAAAATTTCACAGCTATATAAATAGCTAGAAATGGAATCATTATTTTCGTATACTTTTCACACATTTCATAATTTGGGCTGATTTTGCAAAGGAATTTTTTTTTTAGTTTAATTTTCAAAGGACTCTTCTTGGGCTTAATATTCAAAGCCCATTTTTTGGAGGTATTTTTAAAGTGACATTTTTTAGAGGTTTTTTGGGCATAATTGTCAAAGGACTTTTTTTAAGGTTTTTTGTTTAAGTGACAATTTTTTAGAGGTTTTTTGAGCTTAATTTTCAAAGGACATATTTCGGAGGTATTTTTTAAAGCGACATTTTTTAAGAGGTTGGGCTTAATTTTAAATGGACATTTTCTGGAGATATTTTTTAAGTGAAATGTTTTTAGAGTAATTGCTTTGAGTTGAAGTAAATCTGTTATAACAATTTTTTAAAGTGAGGTTTTTTCTAAATTTTTAAATATTTTTTTTTTGCAGGACTCTGAAGGAAATATTTTGATCTTCATTTCATTTTTAAAAGACATTTTTTGGCAGAATTTTTAAAGTAAGTGTTTTGGCTTGAAGTATGTATTTTGTGCAAAATTTTTAAAATGAGTTTTTTTTTTAAATTAAATCTTTTTTGATGTTTTTTTTAATTGAGTTTTTGTCTAAATTTTGATGTAGTGAGTTTTTTTTATAGTTTTTTGAAGGAAATTCTTTGAGCTTCATACTAAATTATCATGGGAAATCGAAGGAATTGCAGACAAAATTATGATCGAACAAGAGACCCTGAGGAAAATAGATAACAGGGGAGAGAATATCGCAAAGAAAAGAGAGAAGAATGCTCAAATATTGAAAGGTAAAATCAACCTCAACTAGAAGTTGAAGTTGGTATGTAAATGTAAATATTATAAATTTGATATTGAAAATTTGACTAGTGTATTGTGAAACTTAATTTTTATTTGATGAACTAATTTGAAAAATATTTTTCAATGTAAATCAAGAGAGATATTCCTCAGAACATTGATGATGAGATAGAAAATTTTGAAACAGAAAGTGAAAGAGATATTGAACAAATGATTGAAGATATTGAAAATGTTGAAAGAAATTCAAGCGAAGAAATTGAATCACGAGGTATATATATATATATATATATCTGTGTGTGTGTGTGTGTGTGTGTGTGTGTTGAATTTGTATTATTGAAATTATGCATATTTATTAATTTGATTATTTATTGAATATGCAAACTCATTATGTACATTTAATTCTAATATCTACATGAAATCAATATCGATGATGAGATGTTAGAAAATGGTGACACTCAGACATATGGAGATAAAAAAGTTGACCATGTTATACGATATCGTGTTAATCACATTATCGATTCCTTCTCCAAAGATGAAATTATGGCAATTCAAGCCCAAATGTTTAAAATTATCTTAAGATAAAAGAAATTAAAATAAGTTATAACTTTATTGGGTATTTGAAAATGGACAAAAGATAAAGAAAATGAAGGAAAATGTCATAAAAAACATAAATCGAGCTCTAATGTCAATTGGAACATCTAGAAAGAAAAGCTATTTAGATGCATGTAAAGCATTACAAATTGCAGTGGTTTCATAAAGTACTAAATATAATTTCTTCGTAAAATCTATGGCACGAGCATTAGGAACCTCAAAAAAAATATTTCTCAAACATCAGAAATTTCTATTGAAAATAGATGTAAATGATGAAATCACTTGTTGGACAACTATTTGTAGGAAACCATACAAATAAATACTTTGAGAAGATGTTAGAAAATTAAGATATGAATATTGGATGAAAAATCATGTGTTTCACCAAAAGAAAGTGATGTGATGCGAAGAAGAATAACAAAAAAGCAGTACGAAGAACATGCAAAACATTTCTTGAACACCAATCAGATAGAGTTATTCAACAAGTACAAAGAAGATAATCGTGAAATTAATGTCTCAATCAATGATTTTGTGCAACAAAAACCATGGTATGTTAAACTGATCATTGTACATGACACTTTTTGTTGTCATTATCATGTGGAATTTCAATTATATTATGACACATTCCTTAATTTTCATAAAACATTTTGGAAAGATTCACCTCCTCCTTCCACTATCCATGATTTATGTAGAAGAGAAAGCCATGAATTATTTTACCAAAAGAAATGTGTTCGTCATAAAAAATGCGATGATTGTCGAACTTTGACTAAATTTCAAAAAAAATATCGTATTGATATAAATGATCAAACATTGTCCAACATAAAAGTGAAATGGAAGAGATAAGAATATATTGATACATCGAACGGTTCAAGTAGTACTACAAGTGCAAAAAGAATTGATTTACAAGAAGAAGAAATTTTTGTGATAGAGTTTTTGAGAAAGTTTGAGGCAGATATTTATAAATACACGAAGCATTCCCACAGAGCTCGATGACAAGATTTGTAATTCAAAACATCCCCTGAAGTTTTTCCACGAGGGACCATTTTATCAATTGTTAATTTTGCAGAAAACTACACATTTGTTCTACAAAAAGAAAAATAGAGTGAATACTATCACTCTGACAAAGTCTCCATACTTGTCTATATTCTATATAGACATGTTGAGAAAAACGTTTATCATATAGAAAGCACTAGTGAAAATCAGAATGTTATTAAAGGATATCACTTTTATATTAGTGACAATCATACACATGATACATATTTTGTACAACATTGTTTTAAAAATATTTATGACTCCTTGAAAATTCGTAAAATAAAATTCAATGAACATTGGATAGGGTCAGATGGATGCACGCGTTAATTGAAATCTGCACGATCAATGTTTTGGTTGTGTCATCTTCATATGAAAACCCACATTAAACATTGTTGGAATTTTTTCGAGACTGGTGATGGAAAAGGAGAATATGATGGTGTGGGGTCATGTATAAAACTAGCACTTAGAAGATATCAAATGGACCACTCTGCAAATTGACTTCTCTCAGTTGAACAAGTTGTTGGATGGTGCATCATTGCGCTAAGCGACGATACTAACCGATCAGGGGAAGTACGAAGGTACATGATTTATTTTTTATTGGATTTCTAATTTTAAACATTATTTATCACAATGATTATCTTTGATGGTATTTTCAATAACATATTTATATCCTTGTTTGAATTTTCAATATAGGATTTTTTGGCATATGGGGGTCTAAGATGTAGATAGATCGATTAGAGATGACATTGAAACAATAAAAGGCACTCAAAAATTTCATTCAATGAAAACAAAGTTGTCCAAAAATGTGTTTGCATTGGATAAAAGAAAATATTCTTGTTTTTGTCATGTTTGCATAGACAACACATAATCTAATTATGTTTGTGAAAAAAAATGTATGTAAAATATTGGCAACATATAGAACTAAATACAAAGGGGAAAATGCCCATTGCCAATTTTGAAGAAATGCAATGGGAGGACACTACATTATCATCCGAAGGTGATCAAGTTTTTGATCTTGTTAGAGAAATTAACATTTCAGTTGCTTTAAAATGATAGAGATCTATAAATAGATAATAAAATCAAGTACACATATGTTAATTTTAAAGTTGTTTTTTCATGTTAATTATCATCTAAATTTAAATCTAAGTTTGTTTATTGTGCGGAGATGTTTTTACTGTAGTTGCACCTACTAGAAACGATGAAAATGTGAACTATTATTTGATGTGTTTCACTGAACGAAAGATTAAATTATTGGAAAACTATGATGTTAGCATGTTTACATATGATAGAGGGTCTATTATATTGAAAGGTTATTTTTGACAAAAAAATCATCAAAGTTGGTATTTTTTTTACTTTCAAGACTATGAACCTGATGTCATGAATTGGCAATATAGTGACTTGGTGTGTGCAGCATGCATAAATTTTATCCAAGTTCAATCCAAGAAAAAATTGAAAATTAATAAATGGAAAATGTCAAAAGTCGATCATGAACGGATCATTGAATATGGCTATTCCATTAGAATTATTTTGATCTAACTTCCCAACAACTTCTTCTCTTTGGATTCATCTTTTAGAACTTCTAGAACTCAACTAAAAATTGAGCTAGCCTTTTTTGTGCATTCTTAAGTTTTACAATTATTATAATTTATGTATATTTTACATTATATATACAAGTGTTTACACATGTAGATTGTTTTGGTACATGCCCACGAGTAATCTATTCACATGTGTACACATACACATGTATATTATCTAGTCTTAAACGATTTCATACATTCTCTGGTACATTTTTTCATAATGTCATTATTGTAAAATTTACATATCTGTGTATCTAGCATAGTTGATATAATGCAAATTTTTAGTGGCACAATTTTGTTTTAGACGTATATATTAAGAAAACTATAATATTCACTATTGAGTGCAAAATGTGTGGTACATGTTTTGTAATTTCCAGTTTACTATCAACTGAAAGTAATTTTTCTATGTATATTAACGAAAAATGTTGTGTACTGGATATATGTTTTAATGCAGTTTTAAGATTTTATGATTGTTTGACACATCTATGAACACCTAGAATTTTATGGTTTTTTTAGATATATACATCGATATGAAATGTAATTCAATCATTTTTATCTACATAGATTCATGTGAACTTAAATATGTAAAACCAACTATGATTGTTTTAAATGACATGTAAGATCATGCAAAATGTACTTAAATATCACCTAGAAATAATAGATGTATCCTAAAATTATATAACATTCACACACATGTTAAAATGGATAACATGTACCAATGTATGTGCTAAATGTAATTCGAATTTTCCATCTAGATTCATTTTATATTTAACAAATAAAATGACAACTTGAGTTTTAAAAACAAAACATTATATCACAACATGTGAGCACATGCCAAATGTAGTTCAACTATCCAAAATATGCACATGTTTGGTAATTTGAAATTTCCATCTAGATTCATTTTATATTTAACAAATAAAATGACAACTTGAGTTTAAAAAACAGAACATTATATCATAACATGTGATCACATGCCAAATGTAGTTCAAATATCCAAAATATACACATGTATGTGTTTTGTAATTTGAAATTTCCATCTAGATTCATTTTATATTTAAGAAATAAAATGACAGCTTGAGTTTTAAAAACAAAACATTATATCACAACATGTGATCACATGCCAAATGTAGTTCAACCATCCAAATGATCACATGCCAAATGTAGTTCAACTATCCAAAATATACACATGTGTTTTGTAATTTGGAATTTCCATCTAGATTCATTTTATATTTAACAAATAAAATGACAAGTTGAGTTTTAAAAAACAAAACATTATATCACAACGTGTGATCACATGCCAAATGTAGTTCAACTATCCAAAATATACACATGTATGTGTTTTTTAATTTGAAATTTCCATCTAGATTCATTTTATATTTAAGAAATAAAATGACAACTTTAGTTTTAAAAACAAAACATTATATCACAACATGTGATCACATGCCAAATTTAGCTCAACTATCCAAAATATACACGTTTTCCGTAATTGAAATTTCCATCTAGAGATTCATTTTATATTTAACAAATAAAATAACAAATTGAGTTTTAAAAACAAAAAATTATATCACAACATGTGATCACATGGAAAATGTAGTTCAACTATCCAAAATATACACATGTGTTTTGTAATTTGAAATTTCCATGTGGATTCATTTTATATTTAACAAATAAAATGACAATTTGAGTTTTAAAAACAAAACATTATATCAGAATATGTGATCACATGCCAAATGTAGTTCAACTATCCAAAATTATTACATGTGTTTTGTAATTTGAAATTTCCATCTAGATTCATTTTATATTTAACAAATAAAATGACAACTTGAGTTTTAAAAAGAAATCATTATATCACAACATGTGATCACATGCCAAATGTAAGTATCCAAAATTGAAAATCATTCTTGGTAAAAGTAAACGTAGTTTGAAACTATATCCAAAATGTAAAATATGTCAAAAATTTATATCACATGAACAATAAAAGTAATATATATAACAATTTATATTAGGATAGCACATTATGCAACATGTACAAACATTAAAATTAATGTTTTAAAATTGAATGAGTATGTAGAACTTCATGTAAAAAACCAAAATGAAAAAAAAAATCATGCAATACCTCATGTAGTTCTCTCTCCACTGTCTTTTTTTGGTCATCCATCAATACATCCTCCACAAAAAGACCGTGCAATATACATGTACAAGTATATATATATATATATATATATATATATATATATATATATATATATATATTCAATTTTTTCAAATGAAAATGCATAAACTAATTTGCAATAATATTAAAAAAAAATGTAGACAACTTGTTCAAATGGTGTGGATGTTCTTCTCTCCATCATACACTCCATCGCTAGAGTCCTTGGGGAACGGAAATCATCTCCAAAAACATAAAATTCAAAATATTTGAAACTATAAAATAACTCAACAGCTAGATCTCATTTTTTAATGAAAATTTCGAATTTAAATTTATAACTTAAACATATAAGTGAACAATTGAATACTTCTGATTGTATGTTTGGCACATCCCTTAATAGGGAAAAACATGATGGCTCTAAACGAAAATAATCTCCATAAACCTAAAATTCAAAAAATTTAAAACTGTAAAATAACTCAAGATCTTCATCTCGGTTTTTAATGGAACTTTTGAAGTGCAATATATAACATAAAAACGTAAGTGAAAAAATCAATACTTGTGACGGTGGATTTGGCACATCTCCTAATAGGGAAGAAGAGGGTGGCTCCGAACAAAAATAATCTCCACAAACCTCAAATTCAACAATTTTAAAATTGTAAAATAAGTCAAGATCTAGATCTCATTTTTTTAATGAAACTTTCACTTCAATTTATAACTTAAAAAAATATTTAAGTGAAAAAATGTTCATACTTGTGATGGTGGATTTGGCACATCACCTAACATGGAAGAAGAGGGTACCCCCATCGCAAAAGCATCGGACAGAATCAAAATCTATTAACAATTAATTATATACATGTACATGTGTACATCAAAATCATGAACACTTAAAAAACACTAAAGTTTGGCAACATATCATCTTGATTGTGAGAACCTGAAGCTTTGACCGTGATATTAAAATCTTCATTCATCAAGCTTGAGAACTACAAATGGTGTTCACATATATGATACATTTTTGTTAGATTAACATATACAAATAAATGTATGTATATGTATTTATTGCAAATTGTACATGTGTTAAAATATTCACCCTAACCATTAACACATAATGATCCCATGCCCTCTTCCTCATCAATAATTAAGTCTTTCCAACCATTACGAAATTTTTTTGCATATGTTCTAAGCTCTTAAATACTGATGTTATCTCTCTCATCAGCTATATGATACACAAAAATAGCATGTGAATTCTCTCATGCTCTTTGTCAATTTAGACAAATATCAATTCCACCAAGTCTACTCTGAACATTATCTATGGTGACATCCCTTGCTTATCGACTAATTTGAGAAGTGGCATCCATCTCTAACAACAAAGTTTCCACATGAAGAGGTTGACTTACCAATGGTGGCTCGGGGTGAGGCAACTCAGCATCACGCATAGTGACCCTATGGTCACATAATCGAACTTTCCTAGGACAAAAATATTTAGAGGGAATGTCATTATATTTGGGTTTCATTCTCAAAAATAATTTTGCATAAAATGATTTGGAAAAATAAAGAGGAACCTTGGCATTCCATGGTAGTATTCCATAGGCAGCAAGGTGCCTATCATACAAATGGCAAGCTATATCAGCGTGCTTAAAATATTGGACCTTTAGCATCTTTATTTTAGGCCCTTCTATGAAATTAAACATAGACTTGACCATTTATGTTGTAACTTTGTGTTTAACATCCTCCCATGTATCGGGACCCATCACTATTTCATTTATTTTCCTAATTATTTCTACAAAAGTATCAGTGGTTGGCCCAAGATTTTTGTACACATCTATAAGTGAGCTTAAAGAGTGAGTAACCATTTCTAATATTTCCTGGCTCTAAGCAGGGAGTTTCAAAGACACAAGATATTTCTTCAATTTTTAATAAATGTGTTGACACCTTTTTAATGTTATTTGCTGCATTTTTGTTTCCCAAGGTAAATCAGAAATGTTAGAAGGATCAGTCGTGGTTGGTGTACAACCTTCTTCTTGAATAAAACATTATAGCCTACGTCCTTTTCAAGCAAAATTTTCACTCTCTGCATCAATATATAAAATTTTGTATAAATAAAGAAACATGTAAAAAAATTTGTACGAATTGAATGAAAATTATATTCATATTGATGGCCACCATGAGATGGTTGGGCAACATCATGCCCACCCTGAGATTGTTGAGAACGAGCATGACCACGGATTGGTTGAGAACTAACACGACCACCCATTTATTTCTCTCCCGGGGAATGCATATCACCACGATCACACAATTCTCTACCACCTATTGATGAGCGACCAGGGGAATGTGTACCACCACCACACTCACATGACGAGAGGGAAGCTTCATAAAAAAATATGAATTTATAATCAATTCAAAAATAAATACATACCTATAAATACATGTACATATGATTTCTTTAATTGCGTGAACGATACCATGATTGAGTGAACCATGACCATGCTCCATTAATGGAGTAGATACTCTTGTCCTCCTAGCTCCTAAAAATACAAAATGAAATTTATTAAAAACTAATTTAACTCACAAAATTGATAAAAATATTAATTCCATATGTATACATGTATGTACATGGGGATAAAATTATACATATATTCAATAAAAAAATCAATTCCACATGTATTCATGTATGTAAGGAGATAATATTATATATTCAAATGTCATTTAAAAATATTCGCATTTAATATAAATATCATGAATATCACTCGATCCATGATCCCCCTCTCTCATAGAGGCATGGGATTCTATTGATATTCACCTTCCATCCTCCATGATATATATATGGATATCTACAGTGGACATTTAAAATTATTTTAAAATTATTTTTTAAAATAAATTGAAAATATTTCAAAAAATTAATGTAATTTAGTACACAAATGTTGAGCACAAACACAAATTATGTAAAACACGAACATTCAAAGCACAAATTGATGTGTGAAACTCACTTTAAATAAAAATTTGTTGAAGTCCCCACATTTTAATTTTATAAAACATGAAGTTCACCAAGTTGCGCTTACATGGTAGGAGCACAATTGGTATATAATTGAAAAAAACACACGGTCATTAAAATGATGCATTTATAAGTAAACAACACACACATATCAAAGATATGTTAAAATCTCTATCAATAAATTTTGAAGGAGATCGTCCCAACACTAATTCATCTTTGAGAGATGAATATTGAATTGGCATTGCCCCGTATAATACTAATTCATCTACTAATTCATCTTTGACAGATGAATGTTAAATTGGCATTGCCCCACACAATAGATCACCAGATATAATGTTAACAGTTGCACAATGTCTTATATAAAAATTTAAAATTGTCTAGCAATATTTTTTTCTTTTCCATGTAGATATTTTAGCCTCTCCTTCTTAACTTGCTACATGTCTTTCATCCGGTTGCACACAAGTTTAGAATTGGTGAAAACTACAATTCCATTTCATCCATGCTCCCTAGTTGTTCCCAAAACTTCTATCAATGTAATATAATATGCTTCATTGTTTGTTTTTCTTTCCAGTATATTCATTTTCCTTTGGGGGACCTTGTTAGTTGTAATCTTTCAAAGAACATATGTAATCACTGCTTTGCTTGGATTGGGATAGAAAGAAACATCTATACATAATGTCCATTTTTCAACTATGTTTAGTGGGATTTTTTATCCTTGCAAAAAAAAAAAAATTCAATAAAATATATTAAATGGACATTTATTGCAAATGCATGAGAGAAATAACATGTACATGGTTTGCCTTCAATTTTATGGGTGAAATGACATGTACATGGTTCCCAAAAACACTAGAAAATGCCTTAAATTTTATGGGAGAAATGACATGTACACGGTTCCCAAAAACACTAGAAAATTCCTTAAATTTTATGGGAGAAATGGCATGTACATGGTTTCTGAAAAGACTAGGATTTTCCTTATTGAAAATGCCTTAAATTTTATCGTCAATGCCTTAAATTTTATGGGAGAAATGGCATGTACATGGTTGGGAGAAATGACATGTACATGGTTCCAAAAAATACTAGCAAATGCCAAGTTTATGGGAGAAATGACATGTACATGGTTTCCAAAAACAATACCAAATGCCTTAAAATTTATGGGAGAAATGACATGTACATGGTTTCCAAAACACTATCATTTTCCTTAAAAATATATTAAAATAACATTTATTGCAAATGACTTAAATTTTATTGAAAATGCCTTAAAGTTTATGGCAGAAATGGAACGTACATGGTTTGCCTTAAATTTTATGGGATAAATGACATGCACATGGTTCCCAAAAACAGTAGAAAATGATAAGGTTATGAGAGAAATGACATGTATATCGTTTTCAAAAACATGCAAAATTTCTTAAAAATATATTAGGTTAAGGTTTAAGGGAGAAATGACATGTATGTGGTTTTAATTAAAGTTTATGGGAGAAATGACATATACATGGTTAGTCTTAAAGTTTTCCTTAATTTACAGTTTGAATTAAGTTTATGGGAGAAATGACATATACATAGTTTGCCTTAAAGTTCATGGGATAATTTTAAAGTTTAAATTAATTTTATGAAATAAACAAAGTGTACATGGTTTACCTTAAAGTTTATGGGAGAAATAACATGTACATGTTTTACATCATAGTTTATGGGAGAAATGACATGTACATGATTTTCCTTAAAGTTTTCCTTGAGTTTATGGGAGAAATGACATGTACATGGTTTGCCTTAAAGTTTTCCTTAATGTTTATGGGAGAAATTACATCTACAAATGACATGCCTTACAGTTTGCCTTGCCTTGAGTTTATGGGAGAAATGATATGTACATGGTTTGCCTTAAATTTTGCCTTAAATTTTATGGGGGAAATGCCATAGAAATGACATGACAAAAAGTTTTCCTTGAGTTTATGGGAGAAATGACACATGTACATGGTTTGCCCTGAAATTTTCCTTAAATTTTATGGCAGAAATGACATAGAAATGTAATTTATATGGTTCCCAAAACACTAGCAAATGCCTTAATCTTTATGGGAGAAATGACATGTACATGGTTAGCCATAAATTTTTCCTTAAGTTTATGGGAGAAATGACATGTACATGGTTTACCTTAAAGTTTACCTTAAATTTTATTGCGGTGATGACATAAATATGAAATGTATATGGTTCCCAAAACAATATCACATGCTTTAAAGTTTATAGGAGAAATGACATGTACAAGGTTTTAAAAAACGCTATAATTTTCCTTAAGAATATATTAACATAAATTTTATGGGAGAAAACACATGTACATTGTTTTCCTTAAATTTTATGGGAGAAATGACATGTACATGGTTAGCCTTAAATTTTTCCTTAAGTTTATGGGAGAAATGATGTACATGGTTTGCCTTAAAGTTTCTCTTAAGTTTATGGAAGAAATGACATGGACATGGTTTGCCTTAAAGTTTTCCTTAATTTTTATGGGAGTAATGACATAGCAATTGTTAGCCTCTTTCTCATAAAAAAGGTTATAAATCCAAAGTTAATTGAATTAATTAAATATTGAAAGTTAGGAATTTTTTTCTAACTCTATAGATTGGGTTATTCCTCTAATTTAGGAGTTATTTTAGGTCTAGAGATTCTCTCGACCTAACTAGGGTCCTAGGTTGGTGTATGGTTGAGAAATTGTCTCAACCAAAGTGTCCAATATAGACACACTATCTTGAGACACGTTATCATCATCTATTTATTTTTATTATACCATTATTTTAATAATATGATAGTGAGGAATGCTACGAGGTTGAGGCCTTTTCTGCCATGTCTATGTTTATATGTTTTTGGTGTATTTTCTGTGTGTGTTAATTATTTGTTATTTTCAACATGTGGTATTAGAGTTACTAGCTCGATTCAAATTTTGTGTGAGTGGCTTGTAGCTTGAGCGAGGAGAGGATTCAATCTAGCTGTAGTCAAAGTTGGTGATCATTTATTATTATTATTTTGATTATATTAGTGATTCCATCCACTAGGGGGAAAGTATGGCGAAGAAGGAAAAATTATGAAACATTAGAACTATACAAAAAAACACCTATGGAGTATCCAACAATAAAAAATCATAGAAGAGAGCTAGTGTGGAAGAAATACTAAGAGAGAGCTGAGCGCTGGTTAAACTGAGAAAAAATCCTTGATACAACAATCGGATGGTGTCTGGTCTATGCAATTGGATTTAGAAAAGTGCTGCAACGAAAGCGTGATGGTGCCCATGTTGGTGATGCAAAACTACGAGAGAGATTGGAACTGGTGTGGTGTGTGTGGAATTTCCCAGACTTTACCAGGTTGTAGACTTGATATGACTCTCGAATCAGTATATCTGTGAGTGGGGATCTCTCTCAAGTGTTTAGCACCATTTACGTCATACATGATTTTTTTTTGTGTAACCGATCATCTTCTAAATTTTCTGAGGAGGTTCTTTTACCATATTTTAGATGAATTCCCCATCACTTCAATACCATAATAATATTTGCTCGAAGTTTCTCTGTAATATTGCCAAATTGGTATTGCTAGCTAGGCATGTCTAAAAAACACATTTTTCAGGAATGGCTTCTACAGAATTAAAATTCAGCCCTTGGATCCCTTAGATCTGATAATATAAGACCCAAATCCAAGAGTAGAATAAAAAAAAAATCAAATTAGGTGGGTTAAACAGATCTCCCACACCCAGTAACGCTTAGAAGTTTCCCAAGGAAGGGGCTGTAGCAATACAAAGAACACTGGCTAGAAAATAATGCAGTTTTAGTTAACAACAGTAAGAGACCAATACGATAGCTCAAAAGTATCTTATACAATGGTAAATCAGATTTACAATGTGGCCCAATCAATGTACAAGAGAAATATGGGAGACTTCCATGAGAAAAACCATCTAAAAGAGGTGCTGCAACAATATATTTCACTGCAAATCCTTGACAACATTATTTTTATGAGCATACAATAGCTGTAGGTTACAACTCATATCTAGAACAGATCTGTGTACAAAATATTAGATCTATATTAGATATGTACACTAGACTATCTCTATTTTACATACCCCTTGGGGTTTTCAGCAAACATAAAGAGTAGATCTGAGATCTCATGCAGTAGATTTGTAGATTTTTGTAGAATTCTTGAAGCTTATATAGGAGTATTCAGATCATATTTGAATAGTATATGGATAAGAAAAAAATCCATGGATCACCACAGTGAGAGACAAATTCTCATCACTAGAGATCACTCCTCAAATGTTTCCAAAACTCCCTACAACTCTTCTCTTGCAGATAACGCATTCCTAGAAGATATACTGCGTTGTAAGCTTAATGTACATTTTGGCCTGATGTCAAGGTATGGATATAAATCTTTGATGATCCGATACACTCTTTCTAGGGGGATAGAAGGATTTCCCACTGAAAAGAAGCATTACAATGGCTTAGATCTGAAAAAATCTAGCCTCCATTTTCTGCAGCTTACAAAGACAACCAAACCCTCAACACGATCTGTGTTGTAGTTGGAAGTAGAAGCTTGGCCAAATGACTGATAGTAGACAAGAAATGCAAGATTTTTCCAAGAGGCCTCTCAAGGAAAGAGGTGGGATTCCTGATCAGGAACACCCAAGTGGTAAACAACACTATTCTCAGCTAAACTGCTAGAGAATGAGAAGTGTCTAAACAATCAAATCCTTCCAAGATAATATGTTTTACAACCTCTCTTTTGCTACTCTCCACTTTCATTTATAGGATGAAAGCCTTGCAAAACCCTAAACCATCTCAAAGGTTTAGCTCCTTTCACATGTATATCCTCCAACTAGATCTACGTTGTGCATCTAGGAGGTACATTTCATCTGGACAACACTATGGATTTGGTCCTATTGACCCAGCCAATTGTCACAATCCCTTTCACACATAAGGGAGTTTTATTAAGGTAGTCCAGATTTAACCTTGTTCACATTGGGCATTGATTTACTTACTGTTTTTATGATTTTTTATTGTCCTCTTTTACACATTTATTCTTGCAATAAGAAAATGAAAAAAAAATTGTATATTCAAATTAGCTTGGGCTAATTGGGAATATTAAAGTCCTCGCCTCCACAATGTTGCTTGTCCTCAAGCAACTGAGAAGGTGTGTGTTGCAACTCATCTCCTCTTCCCTTGGTGACACAAAAATGAGTTAATCTTCCTCCTTGTGCCAAGTTTTCACCAAACCATCGCTCCATGACTTTCTCCACCAAAGTTCTCATGAGATACAAATAGTTCATCTCATAAGAAGACAATATATAATATGAAACAAACATGGTCTGCCCAATGTTCTCCTTGAAATATAATACATAAAATACATGGTGAGTAGCCATTCCATATGGCTCATGCATTCCTTCCCTCATTCCTACATACATCCCTATAAAAAGTACAAGTACATCATCCAGATAGGAAATCAAAACAATGTACATACAAGCAGAAATTTCTGCATATGGAGGTGGGTCATAGTCCCACATGTGGAACCAGCGCAGAGCATATCCTATCTGCATCAGATCCAGATATGGTAAGTGGTTTTCCCAACACTTACTTGCTGCCCAAGTCAGCTCACTATTGCAAAAAATGTGAGATATATTTAGTGCCTTTGGGAAGCACCCATCATGAAAATAAATCTCCCTTTGCACATCAAGGGAGTGGCCAAATTCAGATTTTTTAGTGGCCCAAAAAATTCCATGATATTTACATGATACATTGCTCCTTTTAGGAGTCATGTCTAGCATAAAAATGGTAGAAGAACATGTACAATCAGAAAATAAAATTTCTTTACATGAACATATCCTTTACCAACAAAGTCTCTCATACACATGGAGTTGTGCTTGGATATTTCTCCCCTTTTTGCAAGAGCTGGATGAAATGACTCTTGCATAGAGTCCCATGGCTGCCCCAAGTCCACATAGCTCATGAATTCTTGAAAATGTTGATATAGTTCCTCTTTCAAGCCTTCCTAATCAGTCCTCCTCATGATGATGTTGTAGATCCTCATGGAATACTTATGGCTGAAACATAACTCCTTGTAGGCTCCTTGTAGGATCTCATGCTTAAGTTTAGAAGCTCTAGGAAAAAATATTATACCATGATGATATATGACTTCTCCTTGGACTACGTAGCCTTCTTCATGTAGCTGGTCATCAAGTATCATACATGTGTACAGATATTTGGAGTAATCGACTAGCAGTTGGGATTTCCAATACAGATCTACACTGCTCAACAATGACAACGCTAATGATGCATCAAAAAAAATTCCTGTCATGTTGTTGATCCTTCCCTTGACATCTCCTATGCTAAAGATGTGTGTTGGAAGGTTGTTCCTTCCCTTCTTCTCCTCCCACAGTGTGGGATCATAAAAAAGAGTGGGTGATGACGATAGGGGAAAAATATTTCCCTCCTCCTTGAGCTTACCCAAGTCTCCCAGTGCTGTAGCATTGCCCTCAAGTGCTCCCAACCCTCCTGGATCTAAGTTTGAAGCAGTAAGTTGTGAGGACTTCCCCACAAGATCTGAATCAAGTGGCCTCCCAAGTTTTTCACCACTAGATAATGAGGCTTCAGGGACCATCCTCATATGTAGAATAGATGGGATTCTCATGGCCCTGGTTCCACTATGAAATTTCCACTCTATTTTATGTGTGGAAGTCTCATGAAATCTGGAGACCCCTCTCATTGGTGTAAGAGCTCCTCTGATTGGAGAATTTTCTCCATCTTATGATAGTGGATTAGCTTTGTGATCCCTCCTTTATTTTTTCTCACTTTCTTTTTGCATAGACACATGTTGCTCATGTCCTCCATATGGAATATCCTTGGGAATTCCTTGCAAAGGTGCAAGAACCCCTCTAGTGGAATCCATTGCTTCATCTCCATCTCTAAATGAAAATAGATCTCCTCCTACTATCACAACGCTCGAGGATCTTCTCTGCTCTTTCTCTCCCTTCTCCTCATCAATGGAGAATGCTTCATCATTAAGACATCCTTTTCCTTGATCTCTTACTGAAGAAGGAATTTGCATGTCTTTTCTTTGATAAAAGAGATCTTGTTGTAGTGGGGCTTTTGCCTCTAGAAAATTGTGTAGCAGATCTTCAACCCCCTCAACAATGTTTAGGACTAGAGTTGGCTCCATGGAACCTTCCAACTTATGCAAAGATGCATATTTCTTGGACTTGATTTTCTCTTCCCAAGAAGTCTCAGAATGTCTCACATCAAATCTTGTCACTAGTCTCCTAGTAAACCTTGCATAAGAAGATATGTTTATCCCTCCCAAGGTAGAGGACTCAAGTAGCCACCAAGCATAAGCCTTTCCTTAAAAATGCAGTGCTACTACTCTCAAGGCTTCCTCTTCTAACACTTCATTCAGCTGAAAGTATGTGTCAAGCTTCCTTACCCAAGACTTGGATGACTCTTTAGGGGATCCATCAAAATTAGGTAGAGACAATCTACCCAAGGTGTGCTGTAGGCACCCTCTTCTTCTACTGTAGGTGCTGGATCTTGCTTCTTTGAGTTGACAAAACTCTGGGAAACTAATATTCTCTTTAAATCTCTCTGATAGATACTCATATTCTTGGAGATAGTCACCAAGAGATGCCTCCTTTGGTGTTCCTCCTTTTCCTTATTTCTTTGACAAGAAATTAGGCATGCTCCATCGTTGTAGATCAAGTTGTGTGGCTGAATTCTCACACACATGGTAAGAAGTACTGGGGCTTTCCAGATGTAAATATCCTCCTGAGGGATCTGCATGTATTTCCCTCTCCATTCCCCGGATTTCTTCTTTTAGTTCATGCATAGCTTGAGAAATATTTTTACGAAACTCTTCTCTCTGTAAATATCCAGATAAAGGGTTTGGACACTTCACTTTTGTGTCTTTAGTGTAGCCACACTTCTTCATCAGTATTTTCTTTCCATGAAAAGACATATTGGCTCTTCAATAATAAATTCACAGGTTGTGCCAGGATAGTTGCTTTGATATCATAAGGCTGAACCACTACAAAATTCTAGACTGTTAGTGAGGGTAGAAACCCAACGCATTAAGGGTGGGCTAAACAACCCGCGAGAGCATCTGAGGGTGGCAGCTAAATAGCCCCTCATTACACAAACCTAGAACACATGTTAGGGCCCACCATAAAAAAGGATATTATAGCCCACCATTCTCCATGGGTCGCGACCTCGAGAACTCAGCTCTGTTACCACTGTAATATCCCCAAATTGGGATTGCTAGCTAGGCATGCCGGAAAAATGCATTTTTCAGGAATGGTTGCTACAGAATTGAAATTCAGCCCTTGGATCCCTTAGATCTGATAATCTAAGACCGAAATCCAAGGGGAGAGTAGAAACAAATCAAAATAGGTGGGTTAAACGGATCTCCCAAACCTAGTAAGGCTTGGAAATTGCCCAAGGAAGGGGCTGCAACAATACAAAGAGCACTGCCCAGAGAATAACGCAATTTTAGTTAAAAACAGTAATAGATGAATATGATAGCTCAAAAATAGCTTATACAATGGTAAATCAGATTTACAATGTGGCCCAATCAATGTACAAGAGAAATATGGGAGACTTACATGAGAAAAACCCTCTAAAAGAGGTGTTGCAACAATACATTTCACTGCAAAGCCTTCATAGCATTATTTTTATGAGAATAAAATAGTTTTTGGTTACAAATCAGATCTAGAATAGATCTGTGTACAAAATATTAGATCTATATCAGATATGTACACTAGATTGTCTCTATTTTATATACCCCTTGGGGTTTTCAGCAAAACATGAAGTACAAATAGTAGAATTGAGACCTCATGCAGTAGATATGCAGATTTATATAGAATTCCTAAAGCTTATACAGGAGTATTCATATCAGACCTAAATATTAAATGGATAAGAACAGAATTCCATGGATCACCATAGTGAGAGACAAATTCTCATCACCAGAGATCACTCCTCAAATGTTGCCAAAAATCCCTGCAACTCTTCTCTTGCAGATAACGCAGTCCTAGAAGATATACTGTGTTGTAGGCTTGATGTACGGTTTGGCCTAATGCCAAGGTATGTATTTTAAGCTCTGATGATCAAATACACTCTTGCCAGGGGGGATAGAAGGATTTCCCACTGAATAGAGGCACTAGAATGGCATAGATCTGAATAGACCTAGCCTCCACTTGTTGCAGCTTAGAAAGAAAACCAAACCCTCAACAGGATTTGTGTTGTAGTTGGAAGTAGAATCTTGGCCAAATGCCTGATAGTGTAGAATAAATACAAGACTCTTCCAAGAGGCCTCTCAAGGAAAGAGCTGGGATTCCCGATCAGGAACACCCAAGTGCTAAATAGCACTATTCTCAGCTAAACAACTAGAGAATGAGAAGTGTCTAAATGAAAAATACTTCCAAGACAATATGTTCAAAAACCTCTCTTCTGCTACTCTCCTCTTTCATTTATAGGATGAAAGCTTTGCAAAACCCTAAACCATCTCAAAGGTTTAGCTCCTTTCACATGTGTAGCCTCCAACTATATTTTCCCTATGCATCTAGGAGGTACATTGTATCTAGACAACTCTATGGATTTGGTCCTGTTGACCCAGTCAATTGTCAAAATCCCTTCACACATAAGGGATTTTTATTAAGGCAGCCTAGATTTAGCCTTGTTCACATTGGGCATTGATTTATTTACTGTTTTCAGGAGTTTTTATTGTCCTCCTTTACACATTTATTCTTGCAATAATAACATGAAACAAAATTGCATATTCACATTAGCTTAGGCTAATTGGGAATATTACATTCTGCCATCCTTGATTGTAATGAATACCATCGTTGAGGCACATTAATACATGGCATTCCTATATATGTCACCGGAATAACCACGAGCACTCCTTTCTCACCCAAGATAGAGGTTAAGTTTCCTCATTAACTCTGACCATAACTGTGTTCTTTCGATTGAAGTTCTATTCCGGACAGGTTGAGACTCTTAACTGGTCATACGAGGTAGCTTCCATTATGATCCTTGTGCATGTAGAGCCTAGAGACAAATTTTTCAGCAAAAGAAGTGAGCGATGTGTTGTGAAAATGTATTGGGTCAAGCTCCTGGTATTTTTTTGATGAAGGGAGCAACTGATACACAAAGAGATAAAATTAGTCAATGCAAAATTTGTTATTAAGAAGTCGATTTCCACTAGCATTGCATTGTATAATTTCTGAGTACAAACAAAGTCGGGATTCCTTGAGGTTAAAGGGAATCATATCACCTTGTTGGATTGGATCACTGAGATGATAGAAGAGATTCACAAAAAGGAATAAGAGAAGATGCAGTTGAGTGCCAAGTGCACTCTGTCACAGAAAAGTATTTCTAGAATTTAATTTCTCTGCAAATTTTTATTTCTTTGATTTGTGAATTTCTATTACATGAAAACTTGGAAGCCACTATTTTGTTTTGTGGGATATGAGATACATTTTTTAAAGCTGTAAAATCTGTTGTGGATCCAAACAACCTATCCATCGAGCTATGTTTTTTTTTATTTTCTTTTGTAAGAGCTGAACAATCACGCTAGAGTTTGCATTGAAGATAATACAGAAATTATGTGTAGAATGTGAATGCAATGTTGAGTCATAAAATTGTTGCAATTTGTGAATTTGATTGATTGTGTGAGTCATATATGAAACCAGTCAGAGCCTAATTGAGATTGATTTCTTGTAAATTTCTAGGAGCTATGTGTTATAGGATGCTGATATTGGTGCAGTGGTAATGGAACAACTAGCTTGTATGTAGGTTGTTGGGTTCGTGCTTGGTTGAAGACATCAATGTGAAATATTCTCTATAAAATTTTGTTGAAAAGCGTGATAAGGGTAGGACAGATTTCAGTATGTACGCAACATGGAAAAATTGGTTATGCGGTTGTGGCATTCTGTCGATTCCTCTTCCATTTTCGCCAGAACATAACCCACAATTTTTTTTTTTGTCATCCTCGGCCACGTACAAAAGTTGCAGCCATGAGAGGGTGCGACAAAAGTAATACCTCATCTGGTAATTCTCTGACACACATATGATATTGCACGTATTCATTATGAGGAAGTAATTTATAGTGTCTTGATGAATGCATACATGTGGCGGGATTTATTGATAGCTTCCATGTTTCTTCGAGCAACTCCTCAATGATCACGATAGCTCTCCTCTCCAACAACATTACAGATTTGCAAGATCATTAGAAAATTTTATGCTTCTTTACATCACTTCTCCAAATACATATTTTTAAGGTGTGATTTAATTTTAAAAAGAAGATTCTCTTTCTTGAAAGTGACTTCATAAAAAATTTTAATGAAATTTTAAGGGGATTATGAAAAAGTGCATGGTTAATATACCTTTACATAACTCGTTTGTAAAGTTTAAAAAGAAACTTTAAGTCACAACTTTTTCTTTATAAAGTGTTAAGTCTTGCTTCATTTTTTAAAAGTGAATTCATACATTTTTATGTAAATTTAAAGAGAGACTTAGTACACTCATGAGAGAGAATAAGTGGAAACATAATTAGTGTGTTTGAATGAGTTTTTTTTAAGTGGGTAGTGAGATAATTAGGAGAGAGGAGTGGATAAAATATTTTGGGAGTTATAAGGGTGAAGATTGTAATTAATTTTGTAATAAGGGTGATGTTTTTAAAATTTCTAGAGTTATAAGGTGCATTAAGATTTTGTAATTTGAGGACATAAGGTGTTGAGAGGTTAGGTGTGGTTATTTTTATAGTCTTGGAGTGAATTATATTTGGAGTAATAAGTGATTTTTGTAATGTATTTTGGAGTGATAAGTTGAAGTAATTCTATGGAGTGATACAGGATTGAATTTTTTGTAAGCTTGGTGTGATCAAGTTTTCAAAGGAAAGCTCATTGTTGTAGGAGGTTGAGTAATTTTTTGAAGACATTTCTCTTCCAAGAAGTTATGGAACTTTGATTCCATGAAGATGTTGTGAAGCTAAGAGATTATGTTGTCCAAATTTTAATAAAGAATATTTTTTTTGTGGTGATCGTGTCCTAGATCCGCTCGAAATTGAATAAGGAGATCTTAGGTACACCGTGTGTAGTGAATGCATGTGGATGATTTGTGTCTATTTTCTGAAACCACTCTTGTTGCAATATTTTACACAAAATTGCACAACTACATCCACATAAGAAAGCTTAAGTATGCATGTCATCACAGTTAATTAAGCAAGCTCATTTAATCAAGTTGGAGTACACAAGCATAAACAAGCACACTGTATTTATGTGACATCCATAGTCAAAATATTGTATCAGTTCTACAATTGAATACAATCACACCTAGTGTGGCCGACAGTGAAAAGAAGATGGTACTCTAATGAAGTTGAACAAGGCAGTACACTAGCGCACCACTCCTACACCTGAAGGGGGGAGTTCAGGAATACTTTCCAAAGGATTGTCTCTCCTTTTAGCTAATAAATGTAGGAAACTGATATTGAAATTGAAGGTGGTTCTTAGACTAAAAGTTTCTAAAACATCAGCAAAAGTATCCAGTGGGCATCTTCTGCAGCCAGTTGGCATTCAAACATCCAAGAAGCCAGTGGGCATAAACAATGAGCAGTTTCTAACAACATCAACAAAAGAAATGGTGAGTTGTTTTTTACATCATCAACATCATTATCTAGTGGGCTATCATCATCAACAAATTTTCCAGTGGGCGTCTTCAAAATTTTGTCAGTGGAAAAGCAGATTCGCAAGTGGGTGATATCAAATTTTGTCAACGGAGAAAGGATGTTGATTTCAAGAAAATGACAGATGGATCCTTTTTCAGCTTGGCACATGATAAAGTTGTCAAGAAAAATTTAGAGATGAGTCAGACATGTAGCTAACTCATGGTCTCTTAAGATTGCAGTTTCTTTGGCATCCATCTTTTGCGGTTCTTCAGGCAGTGTTTTTTAGGAGCAATATTTTCAGCATGATAACTTGGAAGATGCTTCCTCATTATTATTTTGGAATTATAATTGAGGGGGGGAATCTTAGCCTCTTTCTCATAAATATTTATAAATGAAAATTTAATTGAATTACTTAAATATTGAAAGTTAGGAATTTATGCCTAACCCTCTAGATTGGGTTGTTCCTCTAAGTTAGGAGTTAGTTTAGGTCTAAATATTCTCTCCACCTAACTAGGGTCCTAGATTGGTTTATGGTTGAGAAATTGTCTCAACCAAAGTGTCCAAGATAGACGCACTATCTTGAGACACATTCTCCTCAGCTATTTATTTGTATTATGCCATTATTTTAATAATATGATAGTGAGGAATGTTGTGAGGCTGAGTCCTTTTCTTCCATGTCTGTGTTTCTATGTTTTTGGTGTTTTTTATGTGTGTGTTAATTATTTTTTATTCTCAACAGAAATGACATGTATATGGTTCTAAAAACACTAGCAAATGCATTAAAGTTTATGGGGAAAATGACATGTACAAGTTTTTCAAAAACGGTAGCATTTTCATTAAACATATATTAAATTAAAGTTTATTGGAGAATGGCATGTACATGGTTTTCCTTAAATTTTATGGGATAAATGACATGTACATGTCCTGCCTTAAAGTTTACCTTAATTTTATGAGAGAAATCACATGTACATGGTTTGCCTTAAATTTTATGGCAGCAATGACATAGAAATGACATGTATACGGTTCCCAGAACACTAGAAAATGCCTTAAATTTTATGGTATAAATGACATGTACATGGTTTTCAAAAACACTATCATTTTCCTTAAGAATATATTAAATTAATGTTTATGGGAGAAGTGACATGCACATGGTTTTCCTTAAATTTAATAGGAGAGATGACATGTACATGGTTTTCCTTAAAGCTTTCCTTAAGTTTATGGGAGAGATGACATGTACATAGTTTTCCTTAAAGTTTGCATTAAATTTTATGGGAGAAATTACATAGAAATGCCATGTACATGGTTCCCAAAACACTAGAAAATGCATTCTAGTTTATGGGAGAAATTTACAAATTTTATGGGAGAAATGACACGCTAACAAATGCCTTAAATGGGAGAAATGACATGTAGAGTGAGTGCTGGTAGTAACTCATTGTTAACACACATATCTAAACATATAATTTCCATTTCCAAGCATTTTGATCTTGCTAACTACCACTATCTATATTTTCACATTACCTCATGTTTCCAGTGTCAATGGTATTTGAAAAATTGTTTTATGCCACAATTTTCGATTGATATTGATAATTTTCCAAACCCATCCATATAAATGATAAAATATATGGTATTATATGGTATTTGAAAAATGGTTTTCTGCCACACATTTTGTGTTGATATTGATAATTTTCCAAACCCATCCATATAAGTCATAAAACTTGGACTAACACTACATTGATAATTTGCCAAACCCATCCATATAAATCGTAACAATTGGACTAAAATGAAACAATTTTAGTAAAATGTATAGAAATGATTGTAGTAAAATTCATAGAGACAAGAAAAAACCAACTGTGGACAACTTCCAAGGGAGAGAATTAGTAGCATTGCATCAACTGAAAATTAAATTAAAAAAAAAATCATAAAAAAAGAATATCATAAACCATAACAATGCTTGCCCTTGCAACAGCGAGGCAGCAACGGAGCAGCGAGACAAAAACATAGCAACGCAACAATGAGATAGAAGAACAGAGAGAGAAAAAAATAGAACAAAGAAACTAGACATAAACAGAGCCACATTATTTGTGTTGATATTGATAATTTTCCAAACCCATCCATATAAATCATAAAACTTAGACTAAAAGGAAATGATTGTAGTAAAATGTATAGAAATGATTTTAGTAAAATGCATAGAGGCAAGCATACATAAAATGTGGAAAAATTCCAAGGGAGACAATTAATAGCATTTCATCAATTGAATAAGTTAAATTATAAGAGAATTTCATACATAAATCACTATACCAAGGACTTAAAAAAGGATTACAGGATCACGAAATAACTTCAAAAAGGATGACAGAGATTTTGACATAAGAGAACATTAGGACAACCCTCAAAAGATTACACACAACATAAAGAGGGACCTTTTTAATGATGACATAGATTCAAATAACATGGCCACAACACCAATAAGGATGATAGAATCACGAAATAACTTCAAAAAGGATGACAGGGCTTCTGACATAAGAAAACATTAGGACGACCTTAAAAATATTACACACATCGACATAAAATAACATTAGGACAAACCTCAAAATATTGCACACATCAAAGACATTGGGTTCAACGGATTATATCAGTGAGCATAATGCTTGTAGAATTCTCTATGGAATCAGAGTGACGTATCCTCTAAACCCATCAGGCACACTGCATACATGGTGAATTTTCATCTTATCATAAGCATAGTTTACTTTATAGATAAGTCACTATATTGATCTTGTCTATTATTATATGCCAGTGTTGGAGTCATTTACAGATAATGATGGAAATAAATAATATACTCATGCACCTTTTCTTGAGTAGGAATCACAAAATGAACCTTCTATAACAAAGAATAATGACTAAATAACAGATAATAATGAAATAATGACTAATAACAAAAAATATAAATAGTAGCACTATGTATAAAAGTATTGTCTAAATTACGTGTTATTGCTTAGGACATTTTATATCGAGCTAGTGGCACTTACCGCTAAAACCTTCATACATGAAGTTAGAGAATTCTACGTGTTGTACCATGTTTCCTTAACCATCTACTCAATATCACTAATCCAAAGCCATGGTAAGAGAAATTTGTGCACTTACTCATTAAAGAGAAATACAAAAAAACCTACTCTGTGTTTTAACTAGTAACGACATACCCTGAATGGAGCGTGAGGGTGGATAATTGAATGGGAACAAGCCTGAAAATTACTTATAATGGGACTGAGTGATGATTTGTAGGCCAAATCATTAGGCTTTTGGAGGGGCCTCCTTTAGAGACTAGCTTATTAGTCTGTACTAGTAAGCCACCCTATACTAGAGTAGCTGAAGTCTTAGCTCTCTGAAAAATTTCTTTCTCTCTTACCTACCATAATAGCAACCTTAGTCTTAACTATTAGCAGAGTTGTATTTAAGTTGTGCCATATGAAACTGTAGGGAAGGTAAGTAAGGACGGGTTTTGTTTCATTTTCTTTCCTGTTTTATTTTGTTCCACTTTTATGATAAGCTCAGTGATGTCCCATGTAAGGGTATATGAAAAGGATACATGGTCTTATAAATGGATTAATATATGAATTGTATCTGTGACCTCAGCGTAATAAACGAGCTTCTCATCTACTGGTTTTTTGGCTAATATATACAGATAATTTTTTTACTATGTTTTATTATATGTACATAACCTACAACTACTTGCACGAACTACCTACTGATCAATTTAAGTCTATCATTGACTGTTAACAGAGATGTAAATTTGTTATTTCATTCCCGCTTTACTCTATTTAATTTTTATGATAACCTCAGTGATGTCCTGTGTAAGGGTATACGAAAAGGATAAATGGGCTTATCATTGGATTAATATATGAACCATATATGTGACTTTAGCGCAACAAAAAATATTCTCATCTACTGGTTTTTTGGCTAATATATACAGAGCATTTATTTTACTATGTTTTATTATATGTACATAACCTATAGCTACTTGCACGAACTTCCTACTAGTAAATTTATTTATATCATTGACTCTTAACAGAGATGTAAATTTTTCATTTACTTCCTTCTTTTTTCTATTTCATTTTTATGATAAGCTAAGTGATGTCCTATGTAAATGTATATGAAAAGGCTAAATGGGCTTAATAATGGATTAATATATGAATTGTATATATGACCTCAACGCAGCAACAAAGGTTCTCATTTATCGGTTCTTTCAATAATATATACAGAGAATTTTTTTTACTATGTTTTATTATATGTACATAACCTGTAGCTACTTGCAAGAACTTCCTACTGATCAATTTATTTCTATCATTCAATGTTAACTGAGATGTAAATTTTTTATTTTACTTTGTAGTTATCTAGCTGATATGAATATGCTAAATTGTATCTATTAAATCCCGGATAGCGAGAAATACCTGGAAAAAATGAGAGGACAGCGAGAGAATGCACGACAAGAAGAAAAAGAGAACGCGCACAGTGAGCAACAAACACACCTAAAAACTGCAAACTCACCTGCAAACACACACAGAAAATGAAAATTAAAAAACATAAAAAAATAGATCATAAAAATAAGAGTCTCACCTTAGCTTTCTCCCCTCCTCACCCATGCAACAGAAAGATAGAAAAACAACAACGCAACAATGATACAAACATAGCAGCTAGACAAATAGAGGAGATCAGCGAGACAAACAAAGCAGTGCAACAATAAAGAAAACTTGTTGCGGTGTAGGGGCTGGTATATTTATAACAAAAAGTTCAACCGAAGTATTTTAAAAATTTCGGCTGAACTAATAGTTCGACTGGACTATTAGTTTGATCGAACTGTTGTTTCCAGTTTTCCCATCTCCGGCCAAAAATATGTTTACTCACGCCGTCAATACGTCGTGAATGTTAACGGTAGAAACAGTTTGACTAAATTATTTTCAAAACTTTGGCTGAAATGTGGTGAAAATGAAATTTTCGAACGCGTTTCTCACGAAATTGTAACCGACCTTCGTGTTTTTACCCATAGGAATTGTATCAATTTTGTTCTCTAAAATCAACATATAATAAAAAAATTTGGTTTTATTATTGTGACACTCCCCACAATGATATCCCTAACCATCACAGTTGGGTCCAAAATTGATCCTAAGCATAGCATAACGGTCCATAGTTTTCAATTGTATTTTTATTTACTATTTTCCATTTAACCCACTTTTACACTAACATACATATATTCTTGAATTCCATTTTTATTTATGTATGAAAATATTTTTAAAATTGGATTTTGAAGGAGGAGTTCCACCTCTATAAAAACGTAGAGGAAATTTGAACAGGTTCCTAAGAAGTTGATGTTAATTTTTTATAGGGCTATATTTCTCTTTGCTTTGATAATTTCATTTCTTCGTTCACACATTAATTTCACCCCATAGCATCATAACATTATTCATATTTACGTAAATATTAATTAGCATGTGCAACTATGTAGAAATAAGAATAACAACATCACAAATGCATAGAAACATAAAGGAACATAGGAAAAAAGACATGCACACATAGAGACACCAGGATTGGTCCAAGATTAGGGAAAACATCACTATGGGGAAAACCCCTGAAAATTATTCTTCTTATATTGTTATCAAATGATTCAGTAAACAAGAGTAAAATGATCCTTCCATTCATATCTTCATAATGAAATAAAGTAACCAACACATCCATAATATAACCTTAAACATACTTCTACTAAAGTATCCTGATTATGAGAACTCTAATGCACTGTCACTACCTATAGCATATTGTTTAAAATTTTTGTCACTGAGTGGAAAATTTGGAGTGTTGTAGATTCATATTTGAGCGCCAGATCTACCTCTTGAGGTCCTAGGCACACCCTTGAGCCTTTGTGCCTGTGACTATGGGTTCATGGCCTCTACCAGGACACTTTATTCCTACGACAGTGGAAGAGTGCAACATGATCTGCCTCTAAAGCCCTAGCCGCAGCCTTGAGCCTATGTGCCTGCTGTTATGGGTCCTTGGATGCTACTAGGATAATATGTTCCGACGAATATTGAAAATTTCAACCTGATTTTCCTATGAACCCCTAGCCACACCCTTGACATACTGTTCCAGTGGCTATGATACCCTGGATGCAAGAATAAGTCTTTGTGCCTACGAATATGGTCGAAAAAACTATGTATCAAGCCTGTGACTCAGATCCAGAAAGCCCTAAATTAGAGCGAGCCTCTCACATGTGATTTCATACCCTGCACAAACTCCTTTCATCAAACCTGTGTGATCCAAGAAAATATATAAAACCAATACAAATAATGAAAATAGAAGATAGCTTGAGACATTTTGTGAGAATGAGCTTCAGGTCACGATTATTTATAGGATTTCATGAGGGTCCACTTGGGTTTAAGGCCCACTTAACCAATTCCACGTCTACTTAGGTCGACTCATTCCATTATGCATTATTAAAATAAAATAATTCACAAATTAACTTCTGCTTAACTGAATGAGGTGATATTTACATCTATTTCTGTCCTGTCGGAAAGAGGAATCTATTAAAATTATTAAATTCATCATATGATTTGTCCAAAGTGTAATTTAACTACAATTACATAATTTTAACACTTCCCATCAACTAGGGAGTATTACCGTTGCCAATATTTGTGCATCAAGAAATATTCCATTCTGGTATCATCAATCATCATTATGTATCCTCATTGGTCATATAGTTGACATGATGTGATCTTAAATAATTATCAATGATTAATGTACTTCTCCTAATTATTATTTCATATCTCTTGATTGTTTCTGCTCGTATGATGAAAATTCACGAATACAGAAGAAGAATAATTTATCATCACATGGGAACTTAGGCTACCACCTAGCTATCATTTGGAATCTCTTTCAATATGCTACTATCCTAGATATCAAAATTAATCATCATTGAAGAGCATATCATCAAGGAACACATCTCGAATTGTAACTGTGTTGGGGAGCATATCTCGACCTAGAATCTCATGGGGGATATTTACATGTACAACCCCATAATGAGAAATAAGGTATACAAAAAAAGAGGGGATCCCATATTGACCCTCGGATTGAATTGAAGAGCTAAATCTCAACCTGGAACCACATAGGGTTATCTAATCCCCTCCCATTTCCTATTTATCTTCCCATTGATTATCCTGAATAGCCATGTCGTAGAAAAACTGCATCATAATTGATTTGGTTTTTACACCCAAGGTACACTCTCAACCCATTTGAAAAAAAATGAGAGGTATTCCTGAAAATCCCTTCTTGTGGGTATGATGTCAACTAGGATATACTCTACAAAGACCAGATAGGGGAGCAAATTTATCCTACTGTATGCAGATAAGGGAGAAAAATATTTAACCCTATCGGTAACAGATAGGGGTCATGCCCTATTTTCTAGAGTTCCCTCAAACCCATGAGCCCTCTATCTCATTTCCTCATAATGTGAGCTCAGCCAGGGAGGAAGAGTTGGCTTAGTGTCCTCGATTAGGACTGCTCTAATCATACTCAAATATGGTATCTACTTGTCTCAATAGTAGATGATTCCTTTTCATACAATATATCAAATAAAATATTATACTATAACACAAATAATCACAGAAGGATACCATAATCATTCCCCATCTTAAGGATATGTCGATCACAAGCCTACGCTTGTCTCAAACAACTACATTGTCTCAATATATGGAGAAATCACATTCCCAACTATATATATATGGGATTCTCTATCATCACAATGTATCCATGTATTATCTAGATCATATTGAGACAACTCTCTAAGGAGCTTCTACATCCTACCTCAGAGCTAGCTATGATAGAAATATCGTATCCAACCTCGGTTGTGGTATGGAAATTTCATCCAAGATATCATGGAATATATCATATTAGGCAAACATCAAAATTTTCTCAATAATAACAAAATGTTTTAAAATATAAATCTTTCGAGAAATCACATAAGAAATTTAGGAACCGACGCATTTCGAACTACCAACTATAGTTCATCATCAGGATAATGAAGATTGGCTGATCTGACATACATATTTATACCATGAAGAGAGAAGCAATGGTCAAAACCCAAGAAAAATTAAAAAGTCAAAGAAATATAAAAGTACATCCAGGCATTCACATATCATAATAGAAATATCTCAACCTTAAAAAATATAACGATTCATTTAGATATTTTAAAGGATGTTTGGTGGAAACTCTATGTGAATGAAGAAACTCAATTTAATTTCTATACACATCATATACAGATGCATGTTCAAAATGGAACATTAACACTTCAATAAAATGTCGGATGCCATGTCAAGTTCAACAACATTTCAACTTTAAATCAGAGTGTCCAAGGATTTACATTTACATTATAAAAATATATTTTTCAACAAATTTTCAATATTGGATTTCTTTCCCAAATTTTAGAAATCAATTCATCATGCTATGATACATTATTTCAAGCTTCAGAGGCCATCTCCTTCTTACTTAGTTCATTAGAGGCTCATCGCTTATCAAGGGCAGAACTCCAGTATGTAAGACCAAAGCCATAATCAAAATGAAGTCCATACATTAGAACTCATCATCCTGACTTCTCCAGGTAACTGTCAAATATGGAAAAATATGAATAAGGGAGATTGCATCACTGAACGATATCTACAAGTATAATGCCTTACCAAGCTACCATAATAAGCCTTACATAAATCAATGATTTTTCAATAAAGTGAACTCATTATATTTTAGAATCCATAACAAAAACTATTATCAAATGCATTGATATCATAGTATCAATTATTTCAACCAGGTGATGCATATAGCTCATGTCAAGTCTTGAATTCATTTATTCTCATGCCAAAAAGTCAGTGATATATGATGCCATTAAAAGTAATTTCTATCTCTAGATGCAAATGCATACACCATTGATGAGTCGTGCCAGTTCGAGAATGATAATTATGAAACCTTCATCCATTGTGCTAGGAACGAGGCCAATGCAAAGCCATTTTTCTAAATACTCACATAAGTCAGTGAAGGTCACTATGCCCACATAGCATTGACATCGAGGTAAATAAAAAATCATCATATTAAATCATTAGTCATAATTTGAAGTCCAAATTTGTTATAATAGAGAGATCTATAATCCAATTAAATGTGTCAAACATCAATTGAAATTTCTAATTCATTGTTTAGGAACATGTCAAAGTTCCAAACACAACACATCTATATCAATAAGCCAAATCATGTCAATTGTTTGTATCAAAAATTTCAACCATAATGATATATTCATATGAATATCTTGGTCACCTACAAACACAAGTTCAGTTCAAACATACACACTGATATCTACAACACATCTTCAGAAATGACATCTTCTAGGTGACCATCTTATTTCATGTTCAATCCTTGATTTTTCGTGAACAAAATTTTTAACCAAACAACTTCAGAAATCAATTTAAAATTGAAGGGCGTGTCAACTATCGCTTGGTTCAGAGCACATATTTTTTTCATGTACAAAACTTCAATTTTTTTCTTGAAGGCATAGTCACACCTATGGGCATTCATTTGTACAAGTGAGGCTCAAACCTCTACTATGGATCAACAAACTCAAGTACCATAATAGTGTCAAATACCCATAAACCATAATTCAATAGAACATATAATTTCATCTTCATTCATGTCATCTAAATTTCTTTACTAGAGTCATGAAACAACATATTTGTTAGATCATAAAAATATATCTATCATGATCATCAACATCATGTCATCAATATTTCATCAAGGCTTAGACTTGAAAGATCAGGAAAACAGGAAGATGTGACACCATATCACAAATATCACTAACACAATAATAGTTCATCAAGTTAGGGAATTTAGTTTCACCATATGCCATGACCAAAGGTAGTAGGAGATATAGAATATGAATCTCATAGTTATACCTATATCATCATGTTTACCAATACCATGTTTAACATGTTCAATAGGATGAAGTTAGGTTATTCAAAAAATATGTACCAAAAGTAGGTGAACTTCTCTTTCCATGGGCCTTCATCATGCTTGTCACAAGAATTATCAGTAATATGATGTAAAGGAATTAATGAGCTATCCTTCTATGAGAAATCCATCATCAATAGTATCATAATATAGATTCAAGGTGCTAGCCTTCTTCAATGTATCCAAGAGATAGATGTTAGCCACACATCGTGTATACCATTATGTCCAAGATAAAAATTAATTAGCTTTCGAGAAGCTCATTATCATCAAAATGTTCTATACCAGGTGCACCATTTCACAATAGGAAACATAAATCAAAATTACTTTAATATGCATGCATGAGCCATTTTCGAAGGAGACATTCTCAACATATCATAGGGCTAACCTCACCATAAAGGTTATTGCTGAAATAAATCATGCCATGCATACCTTGTAGAACTCAAATACCTATGAACCTTTAGATAGGAAACTTGTAGTGCTTGTCACCTTTTCATTAAGTGTGTCTTCAGCTTTTCTAGACCCTTCCTTTCTTTCTTGCATCTCAAATGGTCATAAATAAGGATCCATTCATCACATCTCATCAATATGGCTCAAAACATCCATGTACACAGAATCTACATGTACGAAGTATAGGCAATAATCATCATAATTAGATCCATAATTCTAAACAAGATTAAATTCATAAGTGAAGGAATAGTTATCCTCAATAAGAGATGATCCCCTCCCTCTTGAACCAACCTTTAAGAGCCATCCATAGACCACATAACGGCTTTTCCTTCTATAACCATTATCAACAACCAGGTTTACTAGAGACTATCCCATCAAGGGCTTCATTTAGATCTGCACATCTTGACTTTGATCATGCAAGGGTTTCATCTCTCAATTATTTTCAATAAGCTAGGTTTTCTCTCAAACCCTAACCAGCAAAGCCTTATGCACTAACTACCTATGGTTTTCTCCATAACCTATAATTGTTTTAGGTCTCCACCATCCTCTTCTTTATTCCATCAGAAGTGTCTCCATGGGGGAGATCTCAAAGACTTTTCTTCAGCCCAGCTCTGATGCCATGTTAATTTTTCATAGGGATATATTGTAATTTCTTTTGATAATTTCATTTCTTCAATAACAAATTAATTTCACCCCATACCATCATAATTATTCATATTTAGCTAAATATTCATCATCATATGAAACTATGTATAAAGAACAATAAAATCATCATCAATGGATCGAAACATAAAGGAGCATTGGAAGAAAAGCATGCACACATAGAGACACCAGGTTTGGTTCAAGACCAGGGAAAAACACATTATGCAGAAACCATTGAAAATTATTCTTCCTACACTTCCATTAAATGATTTAGTAAATAAAAGGAAAATGATCCATTTACCCATATCTTCAAAATGCAATAAAGTAACTAGCACAACAATAGTATAACCTAAAACATATTTCTAGTAAAGGATCATGATTATCATAACTGTAATGCATTTTCAATACCTATTGCATACTTTTGAACATAGTTTTCACTCAGCAGAAACTGAGAAAACTTCAGAGTGATCTAGATTCATTTTTGAGGGTCTAATCTTCCTTCTGAGGATGTATTTGTACCCTTGATCCTTTGTGCATGTGGCTATGTGTCCCTGGCCACTATGAGGACACTTTGTGCCTATGGATATGGAATATTGCACCTTGATCTTCCTTTGAAGCCCTATCGACACACTTAAGACTCTATGCCTGTCACTATGGGCCCCTCACCACTATGAGGACACTCTGTGCTTTCACATATGGAAGAGAACAACCTGATCCTCATTTGGAGCCCTAGTCACACCCTTGAGCCTCTGTTCCAGTGGCTATGACACCTTAGACACAAGAAAAATCTTATGTTCCTACGGATATGGAAGAGAAATTTTTGTATCAAGCTTGCAACTCATATCCATAAAACCTTATATCAAATCAAGCCTCTAGTGTATGATTTTAGACCCTACACAAACTCCTTTTTTCAAACTTCTGTGAGCCAAGATAAGATATATTAACCAAGAAAAAGAATTCAAATAGAATATAGCCTAATAAATTTTGTGAGAATGAGCTTAAGGTTGCTTCCATTTCTATGCTTTCACGAGGATACACTTGGTGTTAAGGCTAACTTAACCAATTCCACATTTTCTTAGGCCAACCCATTCCATTATACATTAGAAAAATAAAATAATTCAGAAATTAACTTCTTCTTAACCAAATGAGGTGAAATTTAGGTTGATTTGGGTCCTCTCAAAAAGAGGAATCTATTCCAATTATTCTCTTCATCATATGATATTTCCAAAGTGGAATTTACTACAGTTTAATAATTTTAAAAGTTGAGACTTATCCTTAATAATAAATGAAATAAAATACCCTTTCTCACAATTAGACATGCATAGAGTTTATATAACATCACATATAGATCATTTTTGAGTGATCATATCCATTTACACATGAATCTATGAATTTCATGATAGTTTTTAGCATATGTTAGAAGTATGATTCTAAATTGTGCTAGTGGATGGCCTAATATCCACACCATAGTGTAACCCATAGGTTTCCACTTAAGCAGTTACCTTATACCTTTCAGTAGGCATACTCATAGGTATATATATATAATAATCCAAAATAGATACTGATCCATGGCATAATCCCTGGTCTATATAATATTCATTTTCCTTACATCCATTTATTTGACTATACAAAATATGTACTTCATGTTTATATTCGTTATGAAGTTTATCCATGTAATGGTTTTATTATAGTGGGACTACCACATTTCATTTTTAGAAACCAACCCAAATTCATATTAATCCCATATCTATAAAGTTCCAAGAGGGATCAAATTTCTTGAGGTGCAAATCTCTTTTTTAAGTTCAAAAATTAAGGAAAGTTTTGCACCTCAAGAGATTTGATCCTGCTTAACACTTAATAGACACCAGGTTAAGATGGATCTAGGTTGGCTTTAGTCATGCATGATCACAGAAAAAAAATTTGAACATCAAATTATGTTGATCATTTTAAATATGGTAAACATGTCTAAGAATAATTTGATCATTTTCATTTTAAATTTTCTTAGATTCCTAATTATGTTGAGATGATAGCGATTTTTAATAACATGAATGATCAAATAAAATTTTTGAATTCCAGGTGAACATGCAGTCGTGTTGAATGATCGAAAATGTTAATAATAAAGATTCAATGAATTACAATTAATCTTCATTTTGATCAATCTCAAAAAAAATTATTACGTTATTCTTATTGGCATACCTATTAATTTTACCATATTTTCATATCAACAATATTAAAATGGCGGTTGACATCATAGACCATTTAGATTTTTAACTTCAAATATTGTAGTAAATGTCATACCCTATCTCTCTTTCTATCCAATATTAATAGTACCTTTCTCCAAAGGAAATCGTTGTGACTTATGGAGTGTTAAGCCCCAAATGAGTTTTAATGGAAGTTTTTTCTATTACCTTCCTTGAATGCAAAAAATGTTGAATGGTAAAAAATGTGAATAATAAGAATGTAGTCAATTACAAATGGTTTATAGTTTCAACAAGGAAAAATTGCAGGTAAATGAACACTTTATTTAAGATGAAAGTTCGTGTATTTTATTTATGGTTGAATTACTATAACATATACAATGCACCTCAACTATAATTTTTTTTCTTACACTAAAATAAATGCACATTATTAATATAATTACATTAAAATTAATGTCCATCATACATATAGGTTCATAAAATCATAAATGATCATCCACACCAAAATAGATGTATCTAGAGAAAGTAATAAAATAAGATTAGAAATCAAAATCTACACTAAAATCAATTAATGCATTTAGTGCATGTACTAAAATAGGATTAGAAATCAACATCTACGCTTAAATCAATGCATCTATTGCAAGTAATAAAATAATATTAGAAATCAACAAATACATTGAAATCAATTAATCTAGTGCAATTAATCAAATAGGATTAGGATTCAACATCTACACTAAAATCAATGCATCTATTTGAGTGAAAAAGAATATTCATGGATTTATAAATCCAACTTCTTTTACCTTTTTAAAAATCCTTTCTTCCTCGTTCTCTACGGAAAATAATTTTTAGTATTATGTTATACTATAAAATATATGTATTTGTATATGTGTATCTATTTCTTTGTGTCTATCTCCCTCCCTCCTCTTTCTCCTCCCTCCCTTTCTCTCTTCTCCTCCCTCTCTATCTCTCTTCACCCTCCCCTCTCCCCGCACCATATATCTCTATATATCCATCTATATATCGTTATCGATGCTTGATATATATAGGGTTAATATAGATGTTGTAGGCCTCCTCTCCTTCTCTTTATCTTCCCTCCTTGTCTTCTATTTCCCTCACTCTCTCTCCATCTTTCCCTTGTTGGTCCTGCTCCCTCCGCCTCTAACTCCATATCTCTCTCCCTTCGTCTCTCCTTTTGTCTCTCTCTTCTTCTATATCCCTCTCTCTCCCCACATCTATTTATCTCTCTCTCTCTTCATCCATATGATCTAGAATTGTCACTTTATGTAATCAATAACATATCTAAGGTCTAATATTATAATACCTATGATGCAGATGATTATTGTACATTAAATTACATTTTACATTATATTTTAAGGAATTGAACTTGAATTTGTACTCCTAGTCCTCTACCGCTCTTGAATTCCATCCTCTCCTCACTTTTTTCATATGCATACAAATATACCCAAATAGATCATAAGTCATAGTCCTTCTCCTTATGCAAACTTCACAAACACACACACACACATTCAATGTTTAAATAATAATAATTAATCATATAAAAAATTTCACAACATATAATTAGTAAGAAATAAAAGTAATAACTAGTGTCATATATAAATATTATCTTCAGAAGGTATAATAATATAACACACAGGAATTATGTCGTGGATTATATTCACATATGTTTTATTATATTTTTGTAATTTAATTTTTCGAAAGGAAAAATTGTTGGGTGTGGAGCCTAATTATCTTGTTTATTTTCTATCACAGCATTGGACCCCTGTACCTTGCCACCCGTAATTAAACGTTACTTGCAGGGTCCATGGGAGGTGGCTGCGACTTTATGGAGCCCCCCCCTGGTGGCGAGTTTTGGGGGAAGTGTCCCCGAAGCTAAAAACATATGTAAAATTTCCTTGTAAAAGTATAGTAATTTCTAGTCAATCTAGGTTGTTCATTATACGGATGATCTAACAGTAGAATCTATGTTTGTTTTAGGGTTTTTTGCCCTAGAAGTCAACCCCTCGCTTTGTATGAGGTATTGTATTGCAGTTGTGCATTGTATGTGTATTCTCAGAACAAGAAACAGATAGGGAGACTATGAGAGAGAACAAATGATATTACAACAAATCTGCTATAGGTTGTGTCTCTTCATTTTACTGGATAATGGAAAGCAAGGACTGGCTTTTCGGGGTGGACGTAGCCCAAAATGGGTGAACCACGTATATCTGTCTCTTTGGTTTGATGTGTTTTCTATGCTTGTGTTTTTTGCATATTTTATGTGTTTTATTGCTCTGTAATATATAATTTTTTAACAACTGGTATCAGAGCTGAAGGTCTATTTGGCTAATAAACTCATAGGAAAGAAGGGTTCCTGGTTCGAGTGGGAGAAATGGCAGAAGATGGTAAGTTTAGGGTCGAGAAATTTAACAGCCAAAACTTCCTGTTGTGGAAGATGCAGATGGAAGATTATCTGTATTAGAAATATCTGTACCTACCATTGAGCAGAAAAAAAAAGAAGCCGACGGCTATGACAAATATAGAATGGGAGATTCTCGATAGACCGGCACTCATAACAGTATGGTTGTGCCTCTCTACATCGGTAGCCTTCAATATTTCGAAGTAAACAACAACAGAGGGTTTGATTAAGGCATTGGAAAAAATATATGAAAAAAAATCAACCTCAAACAAGGTATTTCTTATGAAACATTTATTTAATATGAAGATGTTAGAAGGTGGCTCTGCTGTAGACCATTTAAGTGATTTTAATACAATTACCAGTTAGTTAATTTATATAGGGGTAAACTTTAATCATGAATTTAGAGCTCTATTATTTTTGTGCTCATTTCCAAAAAGTCGGAATGGTTTAGTTATGGCCATTAGTAACTTTGTCTCTAGATCTAGTACTTTAAAGTTTGATGATGTTGTTGGTGCTATTATTAGAAAGGAAATGCGACGGAAAATCTCTAGTGAGACATCGGGTAATGCTTTGAGTGCATAGTATAGAGGAAGAAGAATGGAAAGAGGAATGATCTCAGGATATCGTAGTAAATAAAGGAAAGGCAGATCCAAGTCTAGATCGGGGATACTGTGCTGGAAATGCGGAAAGAAAGGACACCTAAAGAAAGACTGTAGATCTCGGAAGGGAAAAGAAGGAGACGCACAGCAAGAAAACAATCATGAAGCAAATGTGACAGGTGATGTGTTACAAGATGCTTTGATTCTTTCTTTAGAAAGTGTTATTGATTCCTTTGTGGTAGATTTAGTGGCCTCATTCCAAGCCACACCTGATAAGAAATATTTTCATGACCATGTTCAAGGATATTTTGGAAAAGTTTGTTTGGGTGATGATAAACCCTGTAAAAATGTTGGAATGGGTAAAGTTCTTATAAAACAAAAAAATGGAAACCAATTTATATTAAAGGAGGTAAGCCATGTTCCAGATCTGAAGAAAAATTTGATTTCAACAGGGAAGGTAGGCGGTGAAGTTTGTGTCACAAATTTCATAGATAAAACTTGGAAGGTCACCAAAGGATCCCTGGTAATAGGAAAAGGTGAAAATATTGGTACATTGTATTTATGAAATGGTATTTATAACTTCGTTATTCTTTAACTTCCAAAGGAGCAGATGCAACATTATGGCATCATAGGCTCGAACACATGAGTGAGAAGGGCATGAATATTCTTCACTCAAGAAATTTTTTAACGATTTTCAAGAATGTTGATTTGGATTTCTGTGAGAATTGTATTTATGGAAAACAGAAGAGAGTCAAATTTCTCAGAGTTGGGAAAGAAAAGAAGAGAAAAAATTAGAGCTTGTGCATACAGATGTATGGGGACCCACCCAGGTTTCATCTCTCGATGGTTCTCATTATTATGTTACTTTTATTGATGATGCAACTAGAAAAACTTGGATTTATTGTATTCAGAATAAATATGATGTATTTGATACTTTCAAGAAATGGAAAGCTTTGGTTGAGATTGAGATAGGAAAGAATTTGAAGTATCTCAGATCACATAATCGAGGATAATATTGTAGCAAAGAGTTTGATAGGTACTGTTCAGAGCATGGAATTCACAAAGAGAAGACAATTCCAAGAACACCACAAGAAAATTGTGTGTTAGAAAGGATGAACAGAACAATCATGGAGCGTGCAAGGTGCATGAGATTGCATGCATGATTTCCTTTACAATTTTGGGCAGATGTTGTAGATACTGCTATTTATCTAATAAACAGAGGGCCTTCAAGTTCCTTGGATGGTGGTATTCCAGAGGAAGCATGGACAGGTAAAAATGTAAACTACTCTTTTTTAAATCATTTTGGTTGTGAGGCGTTTGTCCATATTAATAAAGAAAACAGAACAAATCTTGAGGTAAAATCAAAGAAATGTACCTTTATTGGATATGGTGTTAATTATTTTGGTTATCGCTTATATTATTATGAAAATCACAAAATCATTAGGAGCAGAGATGTAATATTTAATGAAAATGTATTGTATAAGGATCAGTTGCAGGAAAAGAAATAGGAAAAAGAAAAGAAGGAATATGCAGTTCTTGATGAAATCACTGAAAAAGTAAAGGTGCCTGAAAATAATAATAATCAACAACCACAACAATAGAAACCACCAAAACAGCAACAGGCACCTCAAACACCTGAAAGTGGTGTTAGAAGATCTACAAGGATCATTAGACCCCTTGAACGATACTCCTTCATTATATTATTTAATTTTGAGTAATTCTGGTGAACCTAAATGTTATGAAGAAGCAATGCAGGTTGAAAGCATGAAGAAGTGGGAGTTAGCCATGGAAGAAGAGATGGAATCCTTAATACATAAATAGACTTGGTACTTAGTCAGGTTGCATGTAGGTAAAAAGAACATTGCAGAAGAAATGGGTTTACAGACTGAAGGAAGAAGATGTAGGAAAAAAGAGGTACAAAGCTAGATTTTTGGTGAAGGGGCTTGCACAGAAGAAAGGTATTTGATTTTGATGAAATATTTTCTCCTGTTGTTAAGATGAATTCAATCAGAACTATTTTAAGTCTTGTAGCAGCTGAAGATTTTCATCTTGAACAGTTATATGTAAAGACAACATTTCTCCATGGAGATTTGGAGGAAGAGATATATATGCAACAACCAGAAGGAAATGAGATCAAAGGGAAAGAAAAATTAGTGTGCAGGTTAAAGAAGAGATTGTATGGCTTAAAACAGGCTCCAAGGTAGCGATATCTAAAATTTGACAAGTTTATGTCTGAACAAGGTTATACTAGATATCACTCTGATCATTGTGTTTATCTGAAAAAGAAAAATGATGACAATTATATTATATTGTTATTGTATGTAGATGACATGCTTGTTATAGGGTCTATCATGTAGGAAATAAATGTGCTCAAAAGAAATTTTGCAAATTCATTTGCAATGAACGATTTGGGAGCTGCAAAACAAATCATTGGTATGAGAATAACTAGAGACAGGAAAAATCACAAATTAACACTGTCTGAGAATGAGTACATACAAAAGGTGTTGAAAGTTTTAATATGCAGAAACCAAAACCAATTAGTACACCTTTTGCTAGCCATTTCAAACTTATTAAGGAGATGTTCCCAGAGACCCAAGAACAAATGGATTATATGTCTAAAGTTCCATATGCATCAGAAGTTGTAAGCTTAATGTATGCAATGGTTTGCACAAGGCCTGATATTGCACATGCAGTAGGAGTTTTAAGCAGGTACATGAAAAATCTAGGAAAAGAAAATTGGATGCAAGTGAAATGGATTCTCGGATATTTGAGAGGTACCACAAATCAAGCATCATGCTTTGGTGGTTCAAACATTTCTCTACAGGGATATGTTGATGCAGATATAGCAGGTGACAAAGATAACAAAAGGAGCACTAGAGGATTTGTATTTATTGTAGGTGGAATAGCTATCAGTTGGGTTTCAAAAGTCCAAAGTATTGTTGCACTTTCAACAACAAAAGCAGTGTATGTTGCTGCTACAAAGGCTAGTAAAGAAATGATCTGGTTACAAAGGTTTATGGATGAATTGGGTAATAAGCATGATATGGGCATGTTAGACAGTGATAGCCAAAGTGCCATTCATCTTGAAAATAACTCATAATTTCATTCTAGGACTAAAAACATACAGCTCAAGTACCATTTCATACGGTCAGTATTGGAAGATGGACAGTTGAAGCTGGAAAAGATACACACTAACCAGAATCCTGCAGATATGCTAACAAAAGTTGTAACCAGGGAGAAACTGAGAATATGCTCAGTCTCAATTGGTCTTCAAGAATGATGATGAATACGAGAAACATCCAGGTCCAATGTGGAGTCATTGTCCAACAAATGAAGCAGCGATGGAGTTGCTACAATTAGTCTCCAAGTGGGATATTTTTGGGTGTGGAGCCTGATTATCTTGTTTATTTTGTATCACAAAATTTAACCCCTATACCTTAATGGGGCGGCAATGTCGCCCATAATTAAACATTTCCTGGGGGGTCTAGGGGGGTGGCTAGAACTTTTTGGAGGCCCCCCTTGGCAGGGGGTTTCGGGTGCAGTGCCCCCGAAGCTAAAAACAGATGTAAAATTTCCTTGTAAAATTATAGTAACTTCTACTCAATTTACGCTATACATTAGGAAGATGATCTAACAGTAGAAGCTATGTTTAGTTTATGGTTTTTTCCCCTAGAAGGAAACCCCTCGCTTTCTATGATGGTATTCTATTACGGCTTTGCATTGTATGTTTATTCTCAAAGTGAGCGACAGATAGGGAGACTATGAGAGGGAACAAAATATATTACAGTGGATCTACTGTAGGTTGTGTCTCTTCATTTTTTTGGATAATAGAAATAAAGGACTGGTTGTTTGGAGTGAACGTAGCCCAAACTGGGTGAACCAAGTATATCTGCGTCTCTCTGGTTCAATGTGTTTTGTGTGCTTGTGTTTTCTGCATATTTTATGTGTTGCATTGCTCTGTAATATACAATTTTATAACAAAAATCATAATTTCAATAATGAAAACAAAATTACATGGTGTAGATGCTTGAAATTAAATCAATCATTCTTTTTGAAACGGGTGTTCATCGAATCAAACTAAATGAACTACTCCAAAATGGAAGTAAATAGGTTACCATTTTCTCCATTTCTTCTTTTCTAAGCTCTACAATTCTCCTTGGGATAGAGTGGTAATTAGAAGTGCTAGATGGATCTCTTCATTAATTCTTGGATTTTCCTTATCTCAATATGAACTTTCAGATACATGATGAAGTTTGAATACCACTTCCTCCTTTGCTTCAGGAATATTCTCTGGATACATTGTGGGGGTTGCATTCCTTGATGCTTCATGGATTTATCCCCCCTTTTCTACACTTTCTTACGGGTTTTGGGTTTCTTGATTGGTAGGGGGGTCCATTGCTTCATCTTCATCTTCATCTTCATCTGCATGAGTTTTTTGTGGAAATTTCCATCCATTGGTTTACTTTATTGGTTTCTTATTTATTCATGGCTCTTTCTTCACATTAGGACATGTATTTTGAATATTTCCAATAGTTCTTGTTATGTGTCAGGAGCATATGATCTAGAAATCCTTTGTTGAAGTTCACCTCAACACAGATTCTAGTGACAGTGTAGATTTTTTATTTGAATATTTTTGTATATGTCTTTATCTATTGTCTTAGGAGGTTAACAATACCTACTAGTACTTTATGGTGCTATAACTTTAGAGGGATATTATGTAATATAACCAAAACCAACATTCTTCATACAAAAATTTTATTGGCATCAAATTCTGGGAGCCATGGGGTGAAAAAAAGTTTTTTGGTACCTCATAACCATGGGCCCTCTCACATTATATATGCTAATTCCACCGATGATGAAAAATTTATTGTTAATAAGCCCTTGGAGGTGAGCTATATATCACAATTTATTGTCGAAATTGTTAAAATACAGTGAAAAAGATCCATTAGTTTTGGCTAGAAACCGTTCAATATGTATATGACTCCCTAGGATTCGTATATTCTGCATAGATCATTTGTTTCTCATAAATCTACAGTCATTTGTATGATTTGTTTCAATTTTTCCACTATATATGTGTTGGTTGTATTGTGTTCATGTTTTGTTTTGGCTAAGGCAACCAAATTTCCTTTAAGGATGTCAATTAATGAAGGAGCTCCATTTACGTGTCCTTGATTCCACTCTATTCCTTTGGGAAGACGAGATCCAAGGAGACCCCCGGTGCCCTTTGCATTTATTGATCTAGAAGAACCTCACCGAAGCCTCAAGTTTAAGATGATGGTGGATGACAGAGTAATTTTATAATATTGTGTCATTTGTTATCATACATTTATTTTCCTCCGCAGATAAGAATTTGTGAGATCATCGAGATACGCATAGTATGTAATATTTTTATCTTCAATTTTTGGATGTGATCTAAAGCCCCAACCCAAAATAAAATTGATTTTCTTGCTAGGGTTTAAAAAAAACTTGGAAAGATATGTTTTTTTCTAGATCCGGGGTCCATACTTGATATTCATGCAAGTTGACAGACGGATATACGTAGAAGTAAGGATCTGAGAGGGTTTGACAAGGTTGCAACAGGAAAAATGACTTCATAAGAGAAATCCCATCCATGGATACCGCCTAATAAGCTAAAGAAAAATACCTATACATAAAATATTAGAACATGAACCAATTGACATTTAATCCTCCAATTTGACAACTCAATTTAGTTAGAAAATTTAGAACTGAAAAATCCTACTAATTTAACAACATATCCATGGGAAGAAGAAATGTAGATAAAAAACCTCTACTATAACTGAGGGCATACCTTCTAATCTGTCCAACACATCTCTTGTGGTGAATGGAGTGTAGTTTTGTAGTGTCTAATCAAGGATCGCCACATTCATATACATATGCATATTTGACCTGTGAAAGGGACGCCATTCCCTTATAGAAAAAACATCATGCATGACGGGGTAATCAGATATTGTACAACAAAATTGAAAACCCTGGCCATCATACCTATCTCCTCTTAGTTATCATTGAATTTCTAGTCATTTTTTTTACAACTATTTTTATCATATGTTTGTAATTTATTATGAAAAACAGTTTTTTTTTAATTCATTAATTATGATAACCCAAAAATTAATTTATTTAACCACCCATAATAAATCTTGTCCCAATTTCTAATAATCATGTTTTTCTCAAAGAAACAATTTTGTTTTCATTATGTTAATTTCTTTGATTGGCATTCATACATTTCTCTCACCTATGCGTCCTTCCCAAGTTTTTGTCCTATTATGGACTCAAAATGTCGACTACAAATGGTTATTTTGGATCAATTTTTGGACTCATTTTCTTGAAGGAATTCTTGGTAGTATAAATTTTAGTTTGCAATGGTTTCGTTCATATTTTTAATCCCTAGTTCCATCTCATGGTATCATAGTTTGTGTAGGTTATCCACCCATTAGTTTAGTTGTTGGGAATTATTATCACTATTATAAAAATTTTAATTACATCAATAAACATAATATCCATGCTAACATATCCCAACAATAAATTTCATAATAATAATTAAAAAATGATATTCAAAAGGGGTTGTTACAATCCCTTGCCTCTTAAAGGAAAATCGTCTTCATTTTTCTACTATTTCAAGTATAAAATATACATAGTTAAAAAAAATGGGAATGCCACTTTCATGGCATTTTCCATTTCCCATGTTGCCTCAGTTGCTACAAAGTGTTTCCATTGCTCTTGAATTACATGATGGAGAAATTTCAGGCAGGGTCTCCTTATTATCTAGTATGCACGAAAGCCTTAGATATAACTATCCTCTAGGTTCCACTTCCATTACAGTCTAATCATTGAAATTATTAGCATTCTGTACACATTTCATAAGAAAAAATATTTGGAATACATTATTGGAATTCATGGGTGGAGGTCAAGAAATCCTATATGCCAATACTCGCGCTCTCTATAGTACATGGGGGCTTCAGTGGGGGTGAAATAGCATACCCCATGCATTCATATTGGGGGGCATATATTGAGGAAAAAATGACATAATATATTGAGCATATGATAGGGGTTAAAGGTTTTTACTGTCTGTATGTATAAAAAATGGAGCTCAGAGTTTATGAAAAAATATAAATGGATATAAAAAGTGTTAATGAAAAAACGGATAACTACAGTATTTAGTGACAGTAGGGGTTTTTGAAATTGGGAAGGTGTATTCGACTTGTATTGGTAGGGCATTAAATAATGTGATTTTTGGAGGTATTTTCCATTATGTATTCAAATTAAGGTTATTATTTAGCTAGCCATGAATGCACATGATATGTTAGAGATTTATTTAGTGAAGCCCTCATGCTACTCTCTTGAATGATTCATAATAGTAGGGTCCTAAATTTTAAGATGATCCATTCTTAGAGAAATTCTCTTAGGATTAACATTGAGATATACATGATCTATTAATTTGAACTCCCCATGATTTATGTTCCTCTCATTATAAATTTTGTATTAATCATGTGGCATTTCAATTTTTTCTTCATATTTATTACTTCCTCTTCCATTTAAGTTACCATGTCTAGTCCAGCTATGATCCGATCCACTAGCTTATTCCAATTAATTGGGATATTACATTTTCCTCCATATAATGCCTTAAAGGTACTCATTTTTAATCATTTTTGGTACCCAATATTATAGGAAAACTCTACAAAAATTAAGTAATCCTAATACTTCTTTAGTTTATGCATAAGATAGATCCTTAACATATATTGTAGAACCCTATTAACTCTCTTTGTTTTTCCACCTATCTAGGAATGGTAGACTATACTGAAAGCCAACTTTCTTTCCATGTTGGTCAATAAATATTTCCAAAAAATTGAAATTGTCTTGGCATCGTGATCTAATATGAGTCTTATGTTAATGCCATGCTATTTGAAAATACATTTAATGAGAATGTTGGAAAAATGTATTTATAGGTTTATTTCAAAGGAATGAAGTGAGATTTGTTGTTCGATTTATCCACCACTACCATCCTCCTTGTAAATTCAAGATGCAGTATAGATATATATTTTTTAACTTACATTCCAAAAATGTTATTGGATGTTGGACACCTATTCCTCTATGGGTAGGTGTGGAAGGTGAACAGTCACAAAGGAGTCCAAGTGACCTTGGAAGATGAATCCAAGGGTCACACCAATGTAACATAAATAGACATCTATGGAAAATAATATGGACAACTCATTCTTATCTTTTATGTGTGTGTTTAGGTTCTCATCTACCATGCATGTGTTTAACATGGTATCGAAGCCATGATGAGTGGACTTATGCATTTATGTGTTAGGTTTCCTGCCTTGCATTGAATAGCACTGGTATTTGTGCCAGACATCTTGCTAGTCTCTAATGCTCCTCCTTCTCCTAACCATCTGTCAAATTCATTTAGAGCAAGCCAAGGGCCTGGCCTTTTCAGATTCACTGTCATATCAATTTTAGATATGTAACTCCCTTCTGCCTTTCCTTCCATATTCTCTATAATATCAATTTCATGTGTATTTTTTCATTGTGAGCGCTCTCCCTCTCCTGTGGCTTGCGCGTTCGACCCTCATCCACATTATTTCACATTGCCTACTTCTGTCAAAATTTGTGACGCAAAATCAATTACGGGTAATGGTTCAATGAAAGCAGTTGAGGACATATCAATGTTGAGAAACAAACCCATTTATCTCTCTCTACTCTTATAACTCGACTCTTCTGTATATTGACTATGGAATCTCTATGGTGTTTTCTTCCCTCTCACTATTTCCTCTGACTCCTATGACTCCATCTGACTCCAACACCTCAAATTAATGGCACCCACCATGAAATTCTGGGAAGCTCGCACATATATGGAGTGGGAAATAAAATGAATGAGTGAGGGAGAGGTCAAGGGATCAAATCAAAGAAGTGAGCTTGTCAATGAGCCGGGCCTGGACTTCGTGCTTCTCAGCGTGCTAGACGTAGTAGAAGAGAGCCTTCCATATCTTCTTGAATTCAAGATCGGAAATGTGGGTCTTAGCTTTGAGCCATATCTTGAGAAGCTCGACTATCGTGTCATGAGTCTTCTTGTTGCAGGGATCGAAGTGCTTTGCAAACCCTACCCTGACCTTATCATTCTCTTCGACTGCTTCTTCCATTATCCCACTGTGAATGCAGGAAGAAAATCAATAGCTTGAACTCAAGTGCTCGAACCTAGCACTCCGCCTTTTCTCTCCTCCATATATGATAATTTACCACACCAATTCCTCGAGTTAGAACTTCTCCTGGTTTCCTGATCTCTGTCCTGTGTATGAAAATACCTATCCACACAGTTAATACCATCATCCAACAATAAAATCACCATATTCCACAAATGCCCAATGAGAGATATGACCACGTTCAATGTATATGGGCTCTCTGGAAGACGTAGGTCATTAATACAACCTACTGGATATGAAGTAGAGAATCGAGAGACCTTTTTCAATTGTTCTCTACCTCTTAATCCATATTTTCATTTGAGAAATTCGTTAATTCTCTATCCAATATTATCTTTGAATTGGTATGACACTTGATGTTTGGTGCTAACAGGTGTCCTTAAAAACTCCTAATCGCCACACATTAATTATCAACCAGGGTAATTCCTTTTATCTCAAGTGTGTACACAAGATGTGAAATATATTCATATAAAGAGTAATTCTAAAGCCAATTGTTTAATATATATCCAATCATAAATCTTGAAGCTTTAAAGAACGTGATTCAACTAAGCATTATAACCCAAAACTGTGATTTATTCTTAATTCAACTAATTAAAATGATAATCAGCTGAGAGCACTGAAGAATTACCAAGGCTCTTTCAACTACATCTAAACTACTGAACAGAAGGGGAGTATTGGAAATAACTGACTATGCTTTAAGTAATAAAAACCAATTCTGTTAACTAGCAACTAATTCTTTTAAGGAAATAAGTTGGAAATGCATATTCAAAGGAATAAATTGGAAATGCGTATTCAAAGGAATAAATGCCGGAAACTAAATTATCAAAAGAAATTTAATAACAACATGAAAAAGAAGAATGCACTTGCAAGAAATGGAAAAGTATAACACAGGAAACATCAGTAAGATTCACCAGAGACCGAGCCCTTAGCCACCAATGAACACTGCTTAACTACTCCAGAATAATTGAATGAAAAACAATGAGAGTTATATATAAATCATCGCAGTCAATAGACATTAAAATCCGATATAGCTGTTTAGAACTATGTTATTTGTATTACAATTATGAACTATGCAGAAAATGAAAGATACATGCTATCGATTCTTGAGAACTAGCTCTCTCTGTCTGTTTATATCTAAGAGGAGAGATAAGTGTGATCCCTCAGGATCAGGAGATCCTGAGGGATCCATGGAAAAATGCTATCCTTGGATAGTCTGTTTGTTCCTACGCTAATCCTCATTAAGTTATCCTCGTTCAATGCATACTCTTTTCCGTGCTTAGGTCCTATTGTTACTTCTTGTAAACAGCTGTTGTTTCATTTGTTATTTTCAGCATAAAAAATAATGGGAATTAGTTTGGACGATGAAATCGTATTATAATTGTTTTTCATTCATTCCTCATAAAAATCCTTTCATTATATTATTATATGATAGCACAAAATGGATAAGGAAGAGGAAAAATGATAGAAATCAAAAGTTAGTACATACCTGTTGCAAGGCTCAACATACTCTCCTGCTTACCTTTTTTCATGTCCTCATGAAAAATAAATGGTTTTTATGCAAAGAAGTTAAAGAGTATGCCAGAGAATATCTATCCATAGTAGGCTTGAGACTATGATGTTGTGCCATGTTTTCAAAGGCTACCACTTCTTGTCCTTTAGGTAACTCATAGTCAGGGTGATACCAAATAATGGGGGTTCTAAAGCGACATCCCACCCAATAGGGTCGTTCTCTTAATAGAAGATTGTTGTATGGGACTAACCATCTCGCAACAGCTTTGAAATTTCCATAATTAAATACTTCTCTAACCTTAACATTGTTTCTTGAAACCATCCATGTCATTTTGGATGCAACCAAGGACCTGTCCTGAATGGAGAGGAAATATGTTGTTCCTTCCAACACAATTTCCTTATATATGGGCCCTAAAATTTTAAGTACGCCCTCTTGTGTCACCAGTCTTTTATGGTTAGTAAAAAATTGCAAAGGGTGAGTAGGTTCACTTCTTACCAAAAGATCTAAGTTGTGTTCCTGTATTTGGAACGAATTATAATCCTTCAACCACTTGAGTTGGTTGACTACAAAAGAGATAAAAGCCTGAAATTGAATATCTCCAAAAAAAGGGCTAGGATTCACATCCACTTCTTTATCTAATATGAAATTATGCAAATAAAATTCACAAAGAAGCCTTTGGACCTTTACTCCATATGTCTTATAGCAATTTATAAAATCATCCATTGTCTTCAGCTCAACTGGCTTGCCAGCTCTAACAACTTTGATTTTTAACAATAAATATCATTCTAATAAAAACAAGGCATAGTTCGTAGCAGGAGATTGATAGGTCAAGATATTTGAATATAATGAAAAAATGGTGTCCAATTGATTCTTGACGATGTTCATCTTAGTTTTCATATTCTTTAGTTTTTCTTCTTCCTGTCTAGCCTTATCAAAAGCCTCCTTCTCTGCTAGGGCTAATTCCCTCAATTGTTTTTGTAACTTCTCATATTGTTGCAGGGAGACAGTTTGTTGTTGATGTTATTCTAAAGCAAGTTGGGCATGTGTCAGTTCTTCTCGAAGTTTTAAAATAATAGGGTCATTTCTTGACAAGAAGTCCTCAGATTTCCCTTCTGTCTGAGTACCGATGCTACGAGAGAATGCCTCTTCAATATTTATTTTCTTATTATGGAAGGATCAACCTTACATTTTAACAGCCGCATTTATCACGTTTCCTTGCAAATTACCCTGGGTGTCTATTTTTCGAGTGGAAGTGAGTTCAGTTTAAATCCCTATTGATTTATTCTCGCATATTCTTGTTTTTGTAGCTACAGAAGTTACCTCAGGAGCGGTGTTCTGAGTTTTACAGTTTTTAACTTCTCATCGTAGCCTTCTAACTGTCTTCTGGAGCTTCCGGTTTTTTTGTCGCAGCTTCTTAAGTTTTTCTCTGGCTACTTGGCTCTTTTGAGGAGCGTCCGCTCCACTAACAAGTTTATCAATGGTTTCTAAAGCTGACTGTTGGTCATCAAGGTTGTGTTCCAAAATAACTGTATCACCTGACTGATTATCCGAGTGGTGACTAACTTCTATAATTGCAGACTTATGTCAGTATTTATGGCTGTATTCCAACAGAATCGTGTCACTAGACTGGTAATCGAATTCCTGAACAATTTCTATGTTCGCAGCCTCTCGAGACAATAGTGTTTCTATATGCCCATAATTGTCTGCGACTTGTGTTTCTCCAAGTTGCATATATACATTAAGATTTTCCAAGAACTCATCCATCCCTGTCTCAAAATATTCCAAAGGATCATCTGGTCCTGCTTCACTTCCTATTTCATTATTATAATTTTTTTCTTGTTATGAATTGACCTCTTCTTCAGGCTCTTCTTCAGGTTCTTCTTCTGAACCAGGTGCCTCTTCTTCAAGTTTTGATTCTGATTTGGCCTCTTCTTTAGGCTCTAATGTGGAATTAGGTTCCTCTTCATCGAGCTCTTCTTCGGGCTCTTCTTCTGAACACGGTGCCTCTTCTTCAGGTTCTGATTCTAGTTTTTCCTCTTCTTTGGATTCAGAGTCTCTTATCCTAACTGGACTAGTTGTCTCCGCAGGCTGATTGATTTCATCGTGAAGATTTGCAGACATCCTCTAGGCTAGTTCAATTCTTCCAGACTTCCTGTGTTTATGGGGTTCAACCTTTTAATGGGCAGTCTTTTTTCTTTTTGAAAGAGGGTTCTGCTGGCTTGTATCTGTGATTTCGGGATGTTGGAATACAAGGTTTGTATGCTCTCTAGGGCCGTTATGAAAGCATCCTAGGTGAATTTGTATTGAACCGGGCTATGACTGATGATTAATCTATTCAATACATGGTGACTTGCTATAGCTTCAGGGTGTCTGGCCTATCGTATTCTAACAGCAATATCATGCTAAAAAAAAATGAAAAGAAATGGCAGATTAACAGTGAGTTTTTGTTTCAAGAAAGCTAATAGTTTAAGTTGTCGTGGTATTACAAAATTTTGGGGTCCATCGTAAGTAATGTACCTTTGGATAATGCTTGCTAACTCTCTCCATGGTTTTATTAGTGAATATGGTTGGATGCCTTTTTCTTTCCTGACTACTTTCTCACCTTCATCTTTGAAAGTTTCCACCACGTCTTGTAGCAATACATGTTTTTGTGACCATATAGTTCCTTCCGCCGACAACCCAGATACTTCAACTATTACAACATCTATGACTATAATTATTCTACCTTTCACCATGGATTCCTCATTCTACAGTTATTGTAGAAATTCCATGGAAATTTCCTCATTCGAGGGCTGAAATCTTGTAAGATAGGATATCCACCCTGCTCGAATCAGAATTTCCCTGGCTCTATCGGAGACCCATAACACTAAAGGTTCACGGCGCACTACCTTACCACCCATAATGCTTGAATTATTCCTACTGTTGAAAAGGATGAGTGTAATGGAAAAATGCAGCAATACTGAAAAAAACATAACAATACTAAAAACATAGCAATACTAAAAAAAACACAACAATACTTAGAGCGATAGAACAACAAGTTGTTGTAATAGCTAAGTTTAGTTGATATTAATTTTTTTATTAAATTGCCACATGCTGCATGATCATGGAATATCTTATCAGTCATTGAAATAAGGACAATGCATGCACGACTATAATGGAAATTCTCCCCCCCTTCTAAATGAGAGGTCGACTACGACCGAATATATGGGGAATGGTTGTTCCAACGGTGGAATATAAGGATGAAGGGTACAATAGTAAATATAACAAAGTATGTAAATAAATGATGGGACAATAAAAGATATGGATAGAGTAAAAGCATGGTGTATAATTGATCCAGGTGGATATTGGTGGTCACCTGCCTATTCCACTTGGGGCTCCAACATTGTCTATTTCAGTTTTTCAGTTTCGGCACAGTTTACTATTTTTAGCAGTTTTTCGGGTCCTAAACTTCCGGAGCCGTTTTGAGGCCCTAAACGACGTTTTTTGGGAAAATGGAGAGCAACATGGGTCCATGGACCGATGTTTCTCATTCCAAATTTGTAGTCCTCGGATAGATCTTTCTAACGAGGTATGGTACGCGTCAAACGGAGATCGTATGCCAAAGTTACGCCCCTGGGGAGTTGAAACACCAATTTACCCAAACGGGGCCCATAGTTTTGGCGCTTCATCTCCTAGGGTTAGGGTTTTGGCTGTTTAGGATTTCCCATTGTTTCTAAATAATAAATAGGCCCTCGAACCTCATTGTAACTCAGTTCAGAGGCCTGTAGCCGCCACATCTCTTCTCAGAGATAGCTACCAGCGCCCTAGCTAGTTTTATTTCCATTCTGTTTGTAAGCAAATTTCAGTTCTTTGATATTAATGAAATGAAGTGTTATTTCCGCTGCATCTCTGTATTTATGGTTATATGTTTATTATGTTGCGTTCCTGCATAAATCTGGATCAGTGGTATCAGAGCGGTCTGCTTTTTCTCGATCCTTCTTTGCATGTCCCCAACGAGGTCGGGGTATAAGGAGCTAGGGCTTGATCTGGTGGAACCTTTGCAAGATCGGCCTCGCAAACCTCGACGGACGCCCATGGGGGATGAAAAGAAAGATGAGGGAGCAGGAGATCCTATCAAAATATTGCTCGAGGAGGCCCTTGAAAAACAAAGGAACGCGATGATGGATAACTTTGCTCAGATCCTTCAACGGCTACCCACCGGCGGCGCATCTGCATCCAGCAGCCACTCTGGAGGCGTGACTCCTTTTAAGGTACAAGTAAATTTTGACATTCCCATATTTGAGGGTCAAATAGATGCAGATGCCGTAGATAGATGGTTGAATTTGTTAGAAGGATATTTCTCGGTTCATGACTTTTCAGACCGGGAGAAGATTATTTTTGCACTCCTCAAAGCTACCCCGCATGTTAAGGACTGGTGGGAAACCTACTGTGAGAACAAGGACCAGACAGAACCCTCTCTGTTCTCGGCCGTACCAACTTGAAATTCTTTCCGAGACGCCGTCAAGGAACAGTACTATCCTGTGGGGAGCTATGAGGACAAGTACATACAATGGACCACGCTGCGACAACAAAGGGATCAAGATGTGCATGAGCTGACGAATCTGTTCCATACCCTGTGCACAAAGTTGGGTATCAAAGATTCAGAGAAACATATGGTGCTAAAGTATCGCAGCTGTCTGCACAAATACATTCAGGAGGAAATGGAGTTCCTTGACATCTCCTCGCTTGGTACGGCATACCGGTATGCTGCCAAGATTGAGCAGAAATTCAAGCAGAAGAAGCGAGACTTTGGATCTGCGAATCAAAAGCAAGGGAAAGGTGCTTCCAAACTACAGAACAAAGGACAGAGCCAAGGCATGGTGGCTAAAGACAACTCATCGAAGCCACAAGAAAATAACAACACCACAAAGCCAAAGAAGGATACGGGAAAGTGGTGTGAGTTCCATAAGAGCTCCACTCACAACAAAAGTGAGTGTCGGGCGAAGCAGTCGCTAGTGGCCGAGATGAGGGCTTCTGAGTCAGATGCATGTTCTAACTCCGAATCAGAACCTGAAAAGGAAAATGAAAAAGGGAAACAGATTATTGATGTGGAGCCCAACGCCACTGTTGCCACTAAAAAGATCCAAAAGGAGGAACCAAAAGATCCAGAGGAGGAGGAACGTCTCTTCCACTCCCAGATGTGGGTAAAGGGCTCCCCGGTACAGTTCATTGTCGACGATGGGAGCCAAAAGAACCTCATTTAAGCAGACGCCGTGAAGCGTTTGGGCTTGTCGACCACAACTCAGCCACATCCGTACACCATTGGGTGGCTTCACCAAGGACAAGATCTGCAAGTCAGCCGGCAGTGTCGCCTCCCCTATAGTATCAAGCCCTTCACGGATGAGGTATTATGTGACGTTGCTCCTATTGATGTTTCTTATGTATTGTTAGGACACCCATACTTGTGGAAGCATCATGCTATGTATGAGTCTCGACCTCATGCTGTTATTGTTACTTTGGGAAATAAGTTGTACAGGATACCAGAGGTACCACCTCCTGCCGCTATCTCTTTGGTTACTGCAAAAAATTGAAGTAAGCTCATTTCCCAAACCAGGAAATTCGTTTTCCTTATGATCTGCCCCCAGGGCAAGAAAAATACTGTGGCCACGACCTCCAGACAGGGCTCCTCTGCACAACAACAAAAAATGGATAAGGTTGTGAAGGAGTACGGGGACATATTCACCTCACCCACAGGGGTTCCTCTGCACTGTCAGGTCAAGCACCCAATTGATCTTAACCCAGGTGCTCTGCTACCTAATGGACTGATCTATCAGCGCTCTGTTCTAGAGAATGATGAAATCAAGAGGCAGATTCAGGAGTTGTTGCAGAAAGGTCACATCAGACCAAGTTCATCGCCCTGTGGGAGCCAGATCATGTTGGTACAGAAGAAGGAATGGATGTGGAGACTCTGTATTGACTATCGGGTGCTGAACAAGATCACTGTATGGAATAGGTATGCAATCCCACTGATTGATGACATTTTGGACCAACTCAAAGGTGCAAAATATTTCAGCAAGATCGACCTGAAGTCTGGGTATCACCAAGTACCAATTGAACCCTCTGACGTGTGAAAGACTACCTTCAAAGCCAAGGAAGGCCTTTTCAAATGGCTGGTCATGCCTTTCGGGTTGACGAATGCTCCCACCAACTTGATGAGGATGATGGATGACATCTTGCAGCCATTCACCAACTCATTTGTAGTGGTGTACTTGGATGACATTCTGATCTTCAGCCAGACTTGGGAAGAGCACCTTCACCACATCCGACAAGTCCTCCAAACACTGCAACAACACAAGTTGTGTGCCAATTTGGATAAGTGCACTTTTGGCATGACCCAGGTTCAATATATGGGATACATTATTGATGAAAGGAGGGTGCATGTGGATCCATCCAAGATCCAATTCATTCGGGATTGGCCAGCTCCAACCACTATAACAGAGCTTCGCAACTTTCTGGGTCCTGCTAATTTCTACCGAAGGTTCGTGTTGGGATTCTCTCATATCACTTGGCCCTTGAGTCAAGTCACCAAGGGAGGAGCGAGAGCAAAATTTTTTTGGTCGGAACCTCAACAGAAGGTGTTCACAGAATTGAAAAATCACCTTTGTTCTGCCCCAGTGCTCACTTTACCAGACTTGCAACAGCCATTTGAGATCGAGATAGATGCCTCTAACTATGCTATTGGGGCAGTTCTTACTCAATAGGGACATCCAGTGGCATTTCACAGTGAGACATTGTCTGACACAGTTCGCAAGTACCCCACATATGACAAAGAAATGTACTCCATTTTGCAAGCTTGTCGACAATGGAAGCATTACATTTTGGGGAAGGAAACAATCATCCACACAGACCACAGGCCCCTGCAGTTCATACAGACACAAGGGAAGTTGCAGAATGATCACCATCAAAACTGGTCCACATATCTGCAACAGTTTCATTTGAACATCAAGTACAAGAAGGGTAGCACCAATCATGTTGCAGACTGCCTCAGCCGACCACCGATCATGGCGCTCACCACTGTGCTCAACTCTTGTGGGAACAAGACTTCTGATTGACCGCTTCTTTATGAGAGTGACCCAGAATTCGGCCAAACTTACAAGGCACTCTTCGGGGGTACGCAAGTTCCAAATTTTCACCTCCAAGATGCACTTTTATGTCACATGGGACACCTTTGTGTTCCTTCAAGCGAGCGTGCCAAGATGATATGGGAAGAACACTACAGTCGAGTCGCTGGGCATTTCGGGGTCGAGAAAATAGTAGCAATCCTGCAGAAGTATTTCTATTGGCCGAACCTTCGAAAGGATGTCGAGAAGCACATCAGATCCTGCACTGCTTGTGCCATTGCCAAACCGACCATCAAGAAGCAAGGCTTATATACTCCTCTACCTACCCCTAGTCGACCTTGGGAATCCATCTCCATGGATTACATGTCGGGCCTGCCTTCTACTAAGCAGGGAAATGATTGTGTTTTTGTGGTCGTCGACAGATTCTCGAAGATGGCCATTATGGCGGCCTGCAAGAAGAATATCACAGCAGAAGCCACTGCTAAACTCTTCTTTGAACGAGTGTGGGTGCACTTTAGGATCCCACAGTCTATCATATCAGATCGGGATAGCAGGTTCCTCAGCACATTTTGGTCCAGCCTCTGGTCGATGTTGGATACCAAGCTCACCAAGTCCACAGCTTTCCATCCCCAAACAGATGGCCAGACAGAGGTCGTCAACGGAATGATTGTACACATTCTGCGCATGTACAATTCAAAGCATCCACGCACATGGGACGAGAGCCTCCCTTATGTACAACATAGTTATAATCGGGCTCTCCACAGTTCAAGCGGCCATAGCCCCTTTCAGGTGGGCTTGGGATTCCAGCCACTATGTCCCATTGACGTAGCCATGCCATTTGCAGCTGCTCAGGCCAATTCAGATCATGTCCAGTCTGAAGTTGACAAAGCAAGTAGCTTCATTGAGCGCATTCAACACATCCGCCAACAGGTTCATGATATATTGGACAGAGCCAATGCCAAGTACAAGCAACACCATGATCAACACCGGGTGCCACACAACTTCCAGGTGGGCGACAAAGTATGGCTACATTTGCAGAAGGAGCGCCTCACTGGACCCCACCGCAAGCTTCGCCCGCTCTGATATAGGTCGTACACCATCACCAAGGCTGTAGGGAATAATGCCTTCGAGCTCAGTATTCCACCATTCCTTGGTCTGCACCCAGTCTTCAATGTGGATCGCCTTCGTCCTTACTTCCCACCTCTACTGGACACCTCGGACATTGCGGAACAACTCACACCAACTGAGTTAAATCCAGACTGCATGGAACAGGCCACCACAGATTGCATCATGGACATGCAAATCAAGAACACTCGCCAGCAGAAGATCCAACTATATCGGGTTGTCAAAGCTGGCCAACTCCTGCACCAAGGAAAGTGGTTCACCAGGGACCAAGTTCAGCAGAAATTTCCTCATCTCATGGAGGAAATTAACGCAATGGGGACCATTTCTTCCTAAGGGGGGAGGAATGATCCAGGTGGATATTGGTGGTCACCCGCCTATTCCACTTGGGGCTCCACCATTTTCTATTTCAGTTTTTCAGTTTCGGCACAGTTTACTATTTTTAGTAGTTTTTCGGGTCCTAAACTTCCGGAGCCGTTTTGAGGCCCTAAACGACATTTTTTGGGAAAACGGAGAGCAACATGGGTCCATGGATTGATGTTTCTCGTTCCAAATTTGTAGTCCTCGGATAGATCTTTCTAACGAGGTATGGTACGCGTCAAACAGAGATCGTATGCCAAAGTTACGCCCCTGGGAAGTTGAAACACCAATTTACCCAAACGGGGCCCATGGTTTTGGCGCTTCATCTCCTAGGGTTAGGGTTTTGGCTGTTTAGGATTTCCCATTGTTTCTAAATAATAAATAGGCCCTCGAGCCTCATTGTAACTCAGTTCAGAGGCCTGTAGCCGCCACATCTCTTCTCAGAGATAGCTACCAACACCCTAGCTAGTTTTATTTCCATTTTGTCTGTAAGAAAATTTCAGTTCTTTGATATTAATGAAATGAAGTGTTATTTCCACTGCATCTCTGTATTTATGGTTATATGTTTATTCTGTTGCATTCCTGCATAAATTCGGATCAATAATCATAGTAAATAACAAGAGACAAGACAGTTTGGTTGATAATAAGTTATGTCATAAGGAAAGAGGACAACAATATGTAAGAAAGGAGGCTTTACTGATGATAATCTAGTTATACATGATATGATTGAGTAAAACCATGAACGTATGCATAAAGGTTCAAAGTAGGGAAGTGTTTAGAGGAAATAATCTCTCGGATAAAAGGATAAATGGAAGAGGGTATTATAAGAACTATTGATTGTGGAAATAGAACTTCAATACCATAAGTAGAGATTTTGTTGCTAGCAGGCATCCATAGCATCGACAGAGTTTCTTTTTAACCCATGTGAGCCAGAATCCTCAATTTATAATTGAAAAAAAAATTATTGTTGTTTCTACAGAAGAGACTATTGTGCTCGCATGGTAACTAGATGACCATACTGCCATTCACTGGTAAGTATCAAAACTGACCAGGCCGACTCATGATGAGACCTCCTATTCTAAGGATGTTTTAGCCATCCAATGGATCATAACCCTGGAATGGTGGCCATAGTGGGAATTTCACATTGCTATATCCTTATGAACATGGTAGGCTGGCTCTTAATGAGACCCCCTATCCTCTATCTGTAGATAAAATTTAGTTGTTATTACATACTTTTATAATAAATAGAGGGAGGCTCAATAATCCTTAAGAGTAGGGATGGTGTAAGAAGTTTGAAGTATGTCAATAATAAGAAAAATTATACCCATAATCCCATTGATAATAGATAGAGAGAATTATAACCAAGGATAGTAGAACAAACATGGTAAATATGATCAATTAGTATCATATATAGTAGAAATCAATACAGTAAAGTGAAATATAAATAATTGTGTCCCTTTCAATTGTTTTAAGTCTATCATCAAGAAGTTCTCTTTTTCAAAGATCTTAACGCTAAAAATATTCACCTGCTTTAATAAAATCCATAATTCTTATCCGCATGAAGGTACTGTACTTAGGCCATAAAAGAAATCAAATAAATGAGGCTGAAATGAGCTAGGAATAAGTCCATAAGAGGAAAGAGGTGCTTCCGAAATACATAAAAAAAAGGTGATGTCCAGAACACACAAAAATTGTACAAGAAATGAGAGTGTTGTTCCAAAATTGGAACAAAAAACAAAAGAAAATGTTGTTCCAAAGATGGAATAGAAAAATAAAAAAGTGTTGTTCAAAAGATGGAACAGCAAAACCAAAAAGTGTTGTTCCAAAGATGGAGTAGCAAAATCAAAAAGTGTTTTTCCAAATATGGAACAACAAAATCAAAAAGTGTTTTTCCTAAGATTGAACATCAAATTCAAAAAGTGTTGTTCCGAAGATGGAACAACAAAATCAAAAAGTGTTGTTCCAAATATGGAACAACAAAATAAAAAAGTGTTGCTCCTAAGATGGAACAGAAAAACCAAAAGATTTTGTTCCAAATATGGAACATTAAAATGAAAAAGTGTTGTTCCAAATATGGAACAACAAAATCAAAAAGTGTTGTTCTGAAGATGGAGCAACAAAATCAAAAAGTGTTTTCCCCAAGCTGGAACAAAAAAATAAAAAGTGTTGTTCCAAATATGGAACAACAAAATCAAAAAGTGTTGTTCCAAACATGGAACAACAAAATCAAAAAGTGTTTTTCCAAAGATGGAACAAAAAACCCAAAAAGTGTTGTTCCGAAGATGGAACAACAAAATAGGTAGAAAAACAAATTGAATCAGCAATCCTATTTATAGTTTACAAAATAAATGAACTTTTACAAAGATGAAGCTGCCGAAGGATTATCTTCTGTAGCTAAAACTTCCACGGTGGAGTCCTTGCATATCTGTTCACAAAAATATTCTCCTGTGAGTGGTCTTTGGTAGAGGTGCACTCGATGCCCATTTGATTTAAAGGAACAATCAGACCCATCAATGGTGGCCAATGTAAGAGTTCCATTGTCATGTACTTCCTTTATTTCATAGGGACCTAACCATCTAGTCTTCAATTTACCAGGGAAGTGTTGAAACATGGAATCGTAGAGAAGTACCCAGCCACCCTCATGAAATGTATTTTTCTTGATCAGATAATTGTGCCATTTGGCTCTTTGTTGTTGAATGAGTGGAGTATGCTGCAAAGCCAAAAGCCAGATTTCATCTAATTCATTTATTTTTTGTAAACTATTAATCTGGGCTTCAGTTAAATCCAGTCCCACTTCTTGGGCTATCCTTAGTGTTTGTATCTCAAACTCTATGGGAAAAATAGGTTCCATACCAAATACCAGCTGATATGGGGAGCATCCAGTAGTGTTCCTCCAATTTGTGCGATATGCCCACAAGACTTCTGGCAGTCGAGTAGCCCAGTCTCCTCTATGCGATGAGATTGTCTTTGTTAGAATAGCTTCAATTACTTTGTTGGTGCTTTCTACTTGCCCATTTGCTTGTTGGTGGTATGGAGAGGAAATTCTGTGAATAACATGATTATTTTTCAGTGTAGCAATGATCTTGTGGCCTACAAATTGTGGCCCTCCATCAGTGATTACTTCTCTGGGTAACCCATATCGTACAAAATTTTTGAAAATAAATTTTATCACAGTTTAACTGTGGCTGTTGGTAATGCTACTAATTCTACCCACTTAGTTACGTATTCTGTTGCAACCAATATATATGATTTCTACTTGGATGATGAGTTTATTGGCCCAACAAAATCTAATGCCCAACGCTCAAAAGGTTCTATGACTAGATGTGGATTCAGGGGCATCTCATCAGATTGGCCAGGGCATCCCATCCTTTGAAAAATATCGCGGGCCTGAACAAATTTCTTAGCATCCTTAAAAATAGTGGGCTAGTAGTAGCCCATTTGTAAAATTTTATTTCCAGCTATGCGGTCTGCAAAATCTCCACTACAAGGTCCATCATGGTAGGCTTTTAAGATATCATAAATTTTGTCTTCTATGATACACTTGCAGATGTGCATATCACCCCCTGTGTGAAAAAGGTATCGTCCAATCCAGGAGAACCGAGTGTTGCGTTGTACTATAGATTTCCTTTCTCTAGGTGTCAGATGTTTAGGTAGTTTTTCTACTGCTAAATAATTCGCCACATCTGCATACCATGGTGTTTTCACGGTTACAACAAATAGGTGTTCATTCGGAAATCGATCCTCTACTGCTATTACATCATCTATTCTTAGCACTCGGGAGAGGAAATCTGCCACAAGGTTTTCCTTCCCTGGTCGATCCCTTATAGTTATATCAAATTCCTGCAAAATTAGCAACCAAAGTGTCACTCTTCCATTTGTAATAGGTTTATTAGTTAAGCATTTGATAGCAGAGTGATTTGTATACAGAATTAAAGGGTATCCAGTTATATAGTGTCTGAATTTGTTAAAAGTATAAATAACAACTAAAAACTCCTTCTCTGTTACTGTGTAATTCAATTCAGCAGGTGTTAAGTTTTTGCTAATGTAATATATAGCATAGGGTTTCTTGTCTTCTTCTTGGACAAGAACTGCTCCAATGGCTATGTTTGATCCGTATGATGAAATATGGAATGGTATATCCTATTTCAGGCCTCATAATACTGGTGCTGTTGACACTAGCCATTTTAAATATGTAAAGGAAGTGTCACATTTGTCAGTCCATCGGAGATCACTATTTTCTGTTAAGGCATATAATGGTGTGGCAACATGTGAATTTTTTTTTTATAAATCTACGATAATATCCAGCAAATCCCAAAAAACTATGTACCTTTGTTTGAGTGCAGGGAGTATCTAGAAAGATAATTACCTGTATTTTTGTCGGACCTACCTGAATTCCAGCTGTTGAAATATAATGACCCAAGATCAGGCCTTCTTTCATCATCATATGGCACTTTTCATGACTTAAGCATAGGATGGTAGCAATACACCGTTCCAGAAATTTTTCCAATGTTTGTAATGCTTGCTCGAAGTCATCTACATAGGGTGTGAAATCATCCATGTATACTTCCAATCCTTCATTTATCAAGTCTGAAAAAATACTAGGGATGGCTCTTTGGAATGTGGCAAGTGTGTTACACAATCCAAAAGGTAATACCCTATAAGCAAATGTTCCCCATGGGTAGGTAAAGGTATTCTTATCCTGGTCTTTAGGGGCAATCTGAATTTGGTTGTATCCACTGAAGCCATCCAGGAAAGAAAAAAAATTATTCCCTTACAGTGTATCTAGGACCTGATCAATAAATGGAAGGGGAAAATGGTGTTTTTGTGTTTCCTTGTTGAGTTCTCTATAGTCAATGCATATTCGCCATTTCCCATTCTTTTTGGCAACCACAACTAATGGAGAAACCCATTTACTATCAAATATAGGATAGATAAAATTCACATCTAACAGTTTTTGAAGCTCTTCTTTAACAATATATTTTAGGTGAGGATTCAATCTACATTATTGTCGCCAAATGGTTTTTGAATATTTTTTAGTGTAGATGTGATGCATGCATAACTAAGGGTCAATCCCTTTCATATCTGAGTAATCCCAAGAGAAATCCCCTTTAGTTTTCCTAGGAACTTGAATAAGTTTCTGTTGTTGGTCATCACTCAGATTATTGTCAATGTTCAGGATCTTCCCTGGCTCAATTTTTATAGGTTTTCTATTATAAACAGTGGTTGTTGGTATTTTTTGGTCATTTATATCACTCGGGGGATTTTCTTCAATTTCATTGTCAAGGACTACCTTAATCATGTGGCATTTCGAACTTGATACTGTGGTGGGATGATTGATAAAGGTATTAATAACATCATCTTCAGTTTGGTTTTTCAATTCAAGGGAATCTACCACAGTCAATGGTGACCGAATATTCTCTATTAAGTATGTTGCAGGTTTCTTCCTGGTTTTCATAATATTCAAGCTTGGCTGAGCAGGAGGGTATAAAGTTAAATTTTTCACATCATTCCCCCTGGTTATAGCCATACTACCTGTCCAGAAGCTGATATAAGCATCTAAAATCACTAGCCAAGGCGTTCCTAATATTAAGGGATGTCCATCTAACTGGTTCCTAGGGTTAATAATAAAAAATTCCACCGGGTATTCCCAAGTATCTATAGAAACCATCACATCTTGTAATGTTCCTTTTGGTCTAATGACTGATCGATCAACGAGTTCCAGTAAGGTAGTTGTTGGTTCCAAGGCTGTGATGCCAAGAATGCTGCAAGTTGTAGTTGCGAGAATATTAATGGTTTCCCCTAAGTCAGCTAAAGAATTGGGAAAATAATGTCCATTTATTTGGACTATGAGAATGGGGTTTTCGGTATCCTCATATTTTACAGGAGTCGCTTTGCCTAGTAATAAGTCAGAGAAATTCCTGTCAACATGGACAGTAGGGGTTGTTTTTGTTTTCCTTACAACCTTCTTTACACACAATTATTTAATAGTTTTGGCATATATTGGAATATCTTGGATGGCTTGGAGGAGGGGAATTTTTACACAATTGTTTATAAGTTCACCCAGAAGATCAAAGTCAGGATATTCAATTGGGCGTGGTATCAAAAATCTTTCTCAGAATGGGGGGGAAGTGGTTATGATTTGTTCAGGATTTTTTTGTCTAACTGTATCTTCCCTTTGTTTTATTTTTTGATCATCTATAGTCAGAGGCATATTTGTGTGCGGTTTTTCAAGTTGCAAATCTTTATCCTCATCTAGAGTAATTATACATCCAAATCTTAACTTAAGCTCGTTACATTCTTTCAACTGATCTTCAGGATCCAGACCCTCAATGATTTGTATTGACTGAACTGGTCTGTTATTAGGATTTTGGTTGGGTTGAGCTGGAAGTTGCGTTGTATATTAGATTGAGGATTCTGCTGCAATGTGTAAGGGGCTAGTAAAGTTGGTTGAGGCAAAGGAGTTGTCCCCATAGGCTGCTTCATATAAATTTGCCAATTTTATTGCTACTTCTGGTTTTGTGAGGTGGAAGGGGACCATTGGGAGGAATAAGGGTTTTTTTGCCAAAATGGTGGCAGGTAAGGGGAATTTGGTCAATTATTATTATTCGGATTTGACTGATTGGGTCATGGTGGCATAAAAAATGCTTGAGTTGGCAAAAAGGGTGGCTGATTCTACCATGATGCCCCTAAATATTGCTAAGAATTATATTACAAGGGAAGAAAGAATGAAGATGGATCAGTAGGAATACCTGTCTGACGCACTTTCCATTGACGACATTGGTTCAACAAATATACTGGTTCTACTTCTTCTTCCGCCTCCTTGAATACTGTTTTAATCCTGGAAGTGATGGGAAACTTACCATGGCATGCTCTTTAGTGCATATGGCACATGTTCGTATCGTATCTAGAGGGCATTCTTTATGAATATGCTTCTGTCTACAACAGGGGAAAAAAATAACCAAATTTTGTTCTGCTATAGCCTGATTTTCCTTAGCTTGCATGACATCTAATTGTGTTGCCAAGGTCCCTACGATATCATTCTTGAAATCTTCCAACAGATTGCCAATTTCACTTCGTGTAATGCTTCCTCCTCAGGCTTTGTTGTCTCTGGGACTTGCATCATGTCTGACTAATTTTAGCCTTGTAATGCCCCTAGAACACTTGATGCACAAATCTATAATATTGTTATAATTTTCTTGATAAATTTCACCTTTACCCATTATATTTAGTGTCTCTACCCATTGGTCTTTCATACCTTTGATCATTGTGGTTTTTAGAACATTATCAGGTAGATTTGTGTAAGGATATCTTTGCATATTATATTAGAAACGCTCTACATATTCTTCCAGAGTGTCACTAGGCTTAGCTATCATTTGAAAAATTTCATCTTTTGGTTCTCTAGTTTGGCAATAATTCTGGTTTTTTTTAAATAAAGATGTTTTCATTTGGTCCCAATCATTGATGGTGCCTCCACTAAGTCCCATAAACTGATGCAGAGATGCTCCCTTCAGAGTAGAGGGGAATAGCTTCAGCTTCTAGGGGTCAGTAGTGTAATCATAACCCTTGCATAATACATCAAATTCGAAAAGGAATGCATCAGGATATTTTGAAGTTAGCCCATGAAAGGTAGGAATGTTTTGTAATGGAATAGCCTTCATGGGGGCATTGACAGCTATTTCAACAATAGGGTATTGCAATGTATAAGTTTGAGGTTGTTGGTTATTATCCATTTGGTCAAAAATATGCCAATATTATTCAGGGGTCTCTAGAGCTGGGGATTTTTTCCTAGGATGTCTACGAGAGGCTGTAATGGTTCTAACAGCACAACCTTGATATGGAACACTAGGTGTCCTCTGCTCAGTCACTACTTCAGGAGATCTAGGTTCTGATAATTTAATTTCAAGATTTCTTGTCTCTCCTTCTCCTTCATGGAGGTTGCAAGAATTTCCTTCTTGTGAAGGGAAAGTTTCTGAATTTTCAGTATCTTGAAAACTTTGCTCAATCCCTTCAGTGTTACTATGAATCTTAGCGTTAGCTACAAATGGTGATCCTGCGGCTTGAATAAAGTTAATAAGATGTTTGGAAACAACAATTCGGGGTCCTACTGATGACTGAGACTCAGATTTTCTTAAGATTTAGTCAATAAAAGTTGATCGTCCAAGGGTCACTGGTCCCTTAGGTTTTTCAGGTTTAGAAGAAGGAATTTTGTCTTTTTTAGTTCTTTCCTTCTTAGTCATTCATGCAGAAATACAAACATTCATTTCTACCTGCAATTCTGCTAGAAAGTGAGCGGATGATGAGCATTTTACTCATTCGTTACGTAGGTTCTTACCTTCCATTTTTAATACCCAATTCTCCCTTAGCAAAAAAAACATCAATCATACATTACTTTTTTTACAGAGTGGAAACACACTCCCCGGCAATGGCTCCAAAATGTTGGGTGCTAACAGGTGTCCTTAAAAGCTCCTAATTGCCTAACATTAACTATCAACCAGGGTAAGTCCTTTTATCTCAAGTGTGTACAGAATATGTGCAAGGTATTCATACAAAGAGTAATGTTAAAGCCAATCATTTAATACAGATCCAATCATAAATATTGAAGTTTTAAAGAACGTGTTTCAACTAAGAATTATAACCCAAAAACTCTCATTCATTCTTAATTCAACTAATTCAAATTATAATCAATCGAGAGCACTAAAGCATTAACCGAGCTCTTTTAGCTGAATCTAAAATTTTCAACAGAAGGAGAGTATTGGAAATAATTGTCTATGGTTTAAGTAATCAAAACCAATTCTGTTAACTAGCAACTAATTCTTTTAAGGAAATAATTTGGAAATTATTATTCAAAGGAATAAATTGGAAATGTGTATTGAAAGGAATAAATACCGGAGATAAAATTATCAAAAGCACTTCAATTACAACGTGGAAAAGCATAATGCGCTTGCAAGAAATGGAAAATTATAACACAGGAAACAACAGTGAGATTCACTAGAGACCGAGCCCTTACCCACCAGTGAGCACTGCTTAACTACTCTATAATAATCGAATGAATAAAAACATGAATTATATATCAATCATCGCAGTCAATAGACATTAAAATCTGATCTTGTTGTTCAGGACTATGTTCTGTGTATTACAATTACGAATTATTCAGAAAATGAAAGATACATGCTATTGATTCTTGAGAACTAGATCTCCCTATCCCTTTATATCTAAGAGGAGAGATAAGTGTGATCCCTTAAGATCAAGAGGTCCTAAGGGATCCATGGAAAAATGCTATCCTTGGATATTACGTTTATTCCTGCGCTAATCCTCATTAAGTTATCCTTGTTCAACGTGTCTTGTTTTCCATGATTAGGTCCTATTGTTCCTTCTTGTAAATAGTTGTTGTTTCATCTGTTATTTTCAGCATAAAAATCAACGAGAATTAGTTTGGATGATGAAATCATATTAGAATCTTTTTTAATTCATTCTTCATCAAAATCCTTTCATTATATTATTATATCACAGCACAAAATGGATAAGGAAGATGAAAAAGGATAGAAATCAAAAGTAAATACATACCTGTTGCAAGGCTCAACACTTGAGAACTCGACCAATCTCTTGGCTATCATTACATTGCATTTTGTAGTTCTATTGAGAGAAGGCAAATTACATAGATTGTTGTCGTGTGCACCATTGACTTGAATATCTAGTTTTATACAGTTTTTGAGTACATATGCTCCCTTGGTGGAAAATTTTTCGTGGCTCTCCATATGCTTTGAAAGGCCATGAATGCATGAATAGAACCTTTTGTTGTGTTGGTGACTTAAGATATATGTATTTGTTGGTCATTGTATATTGTATGTTGAAATATTATTATTTTATTATGATGGGTATGAGAGCCTTCATGCTCCTTATATGGTGTTGATCAATCTATATATTTATGCTCTTTAGCATGTTAGAAATTCTATAGGTTGGAGAGTATGAAGCATGTATGGTTAATATGTAATGGAATATGAAGCTTATATGTCTTGAGGGATAAGTTTATTTGTTGAAAAAAACAAAATAGAAAAAATTGATGATACATTAGAGTTATTGAATACCCTAAGCCCGTCATCAGACCTTGGGAAGGGCTTGTCCACAACAAGCAAAAAATTGGCCTTGGATATGACAAGGAGTTTTCTTTTCATATTCTGGACTACTCCAAGCCCATCAAATTTTAGAGTGCCAAATTTATTTATGACAGTTTAACTTCAGTTGTTACAGATCCTACTCCTCTTCCATAGCAGCAACAACAACATATTGAAAAATGTCGACACTATGATCGAGTTGGCCATATGAAAGATCATTGTTTTGAACTTCACCCATGCAAGCACTGTGGTCGGTACACCCATTATTCACACATATGCTTTAGAAACAAGCCTCCTGCAAGAACAAAGAATCATCTTGGATGGATCGCTTCTTGGTAATGGGCATCAACAACCAAGAATATGTTTAAGTCGCATGTTAGAACTTGTTCTAGAATATTGAGCAATCTTGTAGTTGAGTTTTCGCCATCATCTCACCTTGTACCTGACAGGGGGGGAAATGGTGGTCATATACAAGCTTCGAAGCCACATTAAGCGAGCCCGAGACACAATTCATCATTCCAAATTCAGAGTTGTAGCCAGAGACACAGATGCGCATGAGAATGCCTTTGGTTGGTGGACATCCCTTAAACCATCCATGTGAGGTTGATATACTTCCTCTTTTAGAACATCTTCTCTAGTAGAAGAATTCAACTTCTTCCCAATAGTGGAAGAGTTCTAGGAAATGCATCAAGCATTCCAGTGTTGGTGGTCATCCTTAAACCATCACAGGTTGTAGACTTCCCTTATTTTAGGTTGAAGGTCTCCCTCATAAAATATGAGGGACACTTCCTATAGTAGAAGCCCTTAGCTTCTTGCTAGTTTTCTAAGAGTTCCAGAAACTGTAATAAGCGTTGCATTCCAGTGTTGGTTTTCATCCTTAAACCACCTCTTTATGCCAACATTTCAGAGAGTTGATTCAGCCTAAGTGTTTCCATGCATACTTTGCAGATTTTTATGACAACTCTCTTCTTGGACTCACACATACCCCGTTGAATTAAGGGGGCAATTATTGGACACCTAATCCTCTATGGGTAGGTGTTGAAGGCGAACAGTCACAAAGGATTCCAAGTGAACTTGCAAGATGAATCCAAGTGTCACACCAATGTAACATAAATAGACATCTATGGTGAATAATATGGAAAAATCATGCTTATATTTTATGTGTGTGTTTACGTTCTCATCTACCATGCGTGTGTTTAACATTGGATATAACAACTAAAAGGATATTTATATTAAAATTTAAATTATTGACATTCTAAACATTTATCTTTGTATTCATCAATTTCTTTCTTCATCACAGGCTAATAATAACATTTTCCCTTTTTTTATTATCTCTTCATAATCTAGGTGACATAAATAAGTCCTCTTATGTATATTATCCATTATGATGCTCTTCAAGTCTACTAAATTTTGTATGTATAATATTCCCTTATACATTTTGTCCTTCTTTAGTTGATATCCTTGACAACATGGACCCTTGGTCTCTTGTTACAAGCATCCCTTTATGATTTTGATGTATTCATCATTGTGTAGGGAACATATGATTTTTTTGGTTTTCAATAGTTGATCGACGTATAATAATTTCTACCATATCTATGGTTTTCACACTCCAAATGAGTTTGTTTACCACTCAATTCTATTTACATTTAATGTGTTATATTTCAAAGTCAGGTTCACTAATGAGATCCATCCACCAAGATTTCCTATCTTCCAAAAGTGGTTGATCAAAAAACTACTTTAACCCATTGTGATTTGTCATTAATACAAATCTTCCTCAAAATAGGTAGTGCCTCCACATATTAAATGCATCCACAATGGATAGAAGCTCCAAATGTTGTGTCACATAATGGTTTTCATTCTCATTTGGATTTCTGGGTTCCTATCTAATCACACACCCCTCTCACATGACAACTCTAGCAATTTCTTCTTTGCAATCATTTGTAAAAATTATTAAATCTTGAAGAAGGGTGTAGTATTCAAAACATGTTTTAACTACTAAAATTTTTCTTCATGCCATACTAACCATACAAATATCACCCTCTTTGTTTATAGAAAATTTACTTCATCACCAATATTTGAAAATATTTGGATAAGAACTTTCTACTATTCAACAAACCACATAAAGAATATCACCTATGACACATTTTTTCTAATTTTGAATATCAAGGAAAAAATCCCTACTTTGGATAGTCCTCCTCATAGAGAAATACCTCTCCTATCCCTTGGAAGAATTTAATTTGGTAAGTAAAAATGTATTTGTAATATGGAAACACACATGTGGACAAAAGTTCAGGTCAAGTTTAAAGATAAATTGGACACCCCTAGAAGCCTATAAATACAAGTCAAGTTAACGTCATTTAGACATCGTCATCAATCATTATTATTCTCTCTTCTTTGGATGGGCTCGGATAAGTCTAAAGTTGGTTCATAGAAAATTGGTTCGTATAGGTATGAAATTGTAGGGCCTGAGCGCGCATGTTTGAGGTAGGGTTTTTGGTATTGGTCTGAATTTTGAAAGTTGGTTTTAATGTGCTAATTTTATTTTGATATATTAAACTTATTCACTAATCATATTCTTGATGTGCATATTCCCTTTTTTCTTATGTGTGTCAAAAGAGGAATTAAAACTGAATTTTCTGAGTGTTTTTGAAAGAATAAAGCATGAATTTAAAGTGATGAATAGTAGCAACATAAATTCTAGCAAACAACCAAAACGGATACAATAAAAGAAAGTTTTGATGAATGAGTTCACCCCTCCTGGGCTACATCTCCTTGGTCCATATCCATAGCTTAGGCCTTTGTATTAGCTCAAATTTTCTGAAAGTGTTGTTTGCATGCATCAAATTCTCTTAAAACCTCTTCCAATGAGTTTAAAGAATTGAAATATATCAAAAATGACTATTTATTTACTAAATTTTGTTACTAGATTCTCTTTGCATGGTCTTCCCTCCTGATGGCCCTGAGCTTCAAAAATATTCATAGCAAAAAACAATAGTGTAGATGACCTCTTCGACCCCTGCAACGTGTTTCAATGGATCCCAAACATCAAAATCTATCTATAATGACTATCATTTCTCCCAATTTGGTGGAATATTACCTTAGTTATGGAAAAAATTAATTTCCCTACAATTTATCCACTAATTCTAGAAAATATCCAGCTAACTCCACCAAATGTGGAAGTCAGCCAAATCTGGGAGGTCCGCCAAAGCTGTTGCCAATATAAGTACTCTTAATTATGATAAGCCCGAGTTTAATATTAATTAATTGGGTGATAAGTGGGGTTAAGCATGTTTAGCACTAACCCACACTTATCATTAAACTCGTATTAGCATAACCTTAGCCCACATATTACATATTAAAACTCAATTTAAATGCATTTAAACTCTGCCAATCGCATCGCAGTCACTTTCGCAGATCGCAGTTCGCATATTGCAACCCCTTTATTAATCATTCTATGTTTTCTGCTCCATGTTGCGCTTGTGATACCCTGATGCAATATATAACATCACAATTATGCCACCTTGTTAACACTTTATGTTTCCTGCCCCTAAAAACCCCCAACGCAATTGGTAGGACCCACCTTATCACCATGTCACTTACTGTGCAATTTCAAATCACAATAAATTTATTATTGTCGTACGTCCTCCCCTTGTAAAGTACCGATGCGAGATCGTTGAACTTGGCAATGCTTTACACCAAGGTTTAATACTTTGGGTTCTTCAAATATGGCAGATATGTGTTGTATTTTCATTCGACTATGGTTTCATCAATTAGTCCCAACTTTTGTTTTAAATAAATATGCGACCAACCTTGACCTTGCAATATGTAATGCATGCACCTTCCAACTGAAGATTATATGTCGGATTTCTTTGGCTCTCGGATAAACCACATGACCCTTCCCCATTGGCCTATAAATTCTACCAATAAAATAATTCCAAACTTAGGAAATAGGAGAAAAATTCAACTTCCCCACACAACATTGGAAAATCTAGAGATGACACCTGTCATAGTCCCATTGGACTAAAACTAAGGAAGATTCCCTGAATAAAAACTAGGCTTCCATGTCATCCGGTTCTACCTATTCTGCAATTGTTTAATAATAAAAAATTTCTTGTTATGAACAACGATCAACAAACCATAACTCCTTCATCCAAACTCTGTTTTTAAAGAAACAAACTACACTATATTCCTTACGACGAGCCGGTCATTATCATTCTAGTTTCATTCAATTCTGAAAAATTTCATTTTTGAGCTAAAATACTGACCCTCTGATCAGGTATGTACCTAAAGGGTTGAAAAAGGAAGATATCAGTTGTATCCACATACATACAAGGTTTTATGTGTGATTGGAGAGTTGTATTAGTACACATGGTTAGTAGATTTCTGTGACTGTTGGTTATGGTTTTTTATAACCATTCACTGTAGATCTTGACCATTGACCACATGCTTCGATCTTTGGTCTTGATCAATATTGTTGTTGGGTTCATATCTCAGATATTGTTTCATTGGTTTTCATGGATAAACTTGTGCTTATTCAGTTGTAATATTGTACTCTTTTGTTGAAAATTTTATTACAATCTCATAAGAAGTATACTTTGAAAGGGTTTTCTCGCTTATGGGGTGTTTCCTTGGTATTCGACAAAATAATAGTGTTTTTATGTGCGTATGATTTTATTTTATTTTTTAGATGAATTACTGATCATATTTTTATTTCTATATAATTTATAATGTTATGGGATGAATGCATAAGTAATGCTATAAAATATTAATGCAATTATCAAAAGGAAATAAAAAATATAACCCTAAGAAAAATTAACATGGTTTCATATCTGGGCTAAAGAAAAGTCACTTAATATCTCTCGTGTCAAGACAGTGTTGAGGGAATCAAGTGAAGATGGCTAACACTTAAAATAATTCTAGGGATTGAATGAAACCCTAGGAAATCTGGTTATTAGGGTTTGATGGATAACATGAGGTTAGGGTTTGGAAGAAACCATGGAGTATGATAAAGGTTTGAATTATACAGTATTGAAACCCTAGCATGATCAATGACAATTTTTTGTAGCACTTGTGATAGATTCAGTGTAACCCTAGATGGGCTAGTCTCAATTAGGCATGGTTTCTCATGAATAAAATTGGAAATATTGAAAGTTGGTTGAAGAGGGAGATGATAACCTATTGTTAAACATAAACACATTTTATATTTATGTTATTTCTCTATTACACTATTCTTGCCTAGATTAATTATTTTTGGAAAGGGAAAATTTTAGGGGATAATAGTAATTGTAGGTGGCCTAATTTTCCATGTTTTTCTTAAAAAACTATATTCACTAATTTCCATTTTTTATAAAAGTGATTCACCCAACTTTTATTGTATAAATTTTTTTTACCTTAAAAATCGCCAATATTTTATAAAGAATATATAAAATCATTAAAAATACGAATATTTTTAGAAAAAAAAATCTCTAAACATTTTACAGTTTTTTGAGTGGGGACTAGTAATATTTGCCAAGGTTTGTAAACTTTGAGATAAATTATCATCGTTAAAATTTTCCTTGTTTTTGTATTATTTCTTATCCTTCCTACATGAATATTTGAGTCATTGAATACTTCTAACCTCCAGATGGGATGTGATAAGCAGATAATTCTTGAGGATCTTCTAAGATGCAGGAAAAGAGAGCTAGTGTAGGAAGAGAAGAGTTGGTTCTAGAACAGAAAAAGGCATATGACGGAAGTTTTTGGAAAGTTAACAAAGTAGCATAAAATTGAAAAATTAAAATATGCAAGTGCTACAGTTTGCAATGAAAATTAAGCATTATAAGTTTCTAAGGTATTGAAATATTACAAGGTTTGTATATAATATTAATTCAATCTTATGATTTAGTTCTACCTATTCTGCAATTTTTTAATAATAAAAAATTTCTTGTTATGAACGGCAATCAACAAACCATAACTCCTTCATCCAAACTCTATTTTTAAAGAAACAAATTGCACTAGATTCCTTACAACGAGCCGATCATTATCATTCTAGTTTCATTCAATTCTGGGCACTTTCATTTTTGAGCTAAAATACTGACCCTCTGATCAGGTATGTACCTAAAGGGTTGAAAAAGGAAGATATCAATTGTATCCACATACATAAAAGGTTTTATGTGTGATTGGAGAGTTGTATTAGTACACATGGTTAGTAGATTTTTGTGACTGCTGGTTATGGTTTTTCATAACCATTCACTGTAGACATGTTTTTTATAACCATTAGATGGCAAGTTAAGCCGTGAGGTATGGAGAGAATATCACATGCATATTGGTGCACTTGATATTTAGCATGTATCTTAAAATTCATTAGAGATGGTGAATTTATTGATTTTAGAAAGTGTTGACGGGAAAATATGTCCGGCCAACAGTAGGGGATCTCCCCGGTAGAAAGTCCCAATTAGACCTTGAACTGTTTGAAATAGGGATCCCATCCGGGGTGTGGGTCTGGCTACCACTTATGTCACTTTCCCCTCCGGTCTTAAAAGAACCTGATTGAACCTACAGACACACAGTTATTCACATGATACAAAATACATGATTGATGCATTGAACATATCCACAACACTATGCGTAGCGAGAAATTAAATAAAACATATACGCCTGAAGAGATGCAGTTAGCGGCATGTCTTTGGGGTTATGCTTGTAAGGTATTTGACCACAAAATAAATAGTTCTTTATGGCGAGATCCCCTTTCACTTCCTGAAAGATAAAACAAAATGCTAATAGACAAAGGTATTAACATCCATTAAGAAAGCGATAAAAAAAACTGAACATCATTAACAAAAGCATAGATAAACATCATGCATAAATGATACTATTGAGAATGCAGTTTCATTAATCATAGGATGTTCTGAAACTATTCAAGGAATACACACAGTGCTATCACAGCAAAACACATCATCCAACAAAGGGGTTTTAACAAGTATTTGTATTCATATGCCTAAGAGTATAATCTTTCAATACAATGTTATGTCGCTCTTGAGTCTCCAAAAGAAAAAGGCCCTTTTTACAAGCTCCCGAAGGAGTATTTATAAAACAAAACCTACCCTTTGGGCTTCCTAGACCTTTCATCTTCCTGACTGTTGGGCTGCCTTGCGACCCAGTCCTTTTGCGACCTGCGACCTGAGCATATATTGTGATCTGCGACCTGGCTGCTGTTGCGACCTGCGACCTGACTGGGTCGCGGGATCGCAATTTGTAATAAAATGAGAGAATGTGACCTTGCGACCTTGCGACTAGGTCGCTGGGTCGCAAGTTCGCAAAGGTGAAAAAAAACCGAAGGTATGCGACCTTGCGACCTTGCGACTAGGTCGCTGGGTCGCGGGGTCGCAAAAGGTGGAAAACGAAGATATGCGACCTTGCGACCTTACGACTAGGTCGCTGGGTCGCAGGGTCACAAAAGGTGGAAAAATGAAGATATGCGACCTTGCGACCTTGCGACTAGGTCGCTGGGTCGCAGGGTTGAAAAAGGCCGAAAACTAAAGGTATGCGACCTTGCAACCTTGCGACTAGGTCGCTGGGTCGCACGGTCACAAAAGGTGGAAAAACCAAATATATGTGACCTTGCGACCTTGGGACTAGGTCGCTAGGTCGCAGGGTCGCAAAAGGTCAAAAACCGAAGATATGCGACCTTTTGACCTGGGTAAATGTGAGACCTGTGACTTGCCCAGATTATGCGACCTTAGAGCTTCTGTCATCCCTTCTGAATTTCTCTTTCAGATATATTATAACCTCATTCTCCATAGGCCAGCCTTAGCCCTCGCCATGTGAGACAACAACCTCTATCTGCCGGTGATGTTGAGCATCCACATAACACGGGGTTTTTGAGGTTAATTTGAAACACAGCTTCGCATCCTCTGGAGAGAGATAGTAATATTCTTAATTTGGATGGGCATTATTGTTTCCTTGTATTACCTGCAATACAATAGAGTAGATCAACATCTTCTCATATAACCTGCAGATAAGCGAATTAAATCAGCCATGTGTAACCTGTTAAATCAGCCTCATGCATACAAATATTTTATGCATGCTAAGGAAATAATAAATATATAAACGTAGATGCATAAAAGGTATATTGGCACATAGAAGCAGGAGATTTTAAAGATCAGCTTGGACCCCTGCATAGTCCTGGTATGTATGAAATGTATGAGTGATGATGCATATCCACTATGAGTTTGTTTGCTGGCGCGCAAGAAACTTTGAAATGCCAAGTCATGTTCATCATTTAATAAATATGAATAGTTAACTCCCTTGGTGTTCCTCCTCAACGGGAAATGATGGTGAAGCTCATATGTGTTGCTGGATGCTGGGACGAGCCATGATTTGCGACCTCATTAAAGTGTCTCGACAAATAAGGTGAAGTAGAGGTCGCTGGGTTGGGGAAATCAAAGGTTCGCGGTTTCTCTCAAGCATGTTCTTTTGCGACCTCGCGACCTCGGCGAAGTCGCATAGTCGCATTTCCTACGTGGGAAAAAATGTTGCGACTCTGTGACCTCTGGACGGCTGCAAACTTATCAATACCAGCTTCCATAGAAAGGCTCTTTCGCTGTCTTCCTGCTACCAAATGCATTCGTGAGTTGTCACCTATCAGTTTGCCATCGACTGCACCAGACTTACAGCTCCTGTCGTGGAAATTAGCTGCACGTCCAAGTACCCCATCTTCGTTTCTCGCAAGCCCATATTTTTCATCTTATTGCACACAGACATATGCGTCGACCGGTCTCTTTACTGTGGCTCGTGCTGGTGCAACGCTCGACTATAAACATTCTGCTTCCACGGTAAGTAGTTCATTTCTACATGAGCCTGCAATGGAAAATGTACTGAATGAATCTATGTGTGATGTGATGACCCGGTTTTTTTCTTTTTAGCGCCTTTGGATAGAGTAAAAGCAAACACTTTAGGAATTATCCAAAATTGAGCTCTGTGGAGACAGCTCAATGTGGTCAGTAGTGGCACCATCAAAAATTCAGCTTCTGAAAGGTATGAAACGATAACATTCTTCTAAAATGGGACCAGTACAGCAGATCTGAAGAGAGATTCTCTCCCAGAAAATCGTCGTCGGGGCTGCAAGAATCAGATTTTATACATTCTTCTGAAAATAGCGAAGCGTGCCTTTTATGGCGCTGGCTTTTCGGTCCATGCCTTTAGTTGTAATGCATGAATTATGCGCAAAATTTTCATGGCGGTTTCCATGCAGACTTGAGACGGACACATGGAAAGAATCTTGCGGTTTTGGACTATCAGCACACCATATCACAATGTTTCCGCAGTCGGTTTTTTAAAATATGTGGCTCCATGCTTTTAACGTAAACTTTGATCGAATATAATATATCTATTCAAATGTTTTACCAAGGAACCAAGGCTCTCAACATATGAATGCAAATCAAAACCACCATCAGCAGACTCTATGGTTCTCCTCCACCCTGCCGTTAATGTTAACGATATGGCTACTTGAAGTTGAAGAGCATCTAAATCCTAATGTAGTGGTGAAGAGAAGCAAAGATCAAAAGATAAAACAACAATGTTTGAGCCTTTTTTACAGTGCAGATAAATATATCCATGCACCCTTTAAGAAATACTTCATATATTACTTCATAGAACAACTATGAGCGGGTGCTTCGGATATTTTCTGGATATGTCAATCTGCCCCAAAAATTTGATCGTGGTTTGTTTTCTGTGGAGGTCATATCAATATTAAACTCGAACATCAAATGCAGGTATGTTTTTTGGATCTTCCGCCAATTGCAGTAGCCTTTTATGCATGATAACATCTTCAGTCCTCTCAGTATTTACGTCCAATGCACACCGCAAGTTGAAACCTATCATCAAACGTGTAACTTCATGTAATGTGTCCATGCATGTCGGCACTAGATTTTCAACCATATGGTTGACCGCCACATTGCCTGCCCACGTGGATTAATACCGCAGCATCAAACTGCTAACCTACACCTAACCCCTAGTTTAACCAATGATGCGGTCAGGTTATGTAAAATCAGTTTTCTAGTGCAGCCACCGCATTATTTCCTCACCTGCAAGAGAAACAATGATCATGATCAGAGCTAGTATCCAAAAAAGTGCAGCAGCAACAACATTTACCTGAGGAGCAGGTGCAATGGCAAGATGATCATAGATACTTCCCAAAGGACAAGCCAGCATAGATTGTGCAAGTTGAATCCCACTCTCATCTTGATATGCAGCAATATGTTCTTGAAAATCAACATTTATAAATGACACACATTCATTCATGCACAATCCTATATTTGATGGGCGTTGGGTAAGCCACCGCCTATTTTCAAGCACATCCACTGGATGGAGTTGGTCGAGTTGACCAGAAATTTCATTATGGTGTTGAGGACCATCAGTTTTATGGAAAGGAAACAATAAGCAAGTGTCAGGCGAATTATAGATGCATGCGCATCGAAGCGTAGGAACCCTAGTTTTGAAAACCCTAGTCCGGGGTTGCTCCTGGGTTTGGTCAAGGGTATGGGGATCTGAATCCATGTTTAGTGGAGCCTGAAATTCCTCACCACCTTGAACAAACTCTGGACCTTCATGTAGAGCACTTCCCAACTTTGATGGTTGGGCGAGATCAACAGGCGAATGGATGTGATCATGCATTATGGTGACTTGCAGAATTTCAGTGGGCTTTGTATCAATTTGGTCAAATGTTTGCGTGTTGACTGATTGATAGATCGATATATCAGATTCCTTAGATTCGCCAAGGTAGGGTGGATTTACCACGGTTATGATGGGAGGAGCGTGGTATTTGGGGATCGTCATCTCAGAAATGGTTGGCAGAAGCTTAAGCGCTTCGACTTTTCGATGGGTACTTGAAACATCCCAAAGTGCATTATCGACTGTTGGTGTCTTCATATGGTCAGAAAAAAGATGTGAGTGACAATTCTCAGCGATATGATTGAATATGTTTTCAGATAAGGAGTGATCGCTACAACCATCGATGTGGTCGAGTTGGGCACCTGGCATGCCAGGTTCCCTGAGAGTTACCGACTGGGATGGATCAATAAAGAGGACATCTTGAGGTTGCCCAATCAGATAATCGCTCCCATGGCTGTCTAAAGATTCCAAGTGAGAAATATTAGATCTAAAAGATTCATCGATTTTGATCTGTGATGGTGGAACACCATCAGCGTGCTTATGATTGTCGCCAATACCAGTATAAGGAAATTTTGAATGTCTCGAAGAAATTAATGGTGTGGCGGGATCCAGAAACCAACCGGGGAGTAATGAATGAATAGATTGAGTCATAGGGGCGTTAACCATACGAGGCTTTCCGACCCACGCATCCGTGTCATTCAGAGAAAACAATGATTTGGCAGACCTTGTAAGGGAATAAACTTTATGCGGGGTAGGAGACGATTCATAATCCGTATGTGAAACAGATTCATAGTCCGAATGTGAGCCATATTCATCATTCGAATCTGAACCAGATTCGTAATCCAAATATGAACTAGATTCATAATCCAAATGTGAACCAGATTCATAATCTGAATGTGAACCAGATTCATCATCCAAATGTGAATCTGATTCATAATTCGAATGTGAACCAGATTTAGGACTAAGTCCAGGGAGACATCGAGTGGGCTCGGGGTAGGTATCATGAGCCAAAAGAGATAATGAGCCACTGGGGTGTTCAGATTCGACATGGTACATGAAAGACTCAAAGTCAGAACAACCGTTGACTTGCGGGTTGTCATAGGGAACACTAGGATCAGGTTGGGTTGCTAACTGAAATGGTTCAAGGGAAACAAGAATCGCATACGTGAACTGTTCTCTTAACAACCTCCAATCAACATCCTTTTCAGGGAACTCAAAACAATAATGAACGAATCTGATAGAGAACTCATCTAAAGATTCCTGAGGCTCCATTCTGATGTCATTTATCTTTAGTAAAATGTTATGAAAATCATACCTATGAAAATCTTGTTGTAATTCACTGGCGAGTTGTTCAAATGAATGGATGGAAGATTCCAGAAAAGTGCAACACCATTTCTTACCGCGACCTTCGAGAGTGAGGAAGAAAAGAAAAAAAATGAAACCTTCATTTTCAATTTCGTAGCACTCACCAAAGTCATTGAAATCTAAAAGGTGTTGGGTTATGGGTATCCCATTTTCACCATCAAATTTTCATTGGGACAAATGATACATAAGTTCATCGGAGATGTAGTATCTAGGCTCATAAAACTCTGAAAAACATCTCGGGAGAATGATTTGGGAACGAGCCATTACATATATGAGATTAACTGTAGGCTCTAAGGGCTCATCTTTTCATTGGGCCCCCCTTCTTGTTAACCATATGGTCAGACGTTCGGGCCCTCCTTCTAGTGCCAAATCTGTTGACGGGAAAATATGTCCGGCCAACAGTAGGGGATCTCCCCGGTAGAAAGTCCCAATTAGACCTTGAACCGTTTGAAATAGGGATCCCGTCCGAGGTGTGGGTCCAGCTACCGCTTAAGTCACTTTCCCCTCCGGTCTCAGAAGAACCTGATTGAACCTGCGGACACAAAGTTATTCACATGATACAAAATACATGATTGATGCATTGAACATATCCACAACACTATGCGTAGCGAGAAAATAAATAAAACATATATGCCCGAAGAGATGTAGTTAGAGGCACGTCTTTGGGGTTATGCTTGTAAGGTATCTGACCACAAAAGAAATAGTTCTTTATGGCGAGATCCTCTTTCACTTCCTGAAAGATAAAACGAAATACTAATAGACAAAGGTATTAACATCCATTAAGAGAGCGATAAGAGAAACTGAACATCATTAACACAAGCATAGATAAACATGATGCATAAATGATGCTATTGAGAATGCAGTTTCATTAATCATAGGATGTTCTGAAACTGTTCAAGGAATACACACAGTGCTGTCACAGAAAAACACATCATCCGACAAAGGGGTTTTAACAAGTATTTGTATTCATATACCTAAGAGTATAATCTTTCAATACAATGTTATGTCGCTCTTGAGTCTCCAAAAGAAAAAGCCCCTTTTTACAAGCTCCCGAAGGAGTATTTATAAAACAAAACCTGCCCTTTGGGCTTCCTGTACCTTTCATCTTCCTGACCGTTGGGTTGCCTTGCGACCTAGTCCTTTTGCGACCTGCGACCTGAGCCGCTATTGCGATCTGCGACCTGGCTGCTGTTCCAACCTGCGACCTGACTGGGTCGCGGGGTCGCAAAAGGTGGAAAACGAAGATATGCGACCTTGTGACCTTGCGACTAGGTCGCTAGGTCGCAGGGTCGCAAAAGGTGGAAAAACGAAGATATGCGACCTTGCGACCTTGCGACTAGGTCGTTGGGTCGTAAGATCGCAAAAGGCCGAAAACTGAAGGTATGCGACCTTGCGACCTTGGGACTAGGTCGCTGGGTCGCGGGGTCGCAAAAGGTGGAAAAACCAAAGATATGCGACCTTGCGACCTTGGGACTAGGTCGCTAGGTCACAGGGTCGCAAAAGGTAAAAAACCGAAGATATGCGACCTTGCGACCTGGGTAAATGTGAGACCTGCGACTTGCCCAGATTATGCGACCTTAGAGCTTTTGTCATCCCTTCTGCATTTCTCTTTCAGATATATTATAACCTCGTTCTCCAGAGGCCAGCCTTAGCCCTCGGCATGTGAGACAACAGCCTCTATCTGCCGGTGATGTTGAGCATCCACATAACACAAGGTTTTTGAGGTTGATTTGAAGCACAGCTTCGCATCCTCCGGAGAGAGATAGTATTCTTCTTAATTTGGATGGGCATTACTATTTCCTTGTATTACCTGCAATACAACATATTAGATCAGCATCTTCTCATATAACCTGCAGATAAGCGAATTAAATCAGCCATGTGTAACCTGTTAAATCAGCCTCATGCATACAAATATTTTATGCATGCTAAGGAAATAATAAATATATAAATGTAGATGCATAAAAGGTATATTGGCACATAAAAGCAGGAGATTTTAAAGATCATCTTGGACCCCTGCATAGTCCTGGTATGTATGAAATGTATGAATGATTGGTGCATATCCATTATGAGTTTGTTTGCTGGCGCGCAAGAAACTTTGAAATGCCAAGCCACGTTCATCATTTAATAAATATGAATAGTTAACTCCCTTGGTGTTCCTCCTCAACGGGAAATGATGTTGAAGCTCATATGTGTTGCTGGATGCTGGGATGAGCCATGATGTCCGACCTCATTAAAGTGTCTCGACAGATAAGGTGAAGTAGAGGTTGCTGGGTCGGGGAAATCAAAGGGTTGCGGTTTCTCTCAAGCATGTTCTTTTGCGACCTCGCGACCTCGGCGGAGTCGCATAGTCGCATTTCCTGCGTGGGAACAAATGTTGTGACTCTGCGACCTCTAGAAGGCTGCGAACTTATCAATACCAGCTTCCATAGAAAGGCTCTTTCACTGTCTTCCTGCTACCAAATTCATTCGTGAGTTGTCACCTATCAGTTTGCCATCGACTGCACCAGACTTACAGCTCTTGTCGTGGAAATTAGCTGCACGTCCAAGTACCCCATCTTTCTTTCTCGCAACACCATCTTTTTCATCTTATTGCACACAGACATATGCATCGACCGGTCTCTTTTCTATGGCTCGTGCTGGTGCAATGCTCGACTATCAACATTCTGCTTCCACGGTAAGTAGTTCATTCCTGCATGAGCCTGCAATGGAAAATGTACTGAATGAATCTACGTGTGATGTGATGACCCAGTTTTTTTTCTTTTTAGTGCCTTTGGACACAGTAAAAGCAAACTCTTTAGGAATTATCCAAAATTGAGCTCTGTGGAGACAGCTCGATGTGGTCAGTAGCGGCAGCATCGAAAATTCAGCTTCTGACAGGTATGCAACGATAACATTCTTCTAAAATGGGACCAGCGCAGCAGATCTAAAGAGAGATTCTCTCCCGGAAAATCACCGTCGGGGCTGCAAGAATCAGATTTTATACATTCTTCTGAAAATAGCGAAGCGTGCCTTTTATGGCGCTGGTTTTTCGGTCCATGCCTTTAGTTGTAACGCATGAATTATGCGTATAATTTTCACGGTGGTTTCCATGCAGACTTGAGATAGACACATGGAAAAAATCTGGCGGTTTTGGACTATCAGCACACCATATCACAACGTTGCCGCGGTCGGCTTTTTAAAATATGTGGCTCCATGCTTTTAACGTAAACTTTGATCGAATATAATATATCTGTTCAAATTTTTTACCAAGGAACCAAGGCTCTCAACATATGAATGCAAATCAAAACCACCATCAGCAGACTCTATGGTTCTCCTCCACCCTGCCGTTAATGTTAACGATATGGCTACTCAAAGTTGAAGAGCATCTAACTCCTCATGCAGTGGTGAAGAGAAGCAAAGATCAAAAGATAAAACAACAATGTCTGAGCCTTTTTTATAGTGCAGATAAATATATCCTTGCACCCTTTAAGAAATACTTCATATATTACTTCATAGAACAACTATGAGCGGGTGCTTCGGATATTTTCTGGATATGTCGATCTGCCCCAAAAATTTGATCGTGGTATGTTTTCTATGGAGCTCATATCAATAGCAAACCCGAACATCAAATGCAGGTTTGTTTTCTGGATCTTCCGCCAATTGCAGTAGCCTTTTATGCATGATAACATCTTCAGTCCTCTCAGTATTTACGTCCAATGCACACCGCAACTTGAAACTTATCATCAAACGTGTAACTTCATGTAATGTGTCCATGCATGTCGGCGCTAGGGTTTCAACCATAAGGTTGACCGCCACATTGCCTGCCCACGCGAATTAAGACCGCAGCATCAAACTGTTTGCACCCGTCGATAATACAACAAATTTATTATAACGCACTTCAATGGGCTGGTCATACACTCTGACCACGTTTTAAACATAACTTTGACTGTTAAAAATATGCTCCAAACGCCTTACTATACAACATGATCCTCATACATGTATGCTCGGCACCCATTTTGTAACCTTACATCGTTCCATTAACCTTATATGGTTTGAAGAATATTGCAATCTGCACCACGACTTTGGATGACCAAATGTATGTATTTGCTCGAAACCACTGAAAATTTGTGCCCATGCAACGTGATCGTTTGCTTCTCGTTATGATGCCCCATCCATAATAGATGACAACGCACACACCCATTCCATTAAAAAAAATAACTAATGACCCGATCTACGTGTCCAACAAATGATCGCATGGTGGTGGTATCGAGTCAGTTTCTCCTCGGACTTTAACTCACCATGGTTATTTAAACATAAGCTTATATCGTTATATTTTCCATAGAAGAAATAAGCTCCTTTCTAATGTTTTCCATATAGTATTAACTCTCCATTTTGTATGGTTTGGAAAACACATGGGCTTTCACCTTGGTTTTAACTTGCAATGTAACCTTGGACCATCAAATGTGCACCTCTTGCAATGGTTTCACATAGTTGCTCCACGGTCTCCTATGATTTCGACATCATATGGTTTTTTTTTTTTTTTTCTTGTTTTAATTATATAATGTCAGAACCACAACCTTGGTCCATCGAATGTGTGTCCACTCGGTAGTCTAGGTTCAGCATAGATTGCTTCTCAAAAGTGTGTTTAGATATTCAAAATTGTGCCAAAACTATTAATGCCCCAATTTTCCGAACAAAACAGCCTAAATCTCACCAACAAACCTACACTTGTGCTTCGATGGATGATGAGGCACTTTTAGCTATGTAATTGTCTTGCCAACATCTGTTGTGTGCTCTTAATATGGCGTCTTCGTTAATAGCGTGAGAAACTCTTGTCCTTTGATATTAATGGCATTATCGTAAGATTTTTCTGGTGCCTAGTGCTTCCTTGTTCCTCTGAGTGAATGAACACACACCACATCATCCTCCATCTGAAAATAATATTAACTTGCTCTTCCACCTCACTCATGGTCTTCAAAGGTGGCCTTATGTCTCGCATCCACCTAAGCGGGACATGTGGATGGATGTGTCATGGTTCATAGCTGTGAGCTTGTCATTGAGCTTAATCTTATTTCCTTGATGCCATGACAATCATTGATGAGTTTATCATTCAGGGATTAACTTGTATCAACAACATAACATTAATTAGTTCACATTCATCTTTTGCGAATGGTGCCCCTAGATAAAACATGTAAGACTTACGAGCTTAAGAGAAGTATTCAACAACATGCTTAATGACTCGTGGCGAGAGGGCCTTTAATTGTCAAAAGACAGAAGGTTTCCATTCAAATGTATGCAATGGAAATCTCATTACACATGGCGCGACTGGGGTAAGAGTGTTCAGACGCATGCTGGACGATCCCTCCCACATATGACGTGATTGCAGCAACATCATCTGATCATGATGGTGAGACAACTCATGAGGGGTTGGGGATAGGTCGCTGGGATGTAGCTGATTGCAGGTCGGGTGAAAGACTTCAATGCCTAAGCGAGCAGAGGGGGAACCTGAAATTTTAAATATACCCAAAATTTTGCGTGGTGTTGTAGCGGCTACAACAGAAAGAAATATAGAAACATTAATTTTGATATAAGGTAACTTGATACCATTCTCAATACTTGTAATAAGCATGGTAACCGTGATAGTAATATTTTGGAAGTAATATTGATACTTAGGATTTTTTGACTATCTTATTGTTGACCTTGATAAGGCTTTGATAAGTTTTAACTGCCATGATAGCTTAAAAATATAGTAAATTTGAAAATGTGAAGAAAATGGATGCGTTGAGTTGATGATGTTAGGAATTTGAAGAAAAATGGGTGAGTAATGTGATAAAGGAGTGACGTTGTTATTATGATCCTCAAATTATGAAGATACACTTGTAAAATTCCTTAATTTTATGACTCTAACCTTTGATGAATGTTTTATGACATGTTCATATGTGACAGTGATGCAACTCATGATGACTTGTCATGTATATGATTTATATACACTAGTAAAAAATGATGAAATTAATGACTAGGTGACTAAAAATGTTAGTCGCCGCAATTATTTAAAGTGAATTACTACTAAAGTTGAGCAATTTTAAGTGATTGAACTAAAAATGGCTAATTTAGTCTTGGAATAAAATATATGACTAGATAATAAGTGACTAAACTAAAATCGACTAACTTAAATGATTAATTTAGTCTAGGGATAAAATATATCACTAGATAATAAGTGACTAAACTAAACGCGACTAACCTAAATGACTAATTTAGTCTAGGATTGAAATATATGACAAGATAATAAGTGACAAAATTAATAATGATTAATGTAAATGACTATTATAGTCCAAGAATAAAAATATGGCCAAATAACAAGTACAGCAAGTATATGAATTAGTCATTTATGTTAGTAATTTTAATTATGTCACACCATCAATGGAAATTTTCAATTTTCAACCAGAAGTGTTACATTTCACTATAAGTTTCTATGAATCCATTTGCAATGTTAAAATTTATAGACAAAGGGGTCTCTAAATTTAGAATGTTAAAATTATGAATACCGTTTTGTCTCTAAATTTTAACAATGCAGATGGATTCATCTACAATTCACATAATTGCATGTATCATCTATCAACTTTACACTAATGCCTTCATTATAATTTTAGCAAAGGTAATATTTAGGTAGTCAAATTAATATTTAAATTTATATTTAATATTTGGCCATCAGGTTTAATTTTTAAACTTCATTGATTTATGTTAAAAGTGTGAGTTGTTTTAAATATAAGGTTAAATCTTCATATTTACATTTAATAAACAGACAAATATAACATTTCTTGTGTTAAATGTGTGAGTTGTTTTAAATCTAAGGTTAAATTTTCATATTTACATTTAATAAATGGATAAATATAGCATTTCTTATGTTAAACATGTGAGTTCATTTAAATGTAGTATTAAATCATCATATTTATATTTGATAAATACTAAGTAGATAAACCTAAAATATATATTTATAGACCTCTTTAGTAAAATAGGTATGAAAATTTATTAATTTAAGTATGATCCTTAATTAATTTTTTAATGATGTATGAACCTTTGTTTTTTTGTAAGTCAATGTTCTATTCATGTAGGAAAAAGGATTACATATAGCCACTTAGAAAATAGGTGTTCTCACACCGACTAGGTTTGTTGACAAAAAAATGCCTGAGATGCAAAATAATACAAAAGAGAGACTAGGGACATTGTCCATAAATGGTTGGGCCAGAGGCGTCAAAACACATATAAAACATAAAGAACACCAAATGGCATACTAGGTGTCTGATGGATGCAGGGTTGTCTAGGGTTGTTCCTAGATGCAGTGGAGGATAGAAGTCACACTGACTGTGCCCTTCAAAGTGCGTCAACCAAGTCTTCGATTTTTCTACTTTCTCAGTGCATTTATTTTTCCCTTGCCAAACCACTACCAGTCTCTCCTGGACATCGCATTGTAAATAGTGCATTCAGTCCAATGTTTCCATATGCTCTGCATGCTCCTCACGATAGACTCTCTCAATTGTGTCTATAGAAATTATAAAATACACATGTATATTACCAGATTATCTTAATATAACAATTTAATCCTTATGTTAAATACATAATCCTTCTACTTAGTTCTTTTTGGAAATTAATTAAAAACACATGAAGAAAAATTAGTCACACATAACAAGATTTTTTACCGGGAAAGCTTAAAGATAAAAACCCTAAATATCATATATTATGTATATCATGGATCATGAAACAATCTCATAAAAATATCTAGATCCAAGAGCTCTTAGTACAATATACAATCGTCTCACACTGTCATACAAAAATTGGTTCACACATGTACCAATTTACTGCCTCCTGACATCCTGCCTCCGCTATGCAATCCTTGATGGTTATGAACCTCTGAATGATTTCTCGATATGGTTGGCCTTGCATGCACCATCCTCATAAGCAACTCCAATGTGTGTGTGGATGCATTGAATGCATCAATATTGTGACAACTGATATTCAACTAGGCCCTTTCACCTATCTCTCCACTAGGCCTCCACTGGATCTGACATGAAAGTAGTTAACTGTTGTTTTTGTTCAGTTGCAAGTAAGACACTGCTTCTCAATTAATTAACTAACTAATTCACTCATCTTTAACTACTGTATGTTCAGTTACAACTAGCACAACTGAGTTTAACTCACTAAACTGATTTAAACTAAATAACAACTTACATAACTTGTCTTCCAACTCTATTACAATTTTCCACTATCATTTATAATGAATTCCTCCATGCATGAGTCACCAACCACCCTAGGAATTGTGTAATTCCTTCAGCCCACTGATGTGCCACATCTGTTCACTGAAATAAAGTGCTACAAGAGAATAAGTTACTATTTATTGTATAATTATTATTAAAGGCTAATAATGATTGACATGCATTCTAATTTTAGATTAGCGATCTATAAATAGACTTCGCTCATCTTCTAAAAATAGAAATTCATCCAAAGATAGAATTTGCTCAATCATATAGAATTAGCATTCCACTATAAATATAATTTTCTCATCCATTCTAAAAATAGACATACACCTAAAAATAGCCTATGTGGGCCCCCCCTAGTGTAGGTGCTTATTTTTCACTAGGATCAAGGAATGATGTTTCTGTATGCCAATTTCATTGTTTCTTGTTGCAATCTTCAACAATCCCTCTCACCAACAAAGGAATGTCTTTGCGTGTGACATGCAACTCCAAGCATTCACCCTGTAACCTTTGCATGCAATACTTCCGAAACTGGATAAAATCCAAACAACTGAATCAACATAATGCATTTGTCATCAAAGTCTTTTGAATTCTTCTTAGCTACTGCACATGTCTTCAGGAAACATTGTGTTGTTGAACTCTGAACCCATGCACTCTACACTTGCTTCCAACTTTGATCCACATTCCAGTATCTGAAACTGCCACTTTGATCTGACTACATCAATCCAACTGATCTCACTACTGCTACTCTGTGGGCTCCTCGTAGCCAAGTTCAATTCACGAGATCCACACCATCTCCATGAATCCTTCCCAGATATTTCTTCTTAGGATTATCCATGCATGTCGTCCCACCTCTCACCTGGTGGTATAGATGCATCCACTCCCTCTTCCCATATGGCACAAAATTTCTCTTCTTGAGTGGTTGCTCCCACCCCATGATCCTCATCTTGTAGCTTCTCCACATCTTGAGGTTCACTTTTACCTGCATGCAAATCCTTCTCCTTCTCAAGCGTCAATTGCATGTTTCTCTTGCACTTACCAACAGTAGGAAGCTTCATAGAAATCCCATCTACTTCAAGTCTATAGAGATTCTTAACTTGAATCCCAACCTTCTTGCCTTGCCCTGTTGCTTTGTGTTGCAGGAAAAATTTTCCTTCACTAAAGACAACATCATAGCCTCTATCCTCTAACATTACGACTGAGATTAAATTCTTCTTTAAACTTGTAACATGCACAACATATTTTAAATGAAAGAGTTTACTTGGCGCCCTATGAAAGTTAATGGTACCAATTCTGGTTGCACTATATCGTCCATCGTCACCCAACTCAATATGCATCTGGAGATATTTCTCCTCCAAGTCACTGAAAAGTTTCTCATCTCCTGTCATGTGAAAGGAATCACCACTATCAAAGTACCACCTCGATCCCAATGCACTAGACACCATACATGTGATCAATGAGAAGTCAAGCTCAAATTTCAAGGAAAGAGCCTCACCAGCTGCAGCTCCAATAGCGATCTTGTTCTTCTTCTTATCTGGACAATCTTTTGAAATATGTCCATACTCATGACAGTGAAAACACTTCACTTTAGACATGCTGTGCTCCTTGACATCTTCACCAGCCTAAGATTTAGAATGTAATTTCTTCCCCTTCTTATTCTTTTCCTTGGTATCCAAAGCACAATTCTCTTCATCATCATGCATTGATGAAGAGCTAGCTCTGGTGTTCCGCCTGAACTCCTCCTGCACTAGATCTGACCACAGTCATTCCCAATCTAGCAATTTTTCCCTTTTGTTAATAGAGTCCTGATAATTGTGAAAACTCTTAGGAAGTCCCAAGAGATCCAAACTCACAAAATAATGGTCAGAAACACTTAATCCTACACTCCAAATCTGATCCCTACATTGGAAAAACTTTGTTAAGTATATCGGATTAGTGTCGTTCTTCTCCATCTTGATTTTTCTAAGTTTATCCTTCAGCTTCAATATCCCATGGTTGTTGCTGATTTGGAAAAGATCCATCAAATCCTTCCACATTGCAAATGGAGTGGCTTTCCCATGAAGGCTTGAGACAATATGGTCCCTCACACCTTCCAACAGAATCCTCCTTGCCCTTGCTAATTTATTTTTCCATGTGTCAAGTAATGCAACATCCGTCGAAGTAGGCTTACGAACATCACTATCGATGAACTCCTTCAGACCATTATCTTCAATAACTACCTCTATCCTGTCCTTCCAGGCTATGTATTTAAATCTACCCTCGAGTGCATACTCCAACCTCAAACCATTGAAATCTATTTCAATGTATACTCAACTGTCGCACCAAGAAATTCCTGCAACAATTTCGAATTGTTTCCACCAGCACAAAACTTAGCACCAGTTCAATATTGCAATATTCAGTGAGTAACACTACTTTGATACCATGTAGAGATTATACAATATGCATGTATATTACCAAATTCACCTGATCTAACAGTTTAATCCTTATGTTAAATACAAAATCCTTCTACTTAATTACTTGCAGAAGTTAAATCCCCAATTGCAAACACATGAAGAAAAATAAATCGAACATAAGAAGATGTTTTACTGGGGAGGCTTAAAGCTAAAAACCCAAACTATAATATATTATGTATATCATGGATCATGAAACAATCTCATACAAAGCTCTAGCTCCAAGAGCTCTCAGTACAATATACAATCGTCTCACACTATCATACATAATTAGTTCACACATGCACCAATTTATTGCCTCCTAATAGCCTGCCTCGACTGCGCAATCCTTGATGGTCAAGAACCTTTGAATGATTTCTAAATATGGCCAACCTTGACTATGAAATCCTCATAACAATCTCCAATGTGTGTGTGGATTCATTGAATGCATCAATATAGTCACAACTGATAGTCAACCAGGCCCTTTCACCTATCTCTCCAATTGGTCTCCACCGGATCTGACATGCAAGTAGTTAACTACTATATTTTTTCAGTTGCAAGTAAGATACTACTTGTGAATTAATTAACTAATTAATTCACTCATATTTCACTAGTGTATGTTCAGTTACAACTAGCACAACTGAGTTTAGCTCACTGAACTAAGTTAAACTAAATAACAACTCACATAACTACTCTCTAACTCTGTTACAACTTGCCACTATCATTTATAACGAAGTCCTCCATGCATGAGTCACCAACCACCCTAGGAATTACATAATTCCTTCAGCCCAGTGATGTGCCACATTTGTTCACTGAAATAAATTTCCCAAAGAGAGTAAGTTACTATTTATTGGCTGATTATTATTAAGGGCTAATAATAATCGACATGCATTGTCTTTTTAGATTAGCGATCTATACATAGACTTCACCCATCTTCTAAAAATAGAAATTCATCCAAAGATATAATTTTCTCAATCATCTAGAATCAAAATTCCACTATAAAGATAATTTTCGCATCCATTCTAAAAATAGATATACACCTAAAAATAGCCTGTGTGGGCCCCACCTAGTGCAGGTCCTTATTTTTCACTAGGATCAAGGAATGATGTTTCAAATGCCGATTTCACTGTTTCTTGTTGCAATATTCAACAATGTACACTCTTTCCATCAGGCTATTGATAAGTGAATGACAGTTATCTCGGCAAAAATGTTGGATAATCGACCCCTCATTTACCTCAGATCAATCAAACCCATGATTCCCCTTGCCACCATGACCTTCTATGTCCCGATGACTCTGATTTTGAACCCTCAAACCCCCAACTCTATGATCCATCCCCTTAAATCCTCCATGACCCCCACGCACACCCACACTAGTGAGTCACACATGCCTCGTAGTCTTTCCACCCCGATGTGGAGCCATCATGATTATTTCTGAATCTGCCACCCCCACAGGGCCATCAAAGATAGGGGAGTGAGAACACCCACATCACACCGGGGGCTTCATAATTCACCAAGGTCGAGGAACTCTGCCATATGTAGAGTCCATATACTAGAACCCCCAGCATAGAAAACAAACACTGCTAGCAAAGTAGCCAAATGTCGTCACCCACCATCGCAGGGAAGCACAGTGAAACCTCCCACTATCAGATAAAGGTTGCCACCACCAAGAAAACCAAATAACATCACCCACCAAACCAACATGGGAAATTGGAAAAAAAGTGATGACAATGTAGTCGAAGCCTGAGCGTAACTTACCCCAGGGTAGTGAATAACCTCCAAATTCTCCAGATAGAGACCACACACCAATCCACCAAAGACTGTTGCACCCACATCATAGGGCATGAAGTTTGGAAAATAAACTAGTTTTCCACCACCACCCTTGAGGTTTTTCAGACTGTAGATTCTAGCTTCTTCTCTTAGCACAATAAAACAGGCTCACAAAAAGCGAAGAAAAATGGAAACGAGTGTGCTCACCTCCCTTCAACATCCTATCCTCAACCCAGATGTAGACAATGGCTAAGAAAATAAGAAATAGTGACCAGTTGAATACATCACACTAGTAAATAAAGGTTTATATAACAAACTTTATATAAACCACATGTATATGTTGTAACAACCTTTCCAAATTATTTAGTGGGTTACACATCTATTTCACGTTTCTTCTTTGTCTTAAAAAGTAGTAGTGCCAAGGATAGGGTATGAAATTTGATCAAGGAATCTTCACTAATTAGTACCACTACCAAGTTTCGTTCATGCAACTTATCAAATGTCTTAAATTTAATTCACCTAACTTATCATGGTGCTTAAATTACTTGTATAAACCTCTAATTGAGACTACAACCCTCAAACATCTCTAACTATACAAACTCTTCAACCTTTATTAGAGTATTCTTAGACGTGCACTCATGCTTGAAGCAAAAAATAACAATAACATCCTAAATGTGCATGCTCATTCCCTCTCTTAATGCCTCATTAAAACCACAGTATCACACTTCTTAAAATGAAATGTTCCCATCTTAAGTAAAATCACCTACTTTGCTTATCACAACCTAAACTATGCGAGTGACTAGGAGAGAACTTCATTTTCTCAAGATGAAAACATAAGTTCTTACTAACCCATTTGTGCAACAATTTGAATATATTTAACCTAAAGAAGGATATGTATCCTACTCCTTCCAAATTTGACATATGAATTTTAAGAAACTAACACTTGTTTTTAACTATTAAATCCATTTACTGTATACTCTATTTCATTTCCACCCATCTAATATGCAAAACAACTAAATGTTTTCAATACAACCAAGTTAAATTAAGCACTTGTTTCCTTCCAACATCACACATGTTTCCTACATAAATTTTAATAGAAAAATGATTGCATAAAAACATAACCTTAAAATTAGATTATTTTTATTTTTATTATTATAATAAACACCACCTAATATCTTAGCGAAAAACACGTAAAAACATGTTAGTTACTCAAATACAACTAAAATCAGATGTAAGTGAAAATAAAATATCGTATATATTCTTTGTCACATTGGAAAATTGTAACAGTTTTTAAAATTTTAAGCTTTAATTTTCCTTTACAATACCCGTCCTAACCACAACTTTTCATAGGGCATAAAAATGACATTTGAATTATGTCCCAACCACAAACGTTTCATAGGGTGTGAAAATGATAACTTAGAGAGTTGTGAATTATGGTTTACCACTAGCAGATCCAATATTGAATGCCACAATAAAAAATTTAGTCAATTGATGGCGCCAAGTTATGTTTAATTTTTAACTTCAATGCAATTCCACTCCACATTTAGTCTTCCAATATATAGGTGTACAGACACCTTAGGTCTATAGTTAAAAATCCTCTTTTTTTCACCCAAGCTTGTATGTTTAGGCTTTAATCTCTGTGCTACATTTTTCTATTATTTTCAAGGATGGCATTCGAATTTGAAGAGTATGACAGGACATTTATCATATTAAATGAGTAACAGTAGATGCTTAAGTCAAATAACATCTATTAAAGTTAAATATTTTATGAAGTATAGCAGTTGCAGGTTCAAAACCTTGGAGGCATCTATTCTCGTTGTGGTTGGAAATATCTGTCTCCCCAAAGTAGTTGTCCTCCTCTCGATATATTCAAAACCTGGTGAGTCCATTCCCATATTTTATTTCAGCTTTAAAAGCATGAGACTACCATTTTGGTACAAATTAGGGATTTCTTTATAATGTAAAAACTGTCACATTCTCACTTCTAGAGACGAAGTCACAAATAAATAACAAAGATCACTTTTATACATTCCATTTGAATCCCAATATGACGCTCCAAAATATTTTTCTATGGAAACCAAACCCCAAAAACTGAAATTTCCATCACACTATGATCCATATGGGAAGAGGCTTCCTCTCTCTGATAAAATCCTCAAGCTTGTTGAATCCATTTCCAGCCTCTTCCTAGAAGAGTGAAAACATATCAGCCCTTTTTCAACGGATAAGTTGAAGGCATGATGCATTGAGATGTTGTTAGTGGAGGTTGTTTCAATAATCCAATAGGGGAGTCTGGCCTTTGGTGCAACGAAAGTGGAGGAAAAGAATCCTGAAAAGACCAAATTTGATATCAATTTGGAGAATTTTGACAATGCAATGAATACCAAGACCTATTAGATGATTGGTGCTAACTTTTAATTTTTTTGAAGATTCAAAAGTAGATCCTAGAAATAACAGTAAAATATCCACAATTCTTAGCTAATTTTCTACTATATGAGAGAGATATCATAGGGAATAGGCCTAGTGATTTATGTTTCAATGGAAGGATAACAAATTTTTTTTTTCTGAAATCATGGAATTTAATTATATTTCAAATCATAGAGCGAGAGTAGATTTGATGTGAGAGAAATTCTTCTGGTTGCTGCTCTGTAGAGTTGTCTGAAGTGTTGGAGAAAGTGGAGGACGTCATGTTGTGAGGAAAATTGATGCCAATATTTTGCAAGATACAATGAAGTGTCGTTCTAATGTGACTGGAATAGGTGTTAGATTCAACCACATGATGTTAAACACCAGTGTGAGCCATCTCTAGGTCCCAGGGATGCCTAGCTAGTAAATTATGTACAACATAGAGCGTGTCACCAATTCTTCATCTCTAAAATAATTCTAGGATAACTACATTATGCTTGATATGCTAAAAGATGTTGTGGTCAAAGAGAATCATGTGGTCATCGCACTATGGAGAGGTGAGAGGGTGACCTCTGTCCTTGCCACCGTGTTGAACATGGCCTCGTTCCCTCACTATGATAGTGTGCTGGAGAACAAAGATGTTGGGGATGTGGCCTTAGATAACAACAGTAATGGAAGCATGGTAAAGCCGACTTCCTTTAGTTTCAAAGGGCTACAAAGTCAAATGAAGGATATGTTGGTCGAGCAGAAGAGTTAACATGGTGGCGAGAATTAAGTTACATGTGAGGCCAGACATGAGAATTAGCATTAAGAGGGTACAGATGTAGATGGATTGATTTCTCTTTTGAACATTTAATTTATTCACATTTTGATAAGCAGGTGGAGTGATGTAGCATAGTTGTGAGTTGTTGATGGTGGTCATGTCAGCATTAAATTGCTTACTAAGATGCAGTTGGCAAGTGAGCACCGCAATCTAGATGGAAATTTCACAATTTAATTGTTGAAATTTTTTTAATACAAATAAATTTATATATAGATTAAAAAAAAAAGATTCAACAATTTTTAAATATATTTTACTAAATAAAAATCAATAAAATATTATTTAAAAAATAAATAAATCATTTTATAGTTATTCAAGTCATCGGAACCCTTTCTCAAATTCCATGATTTTTTTTAAAAATTTAATAAAATTTCATTCTATTAGACCTTGAGGACATCCAATGATCTTAAATTACTCCTTGTTCTCCTCGTCCCATGATGGAAAATTATTTGGGTTGAATGGGGTTGGTTTGTGTTCGAACTACGATTTAAAGAAAAAAACATGTTTCTTTTAGATGCCAGTGAGGTAAAAGGTCAATGGCTCTTTTTCCATTTCAATACTCCACCTGTATTATTTTCATAGGGGTGAGATTGGGCGGGAGTCATTTTTCATCGTGAAATTTTCAAATAGGTATCAGTATCAAGCAATGGGTTGTGCGGGAGTCATTTTCAATGGTGAAATTCTCAAATAGGTATCAGTATTAAACAAAGGGTTTAGTGTTTTACATTATGTTTGCTTCATCGAGCTTGCAATGCAATATCAATTGTGACAACGAATTCTACATATCAAATGGAGTTTTGGGGTGTGGAGGTAAAAACTGGGGAGGTTCACAGCTTTGATCCTGGAGATGGTAAATATCTCTACTTATCACCAGCAGCCCTGGGTCAGATTCAAAATGCAAAAGAAGGTGAGGGAGTTCTCCTCAATGTTCCTATTGATAATAAGAAAAATTTTCTTGGTGCACTTTCATATGGGAAATGCAACCAGTTTTCGCTAGATATTAGGTTTTCTAAACCGTTTAAGCTTTCACACAGTTGCACCACACAAAGTGTCACACAGGTATATTTTTTATCCATTTTTCAAAGCTTTGAGACCAGTTTTGTTTCCATGAAGAATTTAATTTTCCAGATGGGACCAAAATTTCTTGTTTTGCAACTAAATATAAGTGTATGTCTCTCCTTTGTAGATGATAAACATTCTTGAAAGGGATTTTTTTTCTTTCTTTCCCAAAGACCACAAATGATAAAATAATTGGATGGAGCTAGGTCACATGAATCTAAGCTCTAATGGATTCTTCCAGGGATCATCATGGTCCCAATGAAATAAATTAGAAAAAAAAAACACATATGTCATTTTCATAATGCTGTGAAACCCCTAAATCCCAACTACTCATCCAATAAATATTTTTTGTTAGCATTTTTTAAATCTTGTATTTAGTTTACAATTCTGTATGAAATGCATCGAAGTATTGGACTAAAATGTATGATCAATACGGAAATAATACCGTACTGTGTGGTCTATGGACCTTACCCTTGTGAATATTGAGCTTACTTAATATATTCTGGCACCATTTCAAATGATCTGTAATGATCCTGGACATCCTCAATACCTGAAAAAATAATTTGATGTCTAAAAGGGCTATCAAGATATCTATCTCTTTCCTTCTGGCCACAGTATCGATCCTCTTTATCAAGCATCCCCCTCTACTTTCAAGCTCTTGCACCTTCAACTCCTTACAATGCACACTTCTCCTCACGAAATTCAAGAGAGTAGATTCATTGGGATCCTCTACCTCTTGACTTATGCATAAAAAATCAGCATTTGGTGCTGCACCAAAATTTTGTGCTTGTCAGACCTAACAAAATCCCAGAATATCATTATCGATTCATCCATGTACTAACCAGGTGAGTTGTTGGTATTGTATTTTCATTTGTTCCTGCTTCCTTCATGGAACCTTTAACCAAATCCTAGGACCTTCAAACTGATCATTTTCTAAGAACCTCTTGAAAAAAACTTGAAACTACTTAAAATGATCTGCCAGTGGTCATAAAACAAATCTTGCTTTGATCCATACAATGCCATCACCCATAAATTTTTGTATTGCCAATGCAGATCCTCCCAAGACAAACGAGTCTGACCGACATACAAAGTCTCAAGGTCCTGTTGCACTCTCTTCAAGGATTCGTGGGAAGCATGTGTGACCACAGGCTTGTTTAGAATAGATCTCTTGAGCCTGGAAGTCACCCCTTTAGGCTTTCATTTTTCATGGCTCTGGAAAAATCCTAATGCATAGGTCCAGTGACTGTTAATCTTATCCAAGCAGCACATCCTCTCTCAGTATTTATTTTTTAAATATTCAATATACTCCTCTTCTAGCTCTACTTTTCGGAATGATTATGGAGAATCTTCCATTGAAGCTCCACTCTCACTCTCCATAGCACTGGACTCATCTAGATAGGACTCGATTTATTCAGGTATAATAGATAGATTTCCCACCCTAAGTCTTCTTATTTCTAAACGAATCTCCTCTATAAAAAAAATATCATAATCTTCATCATCCTCAGTTGTTTAGTAATGGGTTACCCATCAGCCGAAGCCTCATGACCTCCGTCCTCAATTCTTACATGCTCCTCATTCTCCTCCATAGAAGATGCATATTCATTAGGGATTTGTCTTTAGTTGCAGAATATTCACATATTTCAAGGTAATTATAAATATTTTTCAACCTAACAACTTCATCTCACCACCATGCCACAGAAGAAGATAATTGCGGAACCAATGAGATGACTGATAAATCCTAGTAATAAATTAATTTGATGCTTGCAAGCCCAGTGATGGGAGGATGATATTTTGATTTTCTCTATCATTATGCATTTGATTCCTTTCAGTTGCTAAAATTGGATCTTCCTTTCTATATCCAATGCAATGTCATTGATGCTGTCAATTTATAGGGAGGAGAAGAACTATGAATACTAACATCATTCCCCTTCATTAATACTCTGGGTGAATATGATGAGATCATAGGTATATCTCCATGAATACTGCGGTTGAATGAAGAAATGAAAAATCTATCTCTCTGATGATGCAGGAAAGGTGGTAAATGACACTATTGATTTCAGAATCAAAGTCCTTCAGGTCTGTAGGAGCTGAAGTCACCGACAATGTCATTGGAGTCTCCGATATAGAAGAAAAAAACTGAGTTGAGTTGGGTTGTCTGGAGAAACTCTGGTGTTGTTGTTATGTGTCTAAGCCGAGATTGGGAATGAGTATCGGTGACAGAGGGGGTGGGATTTTAGATTTTTCATGAATTGATGAATGTGTATCCAGTTTGGTCTTTCGATTCTAAATTGCTGGGCTTTGGGATTTCTCATTAATTCATGAATGGGTACCTGAATTAAAGGCTGATACAATCTACTATCAAGCTCTGGGAGTTTAAAGTTTCTATTTTTGCAAATATGTTGGGTGTTGCTTCTATAGTCTAGTTAGAAGTTTTCTTTTTCCATGAGCCTTTCAGTATGTATGTAATTGAAATTCCATGGATGGATAAATTATTATGGTCGTCAATTAGGAGATGGGGAATAGAATTGGATATATGATGGTTTTTGGTGGGACCCACTTCTCACTCCATCGGCGATAAAGTTTGTAATCGAAAAAAAGACCTCAAGTTCTTTTGGATGGATGTTGGATAGACGCTTCAAACCGTGATGCACATAGATGGAAGCCCAAGATAATAATAACTGATAATTTTGTGGAAGGATCCCATGTGCCTCCTTGTTATGGAATAATATTGCTTCCTGGAATTGAATCTGAGTCAACTCGATCAATTTCTTCTAAATCTCGATCAAATTCCCATGCCTTTGATCTTGATGCACTTCAATCCTGGCATGGAGTGTAAGATTTGCTTTCCCACCTTTCATCCATTTTTTCACGTCGTTCTATCCAGATGGGATATTGAAATGCTTTGATGACATTATGATATTTATGCCCTCCTTTATATGCTTGGATTCAATCTCAACGCACCCTTAAAGAAAAAGAATGTGCTGTCCTCTCCATCAGCGGGGCTATGAAATTGATTTCCCACACCGAAAGCATGGTTTATGAAATGGATCCAGCTGTATAGATGCCCATATTAGAAAGGTCAAGTTACCTGGTCAGGCACTGGGGAAGAGTTTTTGACTTATTTTGTACCTTTTATTCACAATTACTACAATTTTTATTTATTTCTTACATTTACTATTCATTCAGAGAGTTTCCACCTCTTTGACCTTGAAAAGGGGGTCAGTATAATATGTATAGATCCCAACATAAAAGGCTTTCACATATTTCCACTAATAGGAGAAGAATGACATATATAACTAACTGCCCTAGTTCATTATCAGTAGTGAGGGGATTGATTGTAGTGTACTGGATTAGTAAGAGTAGAGCTTATAACTTTCTATGGATTTCTAATGGCTTGAATAATAGGATGACAAAAATGAAGCTCGATCTGATTCAAATTACATCTAATTCGAATTACGTATCTAATTAATATGGTCAATCCCAACTCCATTAAATTCCAAGAATAATGAGTATAATACGCGATCCTAGAAGGGTTTTTCCCTAGGTTCCATAAGTTAGGTGCATTCGCTTTTCGGTGACTCATTCTAGAAAAGGCATGCAGTGCAGAGGAGCAACACCCATAACCAGTATTTATGGGAGACGAATTGACTATGAAGATTTTCGGTTGAGGTAATGTTAGAATGAGGTGGCATAATGGAAGGAGTGGTACAAGGCATGTTGCATATCCCAGGTCTAGCAAGGAACCTCATATTTGTGAGTAAGATGAATGATTGAGAACTGAATCTATCTCTAGACTATCTCTATCCCCTAGATCTTCTCTCGATACCTCCTTATATTTGATCTCTTTACCATCCCACCAAGACGGACCTAAATGAACCATCCCACCAACAACTATGGACATTCACCTCAAGCCCTAGCTTTCTCAGCCCCTCCTAAATTTGAGCCTAAGTAGGGCAAAGGAGAACACTCAAAATCTTATAAAAAGAAAACACTCATATGCATCTACTTTCATAAGGAGGGGCATCTCTTCAAGTCTTGCCTTGATCGTCTTCAGAAAATTGAAGAGCTTCTGATTCCCCTAATTTCAATGATGTAATGACATATATAATATACTGAATTCATGAATAGAAGACAAAAATGGCAGAAGTGTGCAAAATCATACCCTCTTTTCACACTTAAATAATAATATTATCATGGTATTTATATATAAGTTCCTATTAAGATATCAGTTGATTGGTATTTTTCCATTCTGAACCAACTTGCAGCAAAAGGCTTTTGGTTGATTCCTTCTTTTCCTTCCTCCCTTACTGGTAACATGTATGTCTCCCTTTCTCCTTCGGTCAGGATTCTATCTGTGGGCTCTCTCCAGTGAAAGGCTTGGTCGTTTTGAGTCTAAGTTTCTTTACAATTTTTTTTTTCTTAAATTTAAAAACTATCTAAGTAGGGTTTTTTTGCACATCTTCCAAACCATTTCCCCTACAATAAACCTATTTCTTAATAGTCACCCTTGCAATCACCCCTGCTTACATGGCGATTTCCAGTTCATTATATGTGGGGAAGCAAGATATCAAAAATCCTTATTTATGCACCTAATAGCCCAGGTGGTAAGAGTCTATTTCCCTCCGCTACACTTAAAAAAAAATTTAGGGGGTGAGCCATGACCACAATTTCATAGTGTTTGATGGAGTTTCAAGGTCGAACCTCCCAGCTGAAGTCAGAAAGTGAGGTTTTTTTTTACCGAAGAATGTCCCATTTCCTACCTCTGTGACATGCCCTCAACGACTGCTATTTCCTCATAAGAGGAACTGAAAACATATCCATGTTGGAATGTCTCTTAGCTCATGGTGAAGGATGATGGTCTCCTGTAAAGAGAATAAAAGAGTAGAGCTCATATGGTTGGCACTTGTAATGAACCCCATTTCCATTACTATTTTCTCCTTGGTTGTACAGTAATAATAGTGGTGTTGGGGTTTCCATCATTAATAGCCTTTACTATGTAGGGAGGCTTTGTAAGAATGGCAGTTGGATGTCGTGGTACTTTGTGCTACTCAACTGCTTTGAGTTATCCTTTTATTGGAACTGTTGGCTGCCTGAAATCAATATATTTAGGCACTGCTTATCTTCAAGGAACTTTAGTAGCTTTGGGTACCTATTTTCTTGTATTATCAGGAGATCTAGGTGCTTCCTCTCTTATTAAATTATAGGAGCTCAGCCTTGGTTGGCCTTAGTTTAGAATTTATTCTTACCTTAGCCATTATGTTATAAGAGACCATCTGCAGTTGGATAGGGAAAATATTTAAAGAATCCTATTCTATCTCCCTTTTGTAAGGTGTTCTTTTAAATGCCATATTAAGATTCAATTTATTTGAAGTCAATAGAGAAATTTATTTAATCATTTCATTAATATCACAATTATAATTCAAAAGCCTCCAAAAAAAACATTATGTATTTAAGAGGGCACATTTATTTCACTCTAAATATCTTGAATTCTAAATAAAATTAAAGCGAGTGCAAGTTCTCAGTAGAAAATCTTAGAACCATATCCACTTTTAGGTTGCATTTAAGTTATCCCCTTTATCGGTTTACTCTTACCCCTTGTTCCCCTCTCCCTATCCTCAATTTTGTTAGTTCGATGCTACTGCTAACTTCTGACAAGCATCATCCAATACTAGGGAGGAAGAGGAGGTTTCGGTAGTTTGTTCGGTCAACTCACTCCTACCTGCCATTTTCAAGGTAACGGTAAAATTTATACCCATTAGATATCGGTGAGAAGAGAAGGGAATCCAAAGGTAAATTCCCTATTTCAGTAGTATGGGAGACTAAGGTCCCACGTGCAATGGTTGACCACAACACTAAAGTAGTCGAGGAAGTTATGGCATAAACCAGGGTCCCATGTACAAGTGCTAACCTCAATGCTAAAGTAATCCTAGGAACTAGTCCAGAAACCTAGGTCCCATGTATTAGTGTTGATGCTAACTCCCCAATGGTGAAATCAACAAATTTCAGAGGTTTTTTGAGTCAGACATGGCTCTATAGAGTTACAAGGCATATGTTTAGATCTATCTCTTCGGCTTATTGATAAGCTGTTTAGTAAAACAGAATGGGTGGTTGATGAAAATTGGTAGTCTGAATCATTTCATCTGATCTATATGTGGTAGCTCAGTTTATAACTAAAGGAGTTGGTAAAATTTGAAGGTTGTTGCTACCTTTTATTTTTGGTCATAGATTCTGTTTGATTTTTTGTTTTCAATTTATTGTGAAAATTTTTCAATTTCTTTTCATGTAATTTTTGGGTTCAGAAGTCATTTTTTTTATTAACCTTGTTAGTGCCCAAATCATGTTACCATAAATGGAATGACATGATATTTTTCCAAGAGATGGTCCAGAAACAGAACGAGTATTTAAAAACATCTATAATATTTTTTTAGAAGTATCATAATACACAATAACATTGAGTATTATCATGGGAAATGAATGTTTGGATGTAAGTTAGGTTGCATTATAGGAGGAAGGCTTTACTTTAGAATAGCCTTGAGCTGAGTTGTTGATTGGATTGTTTGGACTATATAGAAAAATAATTATTTTTTACTCTGTGTTTAAATTATAGTGTAAATTGAGAGCACCTCTTGGCACAATAAAGAAGAATAGTTTCATTGTATTTGAAGAATCGTGTCTCGGAGATGAAAGATTAGTTTCATTTTATTTGAAGATTGAATTTTGGTTCTATAATATAGAAATAATTTTGGGGGGCCATGTTGAAGGAGTTAGGGTTTTGCGCTTCAGCTCTCAACCGAAACCCTAGCGTTCACGGCAGCCTGCTCACGCTGCACAAGCTCTGATCGCGTCGACCTTTCCTGGTAATGCAAGCCTGTGTCTCAGCATGGAGGTAGAGATGGGGGGAGGTAGCAAGCCTCCCCATACAAATGAGGCTGGACAAGAAATACGAATGGAGGAAAAAACTGACAGCAACATGGGGACAGAAATGACCCAGAAGTCTACCCCTGACACAAGAACAGAGATGCAGCAGGCCACTTCAACCACCTACAAGCCCATTGCACCAGAACACCCCAAAATAGATCTGCCTAGTCATCGCATAAATGCCAGGATCCAGTACATGAGGGACCATGCCCTCATTGGAAAATTTGTCGGGTTTTGGCCAATGGAAAAAGCCCTTCAGGGATGGATAGTGTCCAAATGGAAGCCTAAAGGGGAAGTCTCTCTGCAGCTAGGAGCAAAGGGCTTCTTCACAACCACTTTCAATTGTCTAGAAGACAGAAACAAAGTTATGGATGGGGGCCCTGTTTCGGGGAAATAACACCCTAGAGGTTGGTTGGGATACAACCTCCACAGAGCAGGGGCGTACTACTTAACAGAGACTCACACAACCATGCATGTTCAGAAAAACTAAATAGAGCAGAATGAGAGATTTACCCGTTGGTCCTACGTTTGAAGTAGATCCACATGGAGTCCAAACTCCCAGCAACCATCCTTCCTCTTTAACCTAAAATACAAGAAGAAACCAGCACAAAGGACAAGTTGTATAGCATATATCTACTCTAAATGTTAGTGAGATTCATATAAAACATTAAATAAGTCATAATGAATGCTTGTATAACAAATATTCTCATACATTAAAGCATACACTAACACGTTTATTTCGGGAACAGCATGATACTTCTGTATTATAAATAGTACGTACAAAATTAATCAAGTGGAGAGATCACCTGATCCTTCCAAGGCCTTCGCAGACCGTCGTTCGGATCCGTCCAGCCCTTGCCTCGCTAAGACTCCTTCCAAACTGGTGCATACGAGATAACATATAAAGGGATGTGTATCTCAAGGAAACAAGGGTTTCCTACAATTAACTGGGAAAGTGCAGGAGGCATGGGGAATCAGACTTGGATAGGGAATACCAACAGAGTATAATATCAATAATTCTCTCTCTCCCTTAGGCCATACACATGAGGGCTTTTTATAGTCCCTCCAAGTAGTTTCAGCAGTTGGAAATAGTTGGCCACGGGCTGGGGTGGTTGAACTACCTGAGTAACCATCGACCCAGCGTGAAATTATGGATTTTTTATATAATTTTTAATCATTTTAATGGCATACACGGAAAAGTCTAGCTGGACTCGCGTATACACGCGGAAAAGTACAGGCATAGTTGCGTATGGGGAATTTTACATTGTTTTTAAGTGAATTTGTCCAAGTCTGTAGGAATGGGTGCCCAAAAGCCATAAAGCAATCATGAATCATGTCAAGGTGAGAAATGATGCTATAACAGGCCCATATTTTTTTAACTCAGTAGGGTTATATTTGAGGAACTGGGTGGAGCGATTTAACCCAGATCTGGAAAATTTCAACTGGGCACCTGTTTGGATTCGGCTCTACTCACTGCCGCTTGAATATTGGGATGAGGAAACTCTGCAAGCGATAGGATCGGGACTAGGAGAGTTCATAAAAGTTGCAAAAGAAACCAAGCTTCGAAGGTACACTTCCTACGCCCGAATTTGTGTTCAAATGCACTTGTACAGCGCCCTTCCTAATGTGGTAAGTATCTTTCATGATGACTTTGAATGGATCCAGCCCTTGGACTATGAGCATGTGCCCTTTAGATGCAGAATATGTCATGCCCATGGACATATTTTCAGATACTGTCCTTTAACAGTTCAAGCCCAAAGCGCAGAAGCGGAGGGCAAAGTGGAAGCGGATGGGTTCACTAAAGTAACCTCCAGGAAAAGACACAGCAAAAAATCTGCCCCCGGGAAGAAACCTAGCTCCTCTGCCTCCACCCCTTCTACCAGCAATAGCTTTACCTTGCTTGCTCAGTCAGACCCCTCGAATGACTCTATCCCTGTCTCTTCTAGCCTTGCTGGCCCTTCCATCCCCCCCCCAAATCAACCCAGTCCCGCATTATCAGCGCCTGTCCCACCCTTTTCGACCTCTGCTGATAAACCCGACCCAAACCCCTCCCTCAATCAAAAATAGGTCACTTGGGCCCCTAACCTCACGATTCCGGAAGGAACTTCCCCTTTGGCCAATCTGGAAGCCTCTGATCTACTACAGCTTGACCAGACTATCCAAATGGAAGAGGACACTGAAGTTATTGCTATCACTGAGCTGGATCTCACGAGTCTTGAAGAAGCCTGCGAATGGAAGGAATTTGACAAGATCAATCAAAGATAGATTGATACTCGTGAGGCGGTTCTTGTCAAAGTTCAACAGCACAAGAAGCTAGGCATCCAGCCCGGTAGTCGTTGGGACAGTCTGAAGGTGATGAAGGAAACCAAGAAAAGAGGAAGAACTCCTGACTGGCAGCGCACCATAGCCCTTGGACAGATATTAGTGGAATCGGGACAGTATCCCAAGCTTACTAGGTTCTTCAAACCCCTTCCAAATAGTTCCCAATGAATTTGATCTCATGGAATGTACGAGGACTCAATGGTCCCGGGAAATACAAAATGATAAAGAACTTGATACAGAAGGAGAAGCCCCACTTACTCTTCCTTCAGGAAACCAAGTGCAACAGTCAAACGCTAGGCTCTATCTTAACTAAAGCATGGCCTGGTAGCAGATCAGTAGCTGTGGACGCCTCAGGGTTTTCAGGAGGGTTATTGATAGCATGGGACCCTCAAGCCTTGCAGGTAGGCAACTTTCACGCCTCTCACAATCTCATCCAGGCAACCTTCCACCCAATAGGCACCAATATCCATGGACATCTGTCCAATGTTTATTTTCCTCAAGACCAAGCAAGAAAGGTAGCGCTTTTGAATAATCTTGAGCATCTCAACTCCAATAGAACTCATCCCCTCTGGATTCTAGGTGGAGATTTCAATATGATCACGCGGTTAGCTGAAAAATCTGGAGGCAGAGCCAGACTTGATCAGGACAGTGCCCACTTCAAGGAATTTATCAACAGTAACTGGCTCATAGATATACCTTTTTGCAATGGCATGTATACTTGGAACAATCACAGAATCGGCAGACAACAAATTACCTCTAAGCTGGACAGATTTCTCTTATCGGACAATGCTATCCATATAGGAGGAGATATCACTGGGTCTATTCTCCCTCTCCCTGGCTCTGACCATTGGCCCATCATGCTCCAATGGCAAAGTATAGGCTTTCACCTAAAAAGGCCTTTCAGGTTTGAGGCTTTTTGGCTTTCTCACCCCTCCTTTACTGACCTAGTTCACTCTGTCTAGAGAAGGTTCAATCTGCCTAAAGGGTCCAAAATGTTCCAATTTCAGCAAAAGCTTAGGTGGGTTAAGGAGCATATCAAATATTGGAACCACAATATCTTTGGCAATATCTTTGTGGAGAAATAGATCCTTGAACAACAGATGAAGGATCTACAGCAGGAGATTATCACTTCTGGAAGATTTGAACCCCTGGCTGCCAAGGAACTTGAACTTCAACGAAAATTGGAGGAAAGATACAAACAAGATGAAATCCTTTGGAGGCAAAAATCAAGAGTTCGTTGGCTGAAGGAAGGAGAACGAAACACTAAGTTCTTCCACAGCATGACCATCCAACAAAGAATGCAGAACAGGATCAGCCACATCACCAATCAGCAAGGGGAACGTATGGAGTGGCAGGAGGACATGGAAAAAGAGTTGGTGGACTACTTCAAGGACCTTCAAAAGGAGCAGCAAGATCACAGGCAGCCAGCCATAGACCAAATCACAGAGCTCATTCCTACTCTAATCACGGATGAGCATAATCAAATGTTGCTTCGACCAATCACACCACAAGAAGTGGATACAGCTATGGCACAACTCAAGGATGGCAAGGCTCCTGGGCCAGATGGCTTTACAGCTAACTTCTTTCACCACTTTTGGGAACTTATTAGAGAAGAGGTATGGCAACTGGTAGAAGAATCACGAACTATGCATTAGATCTTTCCCTCCCTCAACACCACCTTTGTTGCGCTTGTGCCAAAAGAGGAGCAGCCTAGCAAGCCTAAAAAATTCAGACCTATTTCCCTTTGCAATGTCATATACAAGGTCATCACCAAGGTCATTGCCAACAGACTCAAACCTCTTCTTCCTCTCCTCATTTCGCCAGAACAAATAGGTTACGTTGAGGGGCGACAAATCCTGGATGGTATCATTCTTACTCACGAAATCATACATTCTCTAAAATTCTGCAAGAAGCCAGGTATGCTGCTCAAAATTGATCTCTCAAAAGCCTTTGATAAGCTGAACTGGAATTATATCCAGCAAATTTTAAGTGCTTTTGGATTTTATTGCATGTGGATCCGCTGGATAATGAACCTCATCTTCTCTTCCTCGCTCTCCATTCTCCTCAATGGCTCTCCTTCCCCCCCCTTCCGCCCATCTAGAGGAATCAGGCAAGGGGACCCCCTCTCCCCCTTCCTCTTTGTTCTTATGGCTGAAGGGCTAGATAGACTCATTCATAAAGAAGTCAGCCTCGAGCATCTGCGTGGTCTCTCCGTTCACGGAGCTCCCACCACGACCCATCAACAATTTGTTGATGACAACATGCTCTTTGGCCACCCTTCTATCCAAGAAGCCCGCTCGTTCAAAGCTATCCTCAACCTCTTCTCTCAAGCTTCAGGGTTAACTATCAATGAATCCAAGTCTCAGATCTTCTTTTTCCATACTTCCCCTCCTGCCCAAGTTAACATTGCTCGTATTCTTGGCTTCTCTGTGGCTACTCTTCCTGAAAAATATCTTGGAGCTCCCCTCACTGACTCTGCCATCAAGCATTCCTCTTGGAACCAGCTCCTTGAGAAACTGGAATCCCAACTCTCCTCTTGGACCTTCCGTGCCCTCAATATGGTTATTTGTCTCACTCTTATCAAAGCTATTTTACAATCTATGCCTCTTTCTCTTTTTTCTATTCTTGCAGCCCCGAAATGGGTTCTCAAACAGATCAAATCTCTTCAAATATGCTTTCTCTGGGGCTCCTCTGGGCATAATCACAAATGGGCCTTAGTAAACTGGAGCACTGTTTGTACCCCCAAAGCAGATGGAGGACTTGGCTTGAGAGACCCCTCGCACAGCAATGAAGTCATGGCTGCTTGTGTATGGTGGAGATGGCTCTCCAATCCCCATACTCCTTGGGCCAAAATTTGGACAGCGAAGTACGCCAACAACAGAGCTACTGCAGACCTGGTTCGACTAGCACCAATTAACTTGGGTTCCCTGATCTGGAACGCGGCAAAGCAGCACTATGCGCTCATTCAGCAACATAGCTTTTGGGAGGTGCACAATGGCCAATCTATGCGCTTCTGGAAAGACTCCTGGCAACAAGAATCCATCCTTCTGGACAAGTTTCCCCTAACCAACCTTGGAGATCCTAGAGCTGCTCTGGACGGAAAAATTAATGAACATTGGATGGACACTGACAGCAATGGGTACCAGAAATGGAAACCCTCACATCTCATCATAGCTCATGCTCAGAATACTGTGATAGAGGACCTTGACCAGGAACTACAACGAAGACAAATCAGAAGCTCTCCTGATCCTGATATCCTCATATGGGGTCACACCACTAAAGGAATGTTCACCACCAAAGAGGCCTACTCCTTGCTGCATCCTTCCCCTTTCCCTAGGGATCCACTTTGGCAGATGATTTGGAATCCCCATACCTGGCCCAAAATCTCTACTTTCCTCTGGCTCTTAAGTCATCGGCGCATCCTCACCTGGGACAACCTTGTCAAACGAGGCTTCATTGGGCCCTCACGATGCCCCAACTGTGCTCTTAATGTTGAAACTATCCAACACCTCATGCTGCTCTGCCCTCTAGCCAACTTCTTTTGGGACAAGTGTAGCTTCCAGTGCCAGAAGCGCAAGCCCTCTAGTGATATCACTTCACTCTTACGAAATTGGCCCAAACGCCCCTACTCCTCTGCCCTCCTCAATGCCCTCTGGAATCTCCTCCCCGGTTTGATCTTTTGGACCTTATGGAAGGAACGCAATAGACGCATCTTCAAAAACCAAACCTCTTCCATGGACTCTTTATGGCTCTCCTTCATTGGTAACCTTCAGGAATCTTTAGCCCTTCATTCCTGGCAAGAAGAAGATTTCCCCAAGCAGCAGAGAGAAATCCTTGTCTGGAAAAATTGGAATCTCACCCTTGGGATAACTCCGAAGCTCCAAAACAAAACGGCCACAAATACGCCCTCAAATTGGATTCCTCCCCCCCCGGGAGTGCTCAAATTAAACTTTGACGGAGCATCCAAGGGGAATCCTAGGCAAGCAGGTTTTGGCGGTATCATCAGAGACTCCACGGGAGAAGTTCAGCACCTCTACTTCGGCTCTATTGGTTGGGACACCAACAATTCAGCCGAGCTTGAAGGCCTCTGGCAAGGCTTGAGACTCACGCTCCAGCACAATCTCTTCCCTATCATCATTGAAGGAGACTCTCAAATCCTCATCCATATCGCCAATCAGCTTTTTTGGGGGGCCGATCCTCATAAAGTGACTCAAATTTGGCGTTTGGCTGCTCGTATAGATAAGATAAGTGACTGGCTCCAAAACAACAGGGCAGTCTCCTTCAGGCACATCAAGAGAGAAGGTAATAAGGTCGCTGATCTATTGGCCAATTTCGGCACTGAGAGCAATAGCACGCTCACTCACGGCTCCCTCTCCATCATCCATGATGCAAACACACAACAGAACTACACCTCCCTGGTGCACAAGGATTGTCTCCTGCCGGATGCGGATGTGGTGGAGCATTAAAGTGCCAAGGGCACCTGCGCAGCTCCCAACGATGCCTACGTGTTGTGCCCACATGGCCTTGAGCATTCCATCTGTTGGCGTTATTAATATGCCTCGGGTTGATCAACGTTGTAGTTATTGCACCCTAGCTCTGTGGTATATGGCGATTGTGTTGTTGATTGCTTTCGCTATGGAGGATGAGCAGCAAGGCGGGAGCCATGAGAGACCTCTGATTCCCTTGCACAGTGTTTGCCCACCTGGTTTCACTAATTCGAGCTATAAAATGCAGACTGGGCGTCGTTGCTGCATTCTGGCCTGCCTGGAGACGTTACCGGGTGTCCACTTCTCCAACAGCCCTTTCTGCAGCGCCTTCACTTCGTCTGGTGCCCCGGATGTGCTCATCATAGGTACTTTGCTTCCTTTCAGCTTCAATTTGCATTCATAGGGTAGATGTCACTCTGCTAATTGGGCCTCCATCTCTTCGGCTCTTTTGACTGGCTTGTACCACCCTGGTGGTCTTCACTCTGCTTTCCAAGCTCCCGACCCCTTCTTAGGTCGGCCTCGCTTGCGCCACCTTCTGCTAGCAATGCCAGGCCTCAGGCAACGAATGCGTTGTCGGCGTGGTGTCAGTCGAGGCCAAGCCTCTGTCCCTCCTCCCTCGCCCCTTTCTGAACTGAGCTCCTCCTCTGAGAGCGATGATCACACTCCCCCGCTAGCCTCGCGCAGAGGTGCAGGCAGAGGCAGAGGCAGAGGGCGTTGTGCTGAGAGTTCAAGTCTTGCTGGCAGGGGACGTGGACGTGCTCGTGTTTCTGGTGGCGCTCCTAGTCAGCCCTCTGCTCCTCCTGGGCCTCCCTATCAGGCCTCCCCTCCCGACCCTCCCGTTCAACCCAGTCAGCCCCTCCCTCCTAACGTTTCTGCCCCTCCCAGTCGACTCAACCCTCCAGGCAGCAGGTTTCGGGGGTCCACCATCAGGAAAACCACCCAGAACGTTGAGCTCCGTTTCCACTGCACCTCCTTCGACTCTGTCATCACTGCTCTCATCACCATCTCCCTGCGTGAAGAAATCCCTTTCACTGCTTCCCCCACCCCTCCTATTAACCCTCACCCCAATCCCACTCTTCAAATTGGGATGTGTTCTGATGCTGAGAACCAGGACATGAAGACTGACAGTCAAGCAGGAAAGGAGGACAGCAACGACGAGAATGAATATGCATGCAGAATTGAAGAGGAACCAATGTCTTCAGAGCATGGGGGTTGACCCCCCTCGCTCTTTTACTGCTGGAATTTTCAAGTTTTTTTGTTCTAGATGCCCACCTGTTGGGCAGAAAGATGTTTCTAGTTTTTCTGTTGCTGTTTACGTGTTTTGTATAAACTTAAGGCCGGTTTCCCTTTCATGGGCGGCCCAGATACCAGTGCTTAATGGGTCGGTTTCCCGCTATGGGCGACCCAGAATTCTCAAGAACAGTTCTGATGATCAACCCCAGCTATCTGGCTTTCACAGCAGAAACTGTGGAAGTTTTGTAACAGTATTTTTATAAATTAATAGATTTAGTCACACTTAGAAAAAAAAAAAATTATACGTGAAAATTAAAAATTCTGACATTTAATAAAATCACAAATCTCACGTTCTTTTATACCAATTTTTGTTCTGTCAAGATTATTTTCCTAGCAATGAATATTGAGTAGTCTATGGATGGAGGAGAATCGAGATTAGAACTTGAAGGTTTGAGTGCTAGGTGGGGAAGTTGTTGTTGTATATTTTGAAGACTTGAAGAGTGTTCATTGTATAATGAAAAGTCGTCATGAATTTCTTGTAAATTGAAATCACAAAGACTCAACATATTGTTAGGATTGTTACCATGTCTTTTGAGAGGATGGGTTAAAGCATTTACCTTTAAGTGGAGTTAAGATTGAAAATGGGAGGCTAGATGATCAAAATTGTAGTTAGAGACACCATTTCCTATCAAAGTTAAAATCCCCAAATATTTATACTATGTGGAGTAAGGATAGAGCTAAACATGAATGACTATAACTATAGGTAGAACAAATTCTCACTCGATTGGAAACTGTGCTTGATTAGATTTTCCAGACATGAAAATAACATATTCAACAATATCATAGGATCATATTAACATACATCAAAATTTCCAAGGAGCATGGCATGTAGTTGTGAACTAATATGGACAAATTTCAATTTTTCCATTATTAAGAGTCAAATCAAAAATCATGTTTCAAAATATGATAATACACGACAAGTATAATAGCTTAGGAATAAGTGGCAAAGAAGGCCCTATGCTTTTTTGAACTGCTGCTCCAATTGCATGAACTTATTTTTTTGGATATACTGTATATTGGGCCTCTTAACCTTGCTAAGTAGTCCCTTTGAGGTTGCATCTAGGTTGCCCATGTTAATGATAATAAGGTAGATGTCTAGTATGTGAAACTAGTCATGATTTTAGTTTGTTTTGTCAATCATAGTTGGTTTTTTCTAGAAGTGATTGGGTCAAGAATATGTTAAAAAGAAAACCTAATCTTTTCAATATTTGTTTTTAATTTGTTCCCTAGGTATTGACAACATATACAAACACTCATAAATTCCAAACTAGTATTGGAAAATGAGGACATGAAACCAAACTGCCATTTTGGTGACAGACATAGTGGTTGGGTTGAAGTGTGGGAGCCGACGGATAACAAAAGGATCTGCTCTTCGCTATAGGACCCTCTTTGAAATATTTGGGAGAAAAATACAGATAAGAAAATTGAATAATAAAGAAACCTTCGAAGTATAGATACACTTCATAGTAATTTTTTTTCTAGTTTGCATAGATCCACTTGTACAATTATAATATAGGTGTTGTGAATCAGAATTTAGTGCATGTGATTCATAGAAGGAGAGAAGTTTTGTGACCTCTTGCTCTTATAAATCTACCATTGTGACCTTTATAGCTTGGGCTCATAAGGAAACATGCACATTTAAAGTGCATGCTAATAGAGGGCATTTATTTGCAACACGTTTTGTGGTTTTTTCATGACCCATTAATAGATGACACCTATGATTAATAACTCTTTGGTAATTTTAAATATTGTAAACTTGATTACAAATTATAGTCGTTGAAGTGGTGGGGTTTATTTGAGACCTTATCCTTGAAAGAAATAGTCTCTGAGGATGAAAACACACATTTTACCATAACTCCTTTTTCTAGGCACAACACAAAAAATAGAATAGTGGCTTTGCATAGGTTAGACAATAGATAATGGTCATCAATTTGGTTTCTTGCAAACAAAGTTATTTTTGGTCCACAAGGATCATATGCATGAGCTCTACTTTTTGCTTTTTATTTACTATAAAATCAATAAAGTTCACCCAAAATATTAAGGTTTTCCCTATGATACAGTTGAAAATAATTTGATAGTTTGATTTGATTTCAAAGCCCTCTCAAATTAAGGTCCCGTAACATTTCCATTGTTACCAATTTTTTTTTGAAATAATTTTTGTTCAAATATTTTGTTGAACACTTGCCATGCAACCTCAGGTCCAAAGGAAAGATTTTATTTTTGGCCTAAGTGATCTTGATTGAAACGTGTTAACAATATATCTATCTATGATTACATCCAAGAATATTACTTTACCATACCCCTAAGAACACATCTAAGCCATTATTTTTTGTTCTTGAACTATCATGTTAGTTCTTGAAGAAAAGTTTGGGTTCTTCCATTGCTAGTAGAAACAGTCATGGAGCTCTTTCCATATGAGCCATGTTGACATATTTTCAATTTTCTTCTTGTATGTTAGTTCCTTTGAGCAAAATCAAACCAACAATAACCTAGGTTCCTATGTTTTCACTACCTTTAATCTCTGACACTTTGTGATTACCACTTCAAGGTATTCCTTCATTGTGCGAGGTAAGGGATGTGTTGACTAGTTAGTGAATAGTAAACACCCCAATATTTGTGGTGTTCTTGGCCTTAATAGCTTTAGTAGAAGGCTTAGAAATTGAAATTTGTCTAGAGGAATAACCATAAAGATCTAGGAAATTTTTGCAGCCACTCCCGAAGTTCCCTCTATGGCTTGGGCTCATAAGGAAACATGCTCATTTAAATTCCATGATAATAGATTTCATTTCTTTGGAATAAGTTCTATGTTTTTATCTTGACCTCTTAATTAATGACATTTATGATTAATAAATCTTTAGTAAAGTTTAATATATTTTAAATATTATTACATTAAATTATAGTATGAGAGTGTTAATACTCAAATATTATTCACTTGGATAATTCATTATATTAAAAGGTACTCCTTCAATGGTATTTTAGGGATTCCTTTGAGAAAGTGGCGTTCATGGGACACATACCTAATGGTAAAGATGTGTCCTTGGCCCGTATGTGTTTTTATGTGTATGTGTGTGTTAAAGGGGTTTCCAATATGAGGATGAGTTGCATTACCCTTCAGATGCATAATCTAGTCACTTATAAATATGCACATTTAGATTGGGTTACTTGTTACATGGATGCAATTAGTTTGATCTGTAGATATTTTTATTTTCCCCAATTTTTCACAACTTCATTGTTATTTTAACAATTTTTATTATAGAATAAGAAAAATTTGTATGGTTAAAATTTATTGCACAAACACATTTGTCATTTCCTCTAAAGGAGCCAAATTTCTTGGATAATGATACATAGGATTGAATTGGAAATTTAAATGGAAAACAAAAACTGGCATCATTTGGACATAGCTAACATAAGTTGCTCCGAGACATGTTTGTATTTGCAAAGAAAAAGAAGCAAGTGCTAAAAATGTTATTTGTTATGTTATTTTTTATAACTTATTTTCATTTCCAACATTTGTACAAACTTTGTCAGCCGATAGGTACCCTGATAAGAAATTGAGGACAACAACATTAACACTTGCACATTCAACATCTATGATTAAAAAAATTCACATGTGTCCTTCTTATTATCACTTTGTACTTCTTTTGATGCATGTGAAATAACTGTTTAGGTTGACCCTAAGTACCACCGATAGAACTACTGAATTTACACCATATGAAAATACTTGAATTCTATTGATGGTAAAATAATTGCCTCTTTTATTATTCGAAGCATCCATTGTATCTATATATTGTTCATAAACATAAAAATTCATAAATAGGAGTGAAAAAACATGTTTCACAAAGAAATAATTATATCATACTAGCAAGCCAACAACCTTCAGATTATTAATGACACCATTGCACAAAGATGCTGATAATGGGCATTTAACACATGACTCAATATTGATAGAACATAAAATTTTAAATGATTGGTTTCATGTAAATGTACTCCACAGCATGCTATATTTTGATATGGGTATGAACATATTTTCTTAAGCTCCACACAGAAGAAGGTTTGAGAACAAAGGAAAAATATTTATCATGTTACTTGTTTACAAATTTGAGAAAGCCTCAACGGTTACAATCAAAATCTAGAAATTTTGTTTCCTAGTGGAATGCGAGACATTCTTAGATTTGTATAATGCTTCAATGCTTGTTCAGGATCTAGGTAAGTGAGAATGAATTAAAGATTTCTATCATTGTTCTATATTGGATTCCCATTCTCTCTAAGTTATCAAAGGAAAGTTAAAACCTAATTAGACTAAGGGACAACATATTCCATTGCCAAACTTTAACCTTACAGGGAAGTGCACTACACTTGTTTGATACTTACATTTTGAGGGCATGCCAATATAAATGTCATTGTTGTTGGGTACACTCGCATTGGTTAGTTTTAGAAAATTTTTCTTTTTCAAATATGTTGTTTTCATGAAGTAATATTTCCGGCCAAGAGGATAAAGACTTGGCATGTCTAGGACATAGTGGTGTTATTTCTTGCCTCTATTTGTGATTTATTAGTATTCCACCACTAATAACTTCATTATGTAGTTTTTTGTTTAGTAGTATATTACAACAATGAATTTTTAAAGGAAAAATATTCTAGTTTGTTTGAACATCATAAATTGGAAGGAAATCTAGCTTTGAATTAGAAAAATGGAATATATTATGAAAATATGTTTTTTGATCAAATATAGGCCCATTGCCTGATCATTAGAAAAAAACAGTCACGACAATAAACAATGATTTTGGACACAATGAATTACAAACTCTCCAGCTCAAAAACAAGTTAGCATATTTAGGTTTGTTTGCATCAGAGAAAAATGAATGAGTAACCTTAAGTTTTCTTTGAATATTTATAGAATCATTTTAGAGATTCTAAATGGAAATTGTGTGTGCTAATCTTTCTCAATTAATTATAGGGAACAAGGGGCATACATAATTTTTTGGCTTATGGGAATTGGATTCCTTTTCCCTTGGAATAGTACATTGATAATTGAAGATTACTATATTGAAGCTATATTCCTGGTTAGTATCACAATTTACAAAGTCTTGCCTTATTGTTTTTTAGTTTCTTGTTGTAATCTTGTGTCAGCAATACTTTGCTCCACCCATTAGATTTCTACAAACTAGTTTTATTGTTGAAGTGTCACTGCTTCTTAGAGATAACTAGAGGAAACGATTCAACTACAAAAGTGGAGCATGAGACATTCTTAGTAGAAATTTCTAGCTCTGTTGTGTTTATTTATGCCATTTATTTTCTTTGTTTATAAACGTCATTTGGCCACATAGTGGCCACTATTTTGCAGCTAAAGAAAACTTTTTTGAGTTTCTTTCTTTTATGAGGAAAAATAACACTGACAATATTGTTGATGTTGAGGTATATAATGTATAAATCCTTTATATTCTACTTTAGTTTATATTCCAGTGTTCATTGATGGTAAGAAGCAAGGATTGAAGAAAGAGGGGCACAATAACACTAGAGTGACAAAGAGAGAGAAGTTAACTGATCTAGTCATACCCATAGAGCCAATATCCCACATAAGACACACACAAATACTGATGGTAAAGTTTTGAGAGTTGGTGAATTCACTTGCAATTCCTTGGCAAGATAATGATAATGTTTTGAAGTGATGAACAATATTTTATCTGTAAATTGTACTCCAACCAATATTAAGTTGGAAACTCATTCTAATACTTGACATTTTATACAATATAATTTATGTGGTTGGAATTATTTATACTTGCACTTGATATTACTTGGTATTATAATTAACATATGCAACTTTGTGTTTTCATATTAGATGAACATGTAAATTGTACGACATTTTTTTAAATTTAGTTGCAAAATCATACTAATTAATTTATGTTGATTAATAATGAACACATAAAATCAATATAAAACTATTAAAATAGTAGTTTATATTGATTAATGATGAACACAAATAAAATGAATATATTACTAAATTAGTCATTTATAATGATTATTAATGAATGTAAATAAAATGAATATAAATACTAAATAAGTTGTTTATATAATGAATAAATGACTACTGCAAATGATAAATTTGTGACTACAAATGATGACTAAAATTTTCATATATATGACTATTACTAGCTAATTTACAATATCTTATAACACAACTAAAATTTAGTCATATTTCTTCGTTCATTAATTGGTTTCAAACGATGACTAAAATGTGCATATACATGACTATTAGTAGATAATTTACAGTATCTTATAACACAACCAACATTTTGGTCATATTTCTTTCATAATTAATCAATTTTCTCGGGTGATCATATAGTAATATATTTTCTTGTTTGGTCATTAATTGTCACAGTTAATGACCAAATCAAAGATTAAATCAATGACCAAACTAATGAGCAAATTAAGGACCAAATCAATGACTAAATTAATGATGAAATCAATGATTAAATTAATGGCTAAATTAGTAACGAAATTAATGACCAAATATAAAACAAGACAACAAAATTGAGATAACCAATTAATGACTAAGTTAAAAATGACCAAAAATTGGTCACGTTATAAGATACTGTAAATTAGCTAGTACTGGTCACCGATCGAAAAATAGTTGTTTATATGCAAATTTTAGTCGCTTTTTAGTAACTAGTTAGCCATTTTGTACTAGTGATATGTCTGAGAACATGATATATTTTAACTTTTCGATGAATGAAAATAATATAATAGATAGGTTGATGTTTTTATTGATGATTAAATATGATTCCCATTTAGAGGGAGATACTCTTGATGAGATCCCAACACCTATTATTATATGCGATAGATAATTTCAGAATTAAGAAAAGCTTTTGGACATGAATAAATTATCACTTGATGTTTTTGAAGGAAGAAACCATGGTGATGTCGTGATACATTACAGGATATTGTGATACATGTTCTTTCCAAAAGGTCCTTTAGAAGCCATGCCAATATCAGGGATATGTAGCAGCTATGAGAACTAAGATTAAGATTGTATCGAATAAAGCATGGGGTTGATTAAAGCATTAAAAATTACAAGGAAAGGTTCATGTCTTGAGGATTCTCTCAAAATGAGGTAGAAGATTATGATGATAGCTATGCACCTTCTACTTGCTACACTACTATTGGATTGATTGCTTCTCTTGCTGCAAGTCAAGGATGGTCCCTTCACCTGATGGATGTATAGATTAAATTTCTTCCTCACATTATATAGGTATAAGCATATGTTCATCATAATTATGGATTTAAGGAGAGGTAAAAGAAGACTCATATTTCTAGGTTGAATGAATCAGTGTATGGTGTTGTCACTATGAAAAACACCCTCCAAACTTTTTCTTACACTTGAATTTTGGAGCCTACTTGTGACCCTATGATCAGTCGTTCCTTGATTTTTCATAAATAATTCATGGTTGGTTGATGTTTTTTGAGATTATAATTTTCAAATTCACTTGTTTAGACATGCCTATATTTCAATGTATTCACAAGTGCATCTGTCTCATAGAAATCCCAACAGTCAATATGCACCCTAGAATGTCAAGCGCTACGTAGTCCTTGCAGATAGTTCTTGCACAATCTATAAGGAATTTTATTGTGCCTTCCCTCTAGATAGATACTACGTAGTCCTTGTTGAAATTAAATGCATGACCCCATGTTTGAAAATTCCCTCATTTTTGGTTGCGATCATATATTCTCTCAAGTGAGTTTTGTCAACTATTGCTCTTGCATGCTCTAGTTTTCATTGGTGCCTCTTTCACTTTTGCAACTATTTATTATTATTTTTTTCACTTTTAAAGGTGGTGATTTTCTGACCTCTTTTATATGGCACCTATCACTTTCACTTTATTTAGCTTTTGCAAGTGTCATTTTCATATTTTTCTTAATGTCACAAGGGTCTTCCTTCGGTTATGGAAGTGTCCCATATTGTCAGAGAGAGTCGTTTGTACACACTTGAAGGGTATTTTGAGGCATTATAATATACTATTGTGTTAAATCCATCATTATTACATGCATTATAAACATTCCCCAAGATTGGAGCATTATTTCACAACTTTTGCCACTTGCATCACAAAGTGTATCTAAAGTATTGCACCTTGCTAAAGTGAAGTTTTCAATCAATTTAAAAAGGAAAATTTGGCGCCGATGGGTCTTATTTATCATATAGAAATGTATTAGAATCATTCCTAAAATTTCATGCAATATGGTACTAGTGTTTTCACTATCGTTGCAAAGTATATCCTAATTTTCACACTTGGAGGTATGCGTTGTTTTGTTGTTGTTTCAATGAGGACATATTTATTTTGAATGGAAAGTGCTTCCTTGTTGAGTGGTGGGTCATTTATAATTGTGTGCTCATGTTAAATTCATATTATGGTCTGATCCCCCTACTTTTGAATCCTTCCCTTAGTCATTTTTTTCAATTAATCCTTCTCTGGTCATCCTCCTTCCAAACTTCATCCCTGAACTATGCATTGCACAGTCTCATGACATAAGAATATTTTCTGACATATTTGAAC
>JAXQQM020062817.1:0-53870 GCA_034641835.2 Pinus albicaulis
ATATCATTGGTGATGCTCACATGATTATATAATGAACCATTAAGTTGAACTATGAAATTATTTCTCACAACACACACACACATATTGATGAATTAATAATTTTTCTCATATAATTTTTTTAATCTATTTTGAAAAAAAAATTATATATAATTATTTCTAAGAAGAACAAGAGAGAATTCCTTACCATATCTTCGTAAAACATATAATAGCAAGAAAATTAATCTATTGAAATTTCATTTCCAAACATATTCATGGAGTAAAATGAAGATTAAAAGGAGATATTCATGGATTTACCTATAACATCACCTCATAATCAAGAATGTAAATGTACAATATTGATGATACATAGGTTAGGAGAAAATTAATCTATTGAAATTTCATTTCCAAACATATTCATGGAGTAAAATGAGGATTAAAAAGAGATATTTATGAATTTAATTATAACATCACCTCATAAAAGTGTAAATGTCCAATATTGATAAAATTTATTTATATATGATAAATAATAAACCTTTATCTCACATGTATCATATAATCTTATAAACAAACAATTGCACCGGGGGTGCAATCCTCAAAACTTTTAAACTGTCTAATGTATATGTACCTATTTAAAGTATTTAGGGCCCACATTACAAATGCCCAAAGTGAAATATTTGTGCATATGTTATATATGAGCCAATGGTTTAAATAACTATTGGGCGGTGAAACAAAACTTATAACAAAATATTAATAAAACTATATCATACGTCTGGACTTCAAAAACAATAAACCTGATTTCAATCACAAATTCGCATTCCATAATAGCCTGCTGATGTCACCCTAATTTGTGACGCGAAAACTTCATAGAATACGCCATATAAAAATTCGGGTCTGTTTTTTGGCTTTTCGTACGGAGGAAAAATGTGACGCGAAAATCAAATTAATTCCACCCTATAATGTTTGAGGTCCGGAATCCCACAATGCAGACGGGCCAAAAAATAATGCGATCGAATCACCTGCTTCCACGTGGATGGCTGATTTGGTCTGTGGTTTGTGGGACCACGTTCTTCTGAATTAAAATCTCCTGCGTTTACTATTAAATTGCTCTGTTTCCAAAACAATACAGCGCTCTATTTTTAAGTGTGCAGGGACTGTGATTTCAAAACCAAAATTGACTGTTCATCAGTTTTAGAAAGCGGCTGTTTGACAGAGCCATTCAAACAGATTTAGAAAGCGGCCAGAGGAAAGGGTAGTTGAAATTAATATTTCAACATCCCTCATTCACTGAGAATACTCTCCTTGGTGCCTTCTTCGCCGAACTACGATGTGTTCATCAATAGTCGTGAACCTGATGTCCGTTTCTTCGCCAGGCTCTTCACAACAGTCTTGTTTCCAAAGGATTGCAAGTCTTTCTCGACAGCATAGAATTGCAGGCTGGACAATCCATACCTTCAAAAATAAAAGACGCAATTAAAGGAGCCTCTCTCAATATTACTATTTTCTCTCCAAATTATGCGCAATCGCAAAGGTGCCTCCATTAACTACTCCTCGCGCTGCTCTGTAAGCTGGCCATTTTTGCAAAGGCATATAACTGTCGTTTATTGCATATAAGTGTCGTTATACCGACGGCAGCCAGAGCGTCGCTGACGAATCCCTCTAAACGTCGTAATTGCGACACTTAGACATTGTGTCGCAAACAAAGTGTTGCTATTGCGACTGTTGCCTCCAAACGTCGCAATTGCGACACTTAGACAATTGCGACACTTAGACATTGTGTCACAATTGCGACGTTTGGAAGCAGTCGTCTCAATAGCGACGCTTTGGGGCATAGTGTCACAATTGCGACGTCTTCCTTCAAACGTCGCAATTGCAACACTTTGTCTAAGTGTCGGTATTGCGACACATTTCTCTAGACGTCGGTATAGCGACGGTTTCGGGCGGGATTGAAAAAATTTGAGGAAATTTCCGACATTTGGTCAAAAGTGTTGGAACCAAGTGTCGGAATTTCTGCCAAATGTACTAGTGAATGGAAGAAGGACGAAGAAGTGCTGACACTCATTCAAAATTTGAAGCAAGATCCTAGTACATCTGATACATTTAGTTGGAAAAATGATTCCTTATGGTACAAAGATCACTTATATCTTTGTAAGAATTCCCAACTAAAACAAAATATTCTTTTGGAATTGCACACTTCTCCTTTAGGAGGACACTCAGGATTTTTAAAAACTTACCATAGGGTGAAGAAAGATTTTTTTTGGGATGGCCTTAAATCTGATATTCAAAATTTTGTGGTGAAATTTTTGGTTTGCCAGCAAAATAAAGTTGAGACAATTAAGACCCCGGGTCTTCTACAACCTTTATCCATTCCAAGTCAACATTGAGAGGAGATTTCAATGGATTTTATCATAGGTTTACCTAAGTCCGAAGGAAAGAGTGTCATCATGGTGGTAGTTGATAGACTTACCAAGTATGCACACTTTTATGCATTATCTCATCCATTTAAAGCAAGTACAGTTGCTACTACATTTATGGACAGAATTCAAAAGCTACATGGAAGCCCAAGGGTTATTGTGAGCGACAGAGATCCCATTTTTACTGGAAATTTTTGGACGGAGTTATTTTCTTGTTTGGGTACTCAATTAGCTCATAGCTCATCTTATCATCCTCAATCTGATGGTCAAACTGAGATAGTAAATAAATTTTTGGAAGGATATCTTCGTTGTTTTGTATCTGATAAACAAACACAATGGGTCAAGTGGTTACCTCTAGCTGAATGGTGGTATAACACTTCCTTCCATACTGCAGCGAAAATGACCCCATTTATGGCACTTTATGGATATCATCCACCATCCATCACATCATCTTTAAGGGAAAATTCGAAGGTTCAAGCAGTGGAAGATCACATCGAGCATCAGCAAGAAGTTCTCCAACTCTTAAAGGATAACCTAAAATTGGCACAAAATCGAATGAAACAACAGGCAGATCAACACCGTAGCAAGAGATGTTTTGATGTAGGAGATTGGGTATTTTTACGGCTACAACCATACAAACAAATGTCCCTCAAGCAAGCAAAGAAGGATAATAAATTATCGCCAAAGTACTATGGTCCTTACAAGGTGTTGCAAAAGATTGGTACCATGGCATACAAATTGGAGCTTCCTGCTTCTTCGCGAGTACATCCAGTTTTCCATGTTTCATGCTTAAAGAAGGTTATAGGAGAAAATCTTCCAGTTCAAACAATATTGCCAGAACTTGATGAGGAAGGAAAAATTATATTGGAACCAGAAGCGGTCATGGAAACAAGAACTCGACAACTACGGAATCGATCAATTTCAGAGTATCTCATCAAGTGGAAGAACTTACCCACTGAAGATTCTACATAGGAGGATGAGAATTTTATACAAAAGCACCCAGAGCTACTCAAGCGTTGAGGACAACACTTTTTTTGAAGGAGAGGGGCATGTTAGGTCCCTATATTACTAGTATAGTCCCTTATTGTTGTTAGTGTAACCCCCTTATTGTTATTATTGTACCCTTGTAACCCCCATTTTGTTATTATTGTGCCCTTAAATTATTATGGTTAGGTCGGCTAGGATTACATTGTGGCCCCATGGACCCCTATCTATAGAAGGAGGTTTTGTCATTTGTATCATCCAAAAATTATTCATTTATGTAATGTATTGGAGGTTTCCCCCTCGAAGTGGTTGATTTATAAGGTGTTGATCTCTCTTTTCTTCTATTTTTGGAGCTAGTTTCATAACAAAGGAAGACAGGAAAATGGTAATGCAACTCTACTTTTAATCTTAGAAACAATGAACAAAAATCATTTTTTGGGTCTGTGGGAAGGTTTGCCCTCCTCGAGCTTTATTGACGGAGATGAGAAGGGGGTCTTGATCCACAAATTTTTTGTTTTTCTCCTCTATTCTATTACTGACAAGAAAATGAAACCTATAGCAACACACTGAAAGAAAAACTAAACAGAAACTTGAAACATAAACGATTTATCAGAAGCGGAACTAATGAAATGATAGAAAGAAAATAACAAATACAACAGAGAGGCTGAGGCACATGGATTGGACCCTAACCCATAAGCCTAGCACTCTGAAACTTAAATCAGTAAAATAAATCAGTGTGCTCATTTCATAAAAGAATAGCCTCATACATTTCTGAAAGTTTGATCACTAAATAAAATAATAAAAATCTCAATAGCTTGCAACAAAGTTCTAACCCTTCCTAGCTCTAGCTTTGCTCTATTTATTCTATAGGGTAGCTACCAATAGCTCCCCAAAAAATAGTGATTGAGTCCACTTGAATCCAAGTAAACAAAGATTGAGTGCACTCCTCTTTGAGTTGCTTGGCTGCCTCTGGAATTCAAATTGCTGTAGAGAATCCCTGGGATCCTTTGGCCGCCTTTGGAATTCAAATTGCTAGAGAGAATCCTTGGGATCCTTTGGTTGTCTTTGGAATTCGAATTTATGGAGAGAATATTTGGGATCTTTTGGCTGCCTTTAAGAGTTAAGGAGGGTGGAAAATCCTCCTATAATTTCTACTTGTTTTCTCTTTCAAGTCTTTATGATAAAATCCTTATAAAAATGCTAATACTTCATGATTTACTGCACTCAACCTCATATTAGGCACTCAGAGTATGCTAGCCTTAATCACCACCCATACTAGCATCATAAAACCAAATAATAATAAAAATGCAAGAAAAGGAGATCTAAGAAGGCCAAAAAGGTGACCATTAACCCCTCCAAATATGTCTAATGATGGAGCTCATCACTAATTAAGGGATAACTAAAAATAGACATGCACCAAAAATAGCACTGTGGGCCCCACCCTAGTGTAGGTGCTTAATGCACTAGGCGTGGGTGCTAAAATTTTCTTGTTGAATCTCAACAATGAATGAACCACATAAGGCCACTTGTCAGCCTCTGATTGGTCCGTAGGTACCTAGTCAACCTGCTGACTCATTGTACGATTTCCCAGTCAGCAGTCTTGTCCATTCACCTGCAAAGTTTTTTTATTTTTTTAGGAAAACTATCAGAATGCAATATCTAGAGAATTTGATGTCGTTATTGAGCAATTCAAGTTGCGTTGGATTCAAGACGACGAGCTCTACGTTTTGACACTGATTTTGATCACTTTTGAACACTTTCATTTTTTAGCACTTTATCATCCCCTATATCATTCCTCCCTAATAGAAGCTTTTGGACCACCAAAAGATCATTTTCAGTCAATAGATAGATGAGGGTATAGTTCCCTCACCCTTCCAATTTCAATCCATTTGGCCTTGCTTGGATTAGTACCTTTGAGCCCCACATGAAGGTACTCCATGTTCCCTCGTCTTGAAGTTCTTATTTTCCTGTCAAGGTTGGTATCTTGCTGCAATTATTGAAGATATTTAGGAGATAAATCTTCAATTGTAGGAATATGAAAATTCTCTCCTTGATCTTCAATCAAAGGAGGCTCATATAATCTCAATTTTTCAACATTAACAAATGCATAGACTTGCATATATGGAGGAAAATCTAACTGGAAATCATTATTATCAATCTTTTCTAAGATCTTAAATGGACCATATTTGATTGGTTTTAGTTTTTTACCTTCTCCTTGAAGTCTTTCCTTGCTAATGTAAAGCCAAACTTTATCTCCCACTTGAAAAATGTGATCAACACGATGCTTATCACGTCTTGGCTTGTACTTGGCTTGAATCTTTTCTAATTGTTTTTGAACCATTTGATGCACCAATTGAACTTGTTCAATGAATCACTTTGCCTTATCTATGTCACTATGTCCATCAATAGCAAAATATTTCCCAAAGATAAAATCTAATGGAAATTTTGGTAAGTATCCCAAGCATGCCTCAAATGGATATGTTTGAGTCGATGAATGCTTGGCCCGGTTGTAAGCATGTTGGATGTAGTGCAAATATTCGTCCGAAAGTTTAGGATGTTTGTTGCAATACCCACGAATGACATGTACTATTTTTCTATTCACCACTTCTGTTTGACCATTAGTTTTCGGATAAAATGATTTGATCTTCTTCAACTTAGTGTCCACGCATTCCCATAAACTTGACCAAAATTTCCCGACAAATCGAGAATCTCGATCAGAATAATGGGCGTGGGCAACCCAAAATGCACCCATACATTTTGAAAGAACGTTTTTGCAATTTTTTCAATAGTAACCTTCTTCTTACAAGGCATTAAAATGCATATTTTGTTGAAACGATCCACGACAACATAAAAGTAATCATGACCTTTCCTAGACATACGTAAACCTTCCACAAAATCAACAAAAACACTTTCCCAAGGATGGGAAGGATCATGAAGTGGATTATAGAACCCCAATTCTCTATTGTTGGGCTTACTAATAACACACATCGAACATCCTCTTACATATCGTGACATGCTTTTATTCATACGAGACCAATAACAATACCTCTTTAATTGTGCCTTTGTCTTGCTTACACCAAAGTGGCAAGCAATAAGAGAAGTATGTGCTTCCCTTATGATGTTACTCTTTCACCCTGTGGAATACATATCTTGCCACGATGATACAACAATTTTTAATAGACACAAGTTAAAAGTTCATGTAATAAAACTTAATAAAGGAAAAAATAAGACCAAGGTTATGGGACACTTATTCCAAGTTGAAAGTTGGGCAAAGATATCCTAGTGGGAGTCGTTGGATGTGTTTATGGCTAAGGGAAATTGTAAAATGAAATGGCTAAGGCTTTCTCTCTCTCATTGATCCAGGTGGCTCCGGAGACACACACAAAGGACAAAGAGGGCTTATGCAAGCTCAAAAATAAAAAGTGATAAAAATGATGTCAAACTAGGACCAGAATGTAGATCTCGTCATCCTAATCGCAACGGTGCAAACATTTCGTCAAACTGAGCTCATATGCGAAATTTAGAAGTGGTCAAAGTTCTGGGTTGACTTGATAAGGTGGCAGGCTTAAGGCACAAATTCGCATTTTTCCAACCACTGGATTTAGGCCAGCTTCGGCCAGATTTCAGGAAAATTTGTGGGACCGTTAAAATCACTCCTACGGTCAATATCAGAATTTTTAAAAATGTACATTTTGTTTTAATAAAACAAAAAATAATTAAAAAAGGGGGGATGGCGGGCCACCACCTTCGCCACCCCACCCACACATTACACATTTAAAAATTAAAACAAAAAAATATTGATCTGATGGGTCGTGACCCCCACCGGACCCACGACATGAATCGCAACCATATGTATATTGAAACGGTTGGGGGAGGGTTGTGAACCCCGCCACCCAAACCACTCCCACACCACATATAAATGCAATGCCAGGGAGTTGGGTGGGCGGGCTGCCCAATGCGGGTTTGGCACCCCAATTAAATGCAATTTTTGGTTTTTAAAAAAACAATAACACACCAATAAAACATGTGTTGCAGATTTTATGGGGAGGCAGGATTTGATCCCCCGACCTCCCCTTAACCATTTTCCTATTTTGCCACTACACCAACGGGCTCCCTTGTAAACTTTGCCTCACGAAATTTTATATAAACTCATTTTTGCACAGTGCACCCAGGCAAAGGAAGCAGAGGTTGGAGTATGCAGTTCTAGGCAGAAGCAGACATGTATTTTGAGGCAGATTCATGTTGGCTGCCAAGGGAAACTTTTGATCACAAGGAGGTAAAATTTTCCTGCGTCAGAATGTATCAAACTTTATATGAATTTTAACCAGAATTTCGCAGGGAGCGCGATTGTGCACCCAAATTCTCCTTTTGATCAGCAATTTTGCCGATTCCCTATGGAGGAGAATCTTCATGAACCTTGAGGGAATATTTCAGATTCCTTGGAGGCCGAAATTCGTCGGTGTCAGAATGAGGTCAACTTTATACTCATTCTTCTCAAAATTTCACAAGGATCTCAATGGTGAGATCAAATTCTTCTTTTGAGTTGCATATTTCTAGATTCCCTGTGGAGCAACCTCTTTTAGGAATCTAGGGGGAATCTAAAATATTCCCTTAGGCCCAGATTTCGACAGTGTCAAAATTCAACAAATTGACCGTCCATCCTACACCTCTCGGCAACACGAGTTCAACAGTGCAGTTAGATTTTTCATCTGAGCCTTTTGTTTTTCGAACACTTTTCAAAGTGGAGTTGCAAGTGTTTGCATTCAGTGAGTGAGCAATCAATTTCATGTTGTTTGATGCCACGATTGCGATGGTGATTTCAGATCCAACAATGGAGTATCCTATTCTTCAGTCATATTCAATGTGAGGTATATGAAGTGTTCATTTCATGTACTTTTTTTTCTCTTTTCTATGAGATGCATTGTGTTGTACAGATCCCTGTTTGATGTTTGATGCAGGATATTTTTTTTGTTCTTAATGTGAGATGTAATTTCTATCATGGATTTTATGTTATGTTTGAGATCCCTTTGTTGCCATGTTGGCGAGATACTCATTATCACATATGTGTTTTATTGAGATCCCTTTGTTTCAATTTTGGCTGGATACTCATAGTCATCATGTGTAATATTTTGTCATGCTAGTCGGAGGTCTGTTATGAGTGAGAGTTCCTTGTAGCGAAACGTCTTGTGGAGGGAATTTGCCACTCATGTTGAGGGATAATTTCCTTGTATGATAAGCAAAAAACGTCTGTGTACATCTTCACATTTACAAAATTGAATGAAGTGGCCAACACCATCGAGAAACCGAGGCCCAAAGATGTAGTCCACACTGGACAAACTCCATTATTAAACCTCTGCATTTTTTTCGTATGGTCGTTGACATGTGTTCCTCTTGATTATATATGCATGTGTTCATTAACGCTTTTGATAAAATGCAATTCTAACACATCAGCGGAAGCAAAAGGTCTTGGTTAAAGGGTATCGAAAATTTACCCGGATAACTCACACTCTTGGACACTTAGAGTTTTCTTGGAGAATTTCAGCTTTGAGCCAAGAAAGTGGAAAGAAAGCAAAGGAAGGATAAGGAAAGGAAAGGAAAGTAAGGATCAAGCAAGGCAGAGTGGGATCTAGCAACTTCAGTAGGAATATTTGCAGGTAACATATTGCATGTATGATTTCCTAGTTGGTTTGGACATGCATGTCTTATGCATGTTGGTATTTGGTTCTCTTGTTGTCAGTGGCATGGTTTTGTCGAGTTTGACAGTGATTTTAAGCCTTGCCTTGGCTTTTTTCGGATGCCATGGTGTGCTAGGAATTTGATCTTGGATTTTAGCTTTGGAATTTTTGGATGGACTTCAGAATCTGGTGCAGAAGTGGTCTCATGTTCATTCCCAAAGGCCTAGGAATCTCTTAACCAGATTTGGCGGGATAAACGGTAAATCCTGAGGGAGGTGTCTCGATTTAGGGCCTAGTGATCTAGGATTGGATTGCGGTAATGTTGAAAATGGAAACAAGAAATATTGAAAATGGCATTAAAAGGGATTCTAATTTAATTTTACCTTTATTAAATTAGAAGTAAATTGTAATTCTACATAACATGATAGTTTGTGCGAGTTAACTAAGTTAAGAAGACTTATTTAGTTTAGTTAATTTGAGTTGAGTGTCAAACTAGAGGCATGTAGAGTGTCTCCTACTTTATAGGATCCTTAGTTGAGTTTATTTTGAGTTGTAATTGTTTAACTGAATTATTTGAGTTAAAATCAGTTTAACTAATTCTAACTTATGGATGAGCTAGTGAGAGGTCCAGTGAATTAAATCTGATTTGATTCACATGCAGTGATCAATCAGATAACTGATAGTTCTCTATAAATATTTGTTGCATGTTAGTTCTAAGGAAAGCCCAGTTGAGATTGGAGTTAAAGGGAAGTAGACTATCAGGTGTACTATTAGAAATTTGTACAGGTCATGCATGAGGTCAGCAAGACACATTGGATGTATTGAGCAATCAATTAGTGGGAATTTCCTATTTAATAGGGGCTCAATTCCCTCAGGAATGTGTAAGATAGGCTGGTCAGTCAGGTGCAAGTTTTTGGTTAAGTATTGGACCAAAATTTCCAGGATCAGGTGAGACAATCAGAGATAGTGCAAAGAGTTCCCAAGCATGAGAGAAGCATTTTATTGTTTCATATTCTTGACTTAATGTAATATACAGATAGTGGGGTTTTTAGTTGAGGCTTTACCCGCATAAATATTTGTGTTGTGTGATTTAAATTATTTCTCTTCTTTTTCATGTGATTGTGTGATCGTATTTGGTTTCCGCAAATTTGTAGAATAGATTCGTATTTGGTTTCCGCAAATTTGTAGAATAGATTCAAGTATTTTGTTTTAGCATATTAAAAGATAAGTTGAATCTACATTTGTTTTATACATGGTATCAAAGCAAGAATTTTTTGGGCAGTGATTTTTCAAAGAAGATATGAAAATTTTGGTGCAAAAATTTCAAAAAGAAATAGCATATCTAGACTCCTTGCGAAAAAATACCCAAATTCAAAAAAACAATCAGCCAAATTGGAGTTCAAATGAGGGATATATCGTTGTTTTAAAATCAACTCTTTGTTCAAAAAATTATGTGACAATGGCACAACTACAATGCGGATCTAAGTTCCCGTAGTGCCCAAACAATGTGATATTTAGTAAAGGGGAGGTTTTCCTTAGACACACCTCCATGTGACGAGTGAAAAGGATCATTTTGCGAGTCAAAAACATGTATGCACTCAAGGTCGAAGATGCATGCAAAGCTTTAAGGAGCAAGGAAAAGGTTAGAGACTTGGAAGTTGAGAGGGAGCATGAATTACCTCTCAACATGCAGCCTTAGAAGAAGCCTCAAAAATTTGTGGAGCATCCACAATTAGAGAAGCTGAGAGGAGACCGAGTGGAGGCATCCACTCAAGCAGAGACCTCCAATAGGGGTAAATTTTGAGCCAAGTGAGTAGAGGGAGCATATGAAACCATACCTCCATGTGAGAGGTGGGGCGATATGAAGCAATAGTCCCAAGGGTGAAGAAATTTGGGGAGGGTCCATTGAGGTATTTTTTTCCTCATGGATCATTACCTTGCTATGGGAGCCCACTATACACAGTATTAGGATGGATTACTGGCGGTTGATGCAATCAAATATCAAAGTGAATATGCAAAAATTAGCAACAATTATATAATAGGGAGTGTAGAGAAGATTTGGCAACAATGCAGATGGCACAGTGCAGAGTCAGCAATAGTGCAGAGTTTTCAGTTGACAGTGTAGTAGCTAGTAGTAGTCAGAGACTCTCGTGATAGATGCATCATACTGATTCAGTTTGGATGATTTTCAGTTTCAGAAGTTGTAGTAGCAACAACACTAGAGTGAAGTGTTACATTCATAACATTCCAAAGATACCATATCGGGATAGAGTTGAATTTCTTGTTGGATATTGGATAAACCAACGCTCCCTGTGTGTTTCGCGACATGGACTAACCGCCTCTCGTGGATCCTTATCTTTGGCGATGTGATCATTGGCTAACACCTACAGGTTTTGGTCTAATGGAAATTGTGATTCCCAAAAAGTGGTATTAGAGTGTAGGTCACGAGTTCGATATACACCCGGCTCGCGTTGGGGCGAGATTGTTGGACATTGGATAAAACAATTATCCCTGTGTGTTTCGTGACTTGGACTAACTGCTTGTTAGGGCCCTATATTACTAGTGTATTCCCTTATTTTTGTTAGTGTAGCCTCCTTATTATTATTTTTGTACCCCTGTAATCCCCATATTTTTATTATTATTCCCTTACGTTATTATTGTTATGTCTACATGGATTATATTGTGACCCCATGGAATACTATATATAGAAAATAAGTTTTGTCATTTGTGTCATCCAATAATTGTTCATTTATGTAATGTAAAGGAGGTTTCCCCCTCGAAGAGGCTAATTTCTAAGGTGTTGATATATCTTTTCTTCTATTTTGTGAGATGGATTCATAACATTTGGTATCAGAGCTTTGGATTCTAGGGTTTCGTTGCTTCAAACAGGTCATCATGGAATTCTCGCTATAAATTTTTGTTATACAAAGGTTCAAAAGCTAAAAAAAAACCCATTTGCAAAGAAATCTTTAGAAAATTCATGTAAAAATTTCAGAATTTGGTTCGCAATATTTTCGTAGATATGATATGTGGAAGTTAGGGTTTTTGCAGGCTCCCGAATTTCAAGTCAAAGAGATGACGTTGGGAAAATCGTCATAACTCTCTCTCTGAGCATCAAATTGGAATTCTGTAAAAAGTGGTTGAAATTACATAGACTGTAGTTTCCTTTGTATCAATTTCAGAGCCAATGGAGGAAAAATTTACACGTGGAACACCATACAAGTTCGCTCTACTAAACCAGTCCATAATTAGGTCATTGCGGGAGATTGGGCATAACTTTGACTTGAAGAATCCAAATCAGGTTTGAACTGTGGCATTAGAAAGAAGATTCATAGGGATACTAAAGGACTGAAGATGAAATCTTGGGGATCCAAAATTACAGAGACACATTAGTTTCATTATTGAGTTCCTCAAAAGAAAGAAAAAGGTGTGTATTTTTAAAAAAATTGCATTATTCTTGTTTGAAAAATAAGTTTGAAGTGATTCCAAGGGAATATTTAAACATATATATCAGTATTGGGTTCTAAAATTCCCCTAAATATAATTCAACATCCATTGGGCCCTCAGAAGGCTCTACTATGACTCATGAAGAGGAGGAAGTGCAACATGATATATCAAAATTACAAGAACAAGTGCAACAAATTTTGCTCTCGCAAACAATAACAAAAAATGAAATGGAAGTTTTGAAGAAAGGCGTGGAAGCTAAGATGGATGGTTTGAAGAATTAAATGGAAGCTAATATGGATGGCATGGAAGCTAAGATGGATGGGGTGGAAGCTAAGATGGATGGTATAGAAGGCAACATGGATGGTTTGAAGAAAGGCGTGGAAGCTAAGATGGATGGTTTAAAGAAAGGTGTGGAAGCTAAGATGGATGGTTTGAAGAATGACATGGAAGCTAGTATGGATGGTATAAAAGATTTGAAGAAAGACATGGAAGGATTGAAGGAATATTTAGCAAAGTTGCTACAAGAAAATATTCCTAATGGAAAAAAGGTGGTAGAGGAAACTCATGATGAGAACAAAAGAAATGTTAATCATGATTTTAGAATCTAATGTTGGATTTAAGGCCCACCATATTCCAAAGATAGATATGAGGAATTTTTATGGCAAAGATCTGATAACTTAGATACTACAAATGGAGTAATACTTTGAGCTTCATAATACGCAAAACACATAAAAGGTACGCATTGCAACTTTATATTTAGAACAAAATTAGTTTGTATGGTATCAATGGCTTTGTTCTTGTAAACCACTGGTCACTTGGTCAATTTTTACGGAGGAAATGCTAGCACATTTTGAGGATACAAAGAGAAACACCTTCTTTAGCCAATTGAAAAATATCAAACAAAAGAGTTCAATGATGGAGCACATTAAGGACTTCCAAAAATTGAATATAAGGGTAAATAATATTCCAGAGGAACATAGTATTGATGTCTTCGTAGTGAATCTAAAGGATAACATCCAACATGAGGTTCTCCTTTAGTAACCTGATACATTGGAGAAGGCATTCGGGTTGGAAAGAAAAAATGAAAGAAAAATTATGGCGACAAGGAAGCCTACCACTCACAACTATAAATATGGAAGTGTTGCTACTCCTAGAATTCCACAACCTACAAGTTTGACACCACAATAATTATAAGAAAAAAGAGAAAAAGGGCTTTGTTATAGTTGTGATAGAAAATACAATAGAGGTCATAAGTGTGGTGAGAAGAAATTATTTTACATAGATTTTGAAGAGGAGGAATAAAAGGAACAAGAAACTTCAAAAGAATAGGATATACACCAGCAACCAACCATAGAGGAAGAAAAAATGAATCCGACCATATCATGTAATGCATTGTCAGGAGTTACCACTCCTGAAACTCTCAATATAGAAGGACATATCAAGAAGAAAAATGTAATAGTGCTTATTGATTCAGATAGTGCCCATGATTTTATTCATTGTAAGGTATCCAAGGAATTAAATTTCTCCCTATACCCAGCGCAAGAGTGTCAAGTGATGGTGGAAAATGGAGGAACTATAAATTGCTCTAAAAAGTACCATAATATCAAACTAACCATGGGGTAATATGTATTGAATAATCCAAAGCTTTCCATTCCAATGGGTGGCCTTGATGTTGTACTAGATGTACAATGGTTACAATCTTTAGGGATGGCATATTTTTATTTTCAAGAAATTTTCTTGAATTTTTTTTTGGAAGGAAAGGAAGTTGAATTACGGGGTATCGCAGGAAAGTAGAGAAAAATAATAAGCTCTAATTTCATGAAAAATAGTTTGAGGAAAGAACAAAGAGGTGTTATTGCACAATTATGCTCACTACAAGTTCCAACATCAAAATCATCTATTTCTCCAGATCTCCAAAATGTCTTGGACAATCATTCCAAGGTGTTTGAAACTCCAAAAGGACTCCCACCTATTTGTGATCATGATCATGTTATTCATTTGATTCCATGAAGTGTTCCTCCAAACATCAGGCCTTATAGATATCCTTATTTCCAAAAGAGAGAAATTGAACATATGATTACAAAAATGCTAGAGGTTGGTATAATTCAACCTAGTCAAAGTTCTTTCTCTAATTCAGTAGTATTGGTGCACAATAAGGATGGATCATGGCGCATGTGTTCAAATTATAGGGAGCTTAATAAGCTCACTATTAAAGATAAATTTCCCATTCATGTGATTGATGAATGTTTCGATGAATTACATGGAGAAATTTATTTCATCGAGTTGGATCTCTATTTAGGATATCATAAAATTAGAATGAAGACCAAAGAGGTTCTGAAAACAATATTTTGAACTCATGATGGTCATTATGAATTTTTTTTCATGCCTTTTGGCCTTACTAATGCACCTTCTGTATTTCAAGGGTTGATGAATTCCATTTTCAAACCCTTCCTTAGAAAATTTGTGTTGGTATTTTTTGATGATATACTAATCTATAGTAGGTCTTGGAAGGATCATGTTCAACATGTTGACAGGGTGCTCAAACTATTGAAGGAGAAACAATTATATGTAAAAACCTCCAAATGTTTCTTTGGAGTACAAGAGGTGGAATATCTGGGTCATATTGTATCTCACGAGGATGTTAAGGTAGACCCTAACAAAATTAAATCCATTAAGGAATGGAAAGGCCCCACAACCATAAAGAAGTTGCGAGGATTTCTCGGGTTAATAGGGTATTATCGCAAGTTTGTTAAGAATTATGGGAAAATAGCAGCATCTCTAACAAAATTATTGAAGAAAGATGCATTTTCATGGATTCCTGAAGCAACTAATGCCTTTGAACATCTTAAAGAGGAAATGTGCCAAGCACTAGTCTTAGCTATGCCAGAATTCACAAAAACATTTATTGTGGAATGTGATGCCTTGGGAAATGGAATTGATGTTGTTTTAATGCAAGAAGGAAGACCCATTACTTTTGAAATCTGTCTAATCAAAGGAAAATATTTACAGAAAGCTATTTATGAGAAGGAAATGTTGGCAATACTACATGCACTAAAGAAATGGCGACCTTACCTGATGGGAAGACACTTCAAGGTAAAAATTGATCATGATAGTCTTAAATACTTTTTGGAACAAAGACTATCTTCAAAGGAGTAGAAAAAATGGGTCACAAATATGTTGGGTAATGACTTTGAAATCATCTACAAAAAAGGGAAGCTAAATGTTGTTGCAGATGCACTCTCAGTAAAGGATGAGGATGTGGAAGCATTGCTTTTTACCATTTCTATTATCCAAATATATTGGATAACTGAATCAAGAGAGGAATGGAAGAATGACGAAGAAGTATGGACACTCATTGAAAATTTGTAGCAAGATCCCAATACATCTGATAAAATTAGTTGGAAAAATGATTCCTTATGGTACAAATGTTGTTTATATCTTGGTAAGAATTCTCAACTAAAACAAAAGATTCTTTTGGAATTGCACACATCTCCCTTAGGAGGACACTTGGATTTTTAAAAACTTACCACAGGGTGAAGAAAGAATTTTTTGGGATGGCCTTAAATTTGATATTCGAAAGTTTGTGGTGGAATTTTTGGTTTTCCAACAAAATAAAGTTGAGACAATTAAGACCTTGGGTCTGTTACACCCTTTATCCATTCCAAATCAACATTGGGAGGAGGTTTCAATGGATTTTATCACAGGTTTACCTAAGTCCTAAGGAAAGAGTGTGATCATGGTGGTAGTTGATAGGCTTACCAAGTATGCACACTTTTGTGCATTATCTCATCCATTTAAAGCGAGTACAGTTGCTACTGCATTTATGGAAACAATTCAAAATCTACATGGAAACCCAAAGATTATTGTAACCGATAGATATCCCATTTTCACTGGAAATTTTTGGATGTAATTATTTTCTTATTTGGTTACTCATCTAGCTCATAGCTCATCTTATCATCCTTAATCCGATGGGAAAATTGAGATAGTGAAGAAATGTTTGGAAGGATATCTTCGCTGCTTTGTATCTGATAAAAAAACACAATGGGTCAATTGTTTACCTCTGGCTGAATGGTGGTATAACACTTCCTTCCACACTGCAGCAAAAATGACCCCATTTATGGAACTTTATGGATATCACCCACCATCCATCACATCATATTTAAGAGAAAATTCTAAGGTTCAAGCAGTGGAAGATCACATCGAGCATTAACAAAAATTTCTCCAACTCTTAAAGGATAACCTAAATTTGGCACATAATCGAATGAAACAACATGTAGATCAACATCGCAACGAGAGACACTGCAAAGAATAGTAGAAATGGGCAAGGAAATGGTGGATTCTGGGAGATTCCCCAAGTTAACATGATTCTACGCCTACACTACCAACCCCCCCCCCCCAGTGAAGATCATATCATGGAATATAAGAGGGCTCAATGGCCCCACCAAGCACAGGATAATAAAGAAAAGAATAACTGAGGAACACCCTGCAATTTTATACATGCAAGAAACCAAATGTTCCAGCTCCACTCTGGAAAAAATTCTCAAAAATATATGGAAAGGATGGATTACAATAGCGGTAGATGTCAATGGAGCTTCTGGAGCACTGGAAATCATTTGGAACCCCCAAATAATCTCCCTATAGAACTATCATGCCAAGAGGCATTTCATCCAGAACAAATTTCACCTGATTGGAATGGATATCTATGGCTTTCCAACGAACGTCTACTTTCCCTAGAATATTCACCAGAAAGAGAGCTTCTGGACAACGTAGCTGAACTCAATAAAAAAATATCTCTACCACTCTGGCTACTGGGAGGAGATTTAAATATGATAAAAAATCGACAGGAAAAAAAGGGAGGAAGGATGCGTCTTGACCTGGACAGCAATGGATTCAAGAAATTCATCCAAGAAATCCATCTCATAGATCTGTAAACTTCCAGTGGTGTCTTCACCTAGAATAATAGAAGAGGAGGCACCCACCAAATAGCTTCTAGACTGGACCGTTTCCTCATCACGAAAGACTTCACCCGTCTGGGGGGTGATCTAGTAGCCACCATCATCCCGGCCACAGGTTCTGACCACTGGACAATACAAATTCAATGGTTAAGACCAAGCATGCATGCTCCCAAACCATTCCTCTTTGAACATTGTTGGCTCAGACATCTAGGGTTCAAAGAAATGGTCTGTAATTGGTGGTCCTCCCTATTACCACCATAAGGAACAAAAGTGCTCCAGTTCCAGACAAAGTTGAAAATTCTAAAAGGTAAACTGAAGGTGTGGAACAAATCCGCCTTCGGCAATATCTTCAAATATCAAAGAGAGATGGAAGAGAAAATGAATAAGTTTCAACGAATGATCATTAATGAAGGATGCTCAGTCAATTCAAATAATAAAGAGAAGATATTATCAACTCAGATGGAAGAAATAAGGAGCCAAGAATAAGTCGTTTGGAGACAAAAATCTAGGATCTGCTAGCTCAAAGAGGGAGAACAGAACACAAATTTTTCCATCGCTCCACCATTCAGCATACGACGCATAATAGAATCACTGTCCTCAAAAACCAAAATGGAGTGTCTGGAAAAGCAAGAGGACATCATGGAGGATCTGCACAACCACTTTAGGAACATTATGCAAGAACCTAATCATCATAGTCATGAGGCAATAGGAAAAATCACCCAGCACATTACCAAGTTGGTTACAGAAGAACACAACTGGATGCTGCTCAAAGCAATCACTCTTACTGAGGTGGAACAAGCAGTATTCCAAATGAAGTCCGGAAAAGCCTCAAGCCCTGATGGTTTCACCACCAACTTCTTCCACTTGTTTCAGGAAACCATCAAAGATGAGGTCTGGGGTGTAGTGGAGGAATTGCACACCACTCACTGGCTTCTTCCAGCGCTCAATGCCACCTTCATCACCCTTGTTCCAAAAGAATACAATGTAGCGACACCAAGTAAGTACAAGCCCATAACACTCTGCAATGTCATTTATAAGATAATCTCCAAAGTTATCGCTAACAGGCTTAAGCAGCTCCTTCCCCTAATTATCTCCTTGGAGAAAACGAGATATGTTGAAGGCTGAAAAATCCTTGATGGCATCATTTTAACCCACAAGGTCATAAATTCTCTCAAATCTTCCAATAAACCAGGTATGCTCCTCAAAATCGATCTATCCAACGCTTTTGACAAACTCAATTGGGACTATATCAAATATTTCCCTCTTGCCTTCGGCTTTAGCCACACCTTGGTACGCTGGATCATGAGCCTCATAACCTCACCGTTTCTTTCCATCTTGGTTAATGGTATACCCTCTGCAAATTTCAACCGCTCAAGAGGAATTAGACAAGGGGACCCTCTTTCACCCTTTATTTTCATCGTTATGGCTGAAGGGTTGGGCCAACTCCATCCACTCAGGTGCTCTACAAGGTATACCCCTCCACAACATTCCCCCCTCCTCTCATCAACAATTTGTGGATGACAACATGATCATGGGTTACCCCTCAGTCCAAGAAGCCCATACCCTCAAATCTCTTCTAGATTCCTTCTCTGAAGCCTCCAGTACAGAAGTCAACCCTAACGAATTGCAAATATTTTTCTTCCACACTCCCCTTCTTTCTCAGCGCAACATTGCATGCATCCTAGGCTTCTCCATCACATCCTTACCCTCCAAATACCTTGGATCCCCTCTCACTAAAAAGGCCATTAATCACTCCTCATGGCAAGCACTGTTGGACAAAATGGAAACTAGGCTATCCAACTGGACCCACCGCAGTCTCAATATAGCAGGTTGTTTGGTACTCATCAAAGCAGTCCTGCAGTCTCTTCCCATTTACTTCTTCTCCGTACTTGCAGCCCCCAAATGGGTCCTCAAGGCCATGCACAAACTACAAAGAAATTTCCTATGGGGTGGTACCAAAGAGAAAAACAAAGGGGCTTTAGTCAACTGGAAAGAAGTATGTACACCAAAAGGTCATGGGGGACTAGGGATGCGTGATCCTGAGCACAAAAACAACATCATGGGAGCTAGTATTTGGTGGAAATGGGTCTCCAACCCCCACACTCCATGGGATAACCTATGGGTAGCCAAATATGCTCGTACATGGCCCAAGGAGGACCTTATCAAATTTAACATAGAGTCAGGAGGATCAAAAATCTGGAAAGCAACAAGCAACCAAAAGTAGATGATACAGACCCATAGCTTTTGGGAGCTGCATAGCGGCACTCAAGCTAGATTCTAGGAGGACTCCTGGCCGCAACTGCCAAGACTCTTCTCCATCTTCCCCAGACCATTGTGGAGTGCAACATTACAGGTAAGGAAAAGGAAGAGTGTACATGATTTCTGGACTGATGACACAACTCAAGGATACAAGAACTAGCTACATACAGACAGATGGCAAGATGACTAAAATAATGAATATCACACAGACATCTAGGAGGAACTAAGCACTAAAATAAAAATCAGAGCACAGCCTGGACCCGATATCCTTCGATGGGTCACATTCCAAGTGGAAACTTCTCCACCAAGGAAACCTACAACCTCCTACATTAGTAGAACCCAGATCCAACCAATCTCATCTAGAAAAATATATGGTCAACCAAACTCTGGCCCAAAGTAGCTACCTTTTTATGGCCGCTTAGTAAACGACGCATCCTCACATGGGAGAATATTTTGAAGAGAGGGTTTGTAGGACCCTCCAGATGCCCTCTATGCTAGGAAAACTTGGAAACCATCGACCACCTGTTGGAGCAATGCCCTACCTCTAATGCCCTGTGCGATAGATTAGCAGTCCTATGCAGATGTACCAACAGAGAAAGGGGCAACATCATCAACACCATCAGTATATGGACGGAAAAACCTTACTCCAACAACCTTCTGAATAGACTTTGGCAAATAATTTCGGGCCTACTTACCTGGAACATATGGAAAGAAAGGAATAGTTGAATCTTTAAAGACAAAGTATCTGTAGAAATTTTAATACAATTATGTATTGCCTGGATTATCCTGATCTAAAAATTATATTCCACTTTTAAATACATAATACTTCTACTTAATTCTTTGCGGAAATTTAATCTCCAATTGAAAACACATGAAGAAAGATCAATCACACATAACATAGATGTTTTTATTGGGAAAGCATAAAGCTAAAATCCCACTATCATAAATTATGTATATATCAGGGATCATGAAACAATCTCATATCCAGTATCCACCTTAGAGCAGCTCTAGGCAAGGATACACGACAACCTCACCGAAACGATGGCCCTAGATGTCTGGAGCCAAGAGGATCTCCCCACCTCTACTTTTGAGCATAAGATATGGAATATTTGGCATATGAGCATAAATATCCACTTTAACATCAACCCAAGGAGTGCTAGAAGAACCTCTGCTCCTGAAAATGGAAGCCTACCCCAAATGGCTTCTCCCAATTTAATTTCGATGGCGCCTCCAAAGGCAACCCCTAAAATGCACGATTCAGAGGTATTTTCAAGAACTCTCAGGGTGAGCCACTTTTGATCTACTATGGTAATATGGAGTGTGATAGCAAAAACTCTGTGGATCTTGAGGGGCTCATCCAGAGTGTCTACATAGAAATTGAGTTTAACTATTTTTCCCTGGAAATGGATGTAGACTCGCAAATCATCACTATGGCGGCCACAATAATTCTCCATGGTGCGGATTATACCAGCTAGAGGCTTTCCAATAGGCTTAAACTTCTGGAACAACTGATAGACAATCACAGAGCTATTAATTTTCACCATGTGCACAGGAAAGAAAACTTAGTTGCAGACCTCCTCGCGAAAAAGGGGGTGGAAAGTCATGGAGATATGTATCATTCCAATCTCACCTAGGCTGAGGATGGTTCTTTAAGAAGAGAATGCCATACTTTCATTCAAAAGGATCTCCTTTCCCTAGATTCAGGTGACAGTAGAAGTATGAATGACAACCGCCTCTCCCATGCCCACGAGGATGAATATCTGCAATGCAGGTCCTCACATGATATGGAACCTCAAGCTAGCAATCATCCGCATGAGATGAACAAGATAAGGTATGATGAAGATGCGCTTGGACAGTGTCACCCCCTCCATGGTACCTCTATGTAGCAATCGTTCTAAATGATTACCTGGATTGACACGCCGATCGGTCATAACTCTTCACTCGAGCCCACTCATGAAAACAATTATGGCACGCAGCTGCATGCAAGTCACAATCATTTTCTACCCCTTCGCATGTGTCACGGGCCTTTTAAAAGGAAGGCCCCTCAACACAAAGAGACACATAGTCATCTCCTTCAAGTTTATTTGTTGTTACAGTTCTCGCCCTCCTGCGCACCTAGTCCGCTATACAGCCCTCCTCCCAGAGCTACATTGCGTAGAAAACCGTGGACTGCGATTCCCCCTACCTGCACATCTTACCCCAGCTCCATCTGTCCTGCCAGTCTCTCAAGTATGAGCGCTTCCATTATCCTGCGCCCCATAATGCGCTTTCCCCCTCAGCGTTCCCCCCTATCCTCTTGCGCTCCTTCCCTGCTTTTAACTCCCCTCCCTGCTAAGCATTCCCCCAACTCCGTAACTCCTCTACTTCAGCTGACCATCGCACCTAGGCTGCACCAAAGAACCATCCGTGGAGGTCAGATAGGTGCACTCCCCGAGTGTTACCACCGAGGGCCGAATAATCACCTAGAGTCTGTTGAAGGCTCCTCCTCAGGCAGTTACACTAGACAGAGCCCCAAACCTGATCAGGAGGAGGATGCCCCCATCCAGGTTTCGCAGAGAGGTAGATGTGGACCTCGAAAGTCCACCATTTCGCACTAGGCACACCCCCTACCTCACAAAACTAAGCCTCTTCCGGCTCGGGAATATGAGGGAGATGATATAGATGTTTGGGTTATGGATTCTGTAGCTACTTGGACACGCGTCCCTGATGCAAAATACCTAGTAGCTCCCATCCTATGCGCACCAGTCTCCAAGCCCTCATGTCCACCCACTGATACAGAGGAATCTATTGCGTAGGCGTATGTCTGCCCCATAGTGGAGGAAGATCCAGATAGTGATGATGAAGCCAAAGACTAAGGACTGTGAAGCAGCTTAGTAGCGGGATTGGTTAAGCGCAACTTACCAACCAAGCCTGTAGCATATGTATTGTTTCTATTTTCGAATTAATATAGATTAGCCTCATTTACCAAAAAAACAACGTCTCAACGAGAGAAGTTTTGATGTAGGTGACTAGGTATTTTTATGACTAAAACTATACAAACAAATGTCCCTCAAGCAAGCTAAGAAGGATAATAAATTATCGCCAAAGTACTATGGTCCTTACAAGGTGTTGCAAAATATTGGTACTATGGCATACAAATTGGAGCTTCCTACATCTTCCTGAGTGCACCCAGTTTTCCATGTTTCATGCTTAAAGAAGGTTATAGGTGACAAACTTATGGTTCAAAAAATATTGCCAAAACTTGATGAGGAAGGAAAAATCATATTGGAACTTGAAGCAGTCACGGAAACAAGAACTTGAAAGCTACGAAATCGATCAATTTCAGAGTATCTCATCAAGTGGAAGAACTTACCCACTGAAGATTCCACATGGGAGGATGATAATTTTATACATAAGCATCCATAACTACTCAAGAATTGAGGAAAACACTTTTTTTTAAGGAGATAGGAATTTTAGGGCCCTATATTACTAGTGTAGTCCCTTATTGTTGTTAATGTATCCCCCTTATTATTGTTGTTGTACCCCTGTAGTCCCCATATTAATATTATTGTGCCCTTACATTATTATTGTTAGGTTAGCTAGGAATATATTGTGACCCCATGGAATCCTATATATAGAAAGTAAGTTTTGTCATTTGTGTAATCCAATAATTTTTCATTTATTTAATGTAAAGGAGGTTGCCCCCTCAAAGAGGTTGATTTAGAAGGTGTTGATCTATCTTTTCTTCTATTTTGTGAGTTGGTTTCATAACATCGCCTCTCATGGATCCTTATCTCTGGCGATGAAATCATTGACTAACACCTACGGGTTTTGGTCTCACGAAAATTTTGATTCCCAAAATTCCTTTCATGTTGAGAGGGAGTGTTGAAAATGGCAACAAGAAATATTGAAAATGGCATCAAAAGGGATTCTAATTTATTTTTCCCTTAATTAAACTAGAAGTAAATTGAAATTCCACATCACATGACAATTTTTACGAGGAATACCTATTTAACTCATTTAATTTGAGTTGTGGGTCAAAGTAGAGGCATGCATAGTGTCTCCTACTTTGTAGGAGCCATGGTTAACTTTATTTTGAGTTATATTTGTTTAACTTAATTATTTGAGTAAAAATCAGTTTAACTAGTTCTAACTGATGGATGAGTTAGTGAGAGGTCCAGTGAATTAAATATGATTTAATTCACATGCAATGCTCAATCAGATAACTGATAATTCGTTATAAATATTTGTTGCATATCATTTATAAGGAAGGCCTAGTTGATATTGGAGTTAAAGGGAAGTAGACTATCATTTTTACTATTAGAAAATTTTGGAGGTCATGCATGACGTCAGCAGGATGCCTTGGATGTATTGCGGAATCAATTAGCGGGAATTTCCTATTTAATAGGGGCTCAAATACCTCAAGAATGCGTAAGCCAGGTTGGTCATTTAGGTGCAAGTATTTGGTTAAGTATTGGACCAAACTTTCTAGGATCAGAGTGAGAGAGTCAGAGATAGTGCAGAGAGTTCTCAAGCCTGAGAGAAGCATTGTATTGTTTCATATCCTTGACTTAATGCAATATATAGATATCAGGGTTTTTAGATGAGGCTTTCCCTAGATAAATATTTATTTTATGTGATTGAAATTTTTTCTCTTTCTTTTTCATGTGATTGTGCAATCGTATTTGGTTTCCGCAAATTTGTAGAATATATTCAAGTACTTCGTTTTATCATTTTACAAGATTAGTTGAATCTATATGGATTTTCTACAGGTAAATTCTGTGAGACAGGGAGATAGAAAGTTCCTCAAGGACAGTGATGGATTCTGGATGGCATTTGAAGTTTAGTTCAGTTTTGTGATCATAGCACCAGTTTTGGTGTGGTCGTGGTATGGTGAGGGTGGAGGTGGTTTAGCATCTGGATTCACTTGATTGTGTTATGGATTGGTTTATCCATGAGATCCCACATTCATGCTTGGAATATGGCGCGGGGGTGACTTGCTGAAGAGAGATTTGGCTCCATGTCTATGGTTGGGTGGTACGTGGAAGTCTATGATCTGGATTTATACAGGAACGCAACATAATACACATGTAACCATAAATACAAAGATGCAGCGGAAATAACACTTAATTTCATTAATATCAAAGAACTGAAATTTGCTTACAGACAGAATGGAAATAAACTAGCTAGGGCACTGGTAGCTTATCTATGAGAAGAGATATGGCAGCTACATGCCTCTTAACTGAGTTACAATGAGGCTCGAGGGCCTATTTATTATTTAGAAAAAATGGAAAACCATAAACATTTAAAACCCTTAACCTAGGAGATGAAGCGCCAAAACTATGGGCCTCGTTTGGGTAAATTGGTGTTTCAAATTCCTGGAGACGTAAATTTGGCATATGATCTTCATTTGATGCACACCATACCTGATCAAGTGATCATGTCCAAGTTGAAAAAATGCTCAAAAATGGAACTGCTCAGAATTGGTTTCAATTTGAACGACTGGAAAGGCCTCATCGCTACGATTCTGGTGCTGCGAACGGGACTCAAATCCAACGTCGTATGTGAAATTTATGAAGGTTTGAAGTCTCCAGAAAACTCCAAAAACAGTTGACCAAAGTTGACTTTTTGACTTTGGAAATTTTTTAAAAAGAATATTCCAAGGAATATTCCAAGAATATTCCTCAAAATATTCCCTAGAATATTCCACAGGGGCGAATGGGAATTCGACAAGTGGCTTTTGTTAACTGGTCAATGGTTTGACGTGTTACGGATTATGGCCAATTAGTGGGTGCCACGTGGTAAGCCCGGAGGCCGCCACGTGGCCCCAGGGCGAAGAGTTTGGCATTACAAATTTTTTTGCAAACAACAGGGTTCAAATGGTGGTCTCGTGGTCACCAGTGTAGTGGCCCGACCATCCAGTCTACATAGTAGTTCTTAACTAATATAGTTCATAATGTTTATTTGAACTTTGTTAATGATTTGGGTGGAAAAGCTAAAGGGGCTAGCCCCTTAGGACTAGCCCCATTCCATATAACCGTGCCTGTGACTAGGGGGCTTAACACCAGCGAAATTACTGACCATTAGCATTAACTGTTAGCCCGGATTATGTGATCACGTGGATTTAAAATTAAATGCGGATGTAGGTTTAACAAACCGCGGGTTTCCCAGCGGTTAGGGCGGCGGTCCATGTGACCCCGACCAACCTAACATTTATTATAACTACTTGTGGTTCCGCCTAACTTGACGCGTTCCACCAAATTCACCTTTATGCCATCTTTAGTGATTTAAACTGGAGTTCACCCACATTTGGTGGGGTTTTCAAGTGACATTGGGCAGTTTTCTTTGGGAGGTCATAACTTCCTCAATATTGAACCAAATTGGACGAAATTTTAGTCAATTTTGGGTTTTTTGAGAATTCTAGAGTGTTTGGGATAGCTTGCAGAGTGAACATAGGTATTCTTCAACCATTTTTTCTTCAGGGAAGAGGAAAGAGCCACCAGGACCATCAAGGAGATGGAGCTGTATTCGGTTGTACTTCACTGTTTGAGGTGAAACAAAAGCCATTTTTAGCTTATTTATTTCTTTTGAAGTCAAATTCACAGCTTTTTTTTCCTGTTTAGGAATATATTTCACTGTATAACCATTTTTAGCAACTTAATAGAGCAAGGACATGCCCATTGGGAGCCTTGGATTCGGCAGATGTAGCCCAGGATGGGTGAACTGCATCATCAGTTCGTTGTGTTATGCTATGGTGAAGTTTATTTGTTGTGTATTTCTTCTGTGATATATTATACAGTAAATTTTATTAACAAATCCTCACACATAAAACTCAAAAAAACACCAAAACTACTTTGTTTAACTTGCCAGTCATGGAGAACACTTTGCACACTTAATTATATGAAAATGGATACTTTGCATAGCATTAAAAATAGTTCCATTTTCAGATCACATGGTATCGAAGCGAGAGTTTTACTCTTAATTTGTTCTTATGCAAATATATAGTTGATTGTTTGCAAGTTTTGATGCTTACTAGGCTTAAACTCAAGAGAGGTGAAGGACACTTGGTTAGAGAACAAATTAATCCTCAACTAAGAAGGGCAAGAGAGCCACCTCCAAGAGCCATTGAAGAAGCCTCAAGCATGTCTTCAAGAGAAGGAGAAGCTCCTAAAGACATTGATCCCAAAGAAGAGGGACGGGTGTTCTGAAAGGGTTTCCTAGACATGACAGAGATGGTGAGGATAATCTACCAAGAAAGGAATGATAGGCTTGTTGGAGAAGGGTCTAAACACCAGAAAGAAGGAGAGGGTTCTCCAGGAGGAAAGAAAAGTGATGAAAAGTCAAAGAAAGGACATGGAGGTAATGGTGATCCACCATCCCCATCTTCATCCTCTTCCTCTACATCGCCATCCTCGGCTTCGATGAATCAATCTCACAAGTCTAAAACCACTGGTAAAAGTCCATTTTTAAAGCTTGGTGTTAAATTTGAGTTGCCTATGTTTAATGGTGAGGTCAATGCAGAAAAACTTGACATTTGGATAAGACAGTTGGAAGTTTATTTGAGGATACAAAACCTTCATGAAGACGACACCAAGATTCAGTTAGCCTCCTTGAGAATGGAAGGAGCAACATTGGTATGGTGGGAAGCCAAGACCATGGATGAAATTAAAAAACATGGTAAGATCACTTTATCATGGGCTGAATTTATTTCCGCAATTAAGCAGCAATTTTATCCATTTTCTCATTTACAAAAGGCTATCATGAATTGGAAAAGTTTTAGACAACTTAAGGGACAAAGTGTTCAAGATTACACTCAAGAGTTTAGAAGAAGGGCTCTATTGTTAGGAATTGATTTGCATAGTCAAGATACTTTGCTGAAATATATAGGAGGTTTACACAATTATCTTATACATACTAGTCTATACGAGGTTTGTGTCCAAGCCATGCAATTAGAGGCTAGAGGTAAACAATATTTTGATGGGAATGAGGGTAGTAAATTTAAAGGCAAAGGTAGAAAAATAAATGCAAACTCTAGGAAAGAAAAAAGGAAAAATATTTTGTAAAAATTGTTCCAAAACAAGCCACGATGAAGACCATTGCTGGAAACTTCATCTGGAGATGAAACTAGAAAAATTTAAAACCAAATATAAGGCCAAAGTAAACGGAAAAACGGTTGCAACTGCTGAACAAGACTTAGGGTCTGAATCAGGTGATGAAACTAAAAGCATAGCCATGGTACTAAAGAACATAAAGGGGAAAGAGATTGTAAAGGAAACAAATCCTAGTTCTAGCACTTTAAACTGTCACATAGAATCTCCAAATGAAGAGAGGAGGATAGAGTTGTTTCATGTGAGGATAATTTCCAAACACACAAAGATAGACACACTATTTGACAGTGGGTCTCAAGAAAACCTCATCTCATAAGACTTAGTCAAGAAGCTGAAGCTTGAAACCATTCCACATCCAAAGCCATATCCACTTGGATGGATTTGCAAGGATGCTAATTTACAAGTCTCAAGAAAGTGCATGTTGCGCTTCGCCATAACAGCTCATTATGTTGATTTGGTTGAACTAGATGTGGTACCACTTGAAATTATAGGTGTGGTGTTGGGTAGTCCGCATTTATATGACATAAAAGCGATCTTCCATCGCCATGAGAGCAAGTATCATTTGTTCAAGGATGGCAAGGAGTTTATTGTGAAAGCACATCGGAAGAAGCTAGAATCTTCTTTAGTCAACGCGGGGCAATTGAAAAGGCTTGTCAATGCAAGTCAAAATTTGACTTTGTTTATGATTAAGCAAAAATATTTTGTACATAATAATTTTCATGTTATTGCTGATATAAATGATGATATGTTTCAGTCTGAAAGCATGTCGTCTTTGGAAGAAGATGACAAGATGTTGCAGAAAGTGTCTTTGTTGTCGATCAGTGCAGTGAACAAAGTGTCGGTGCAAAGTGGTGCAAGAATCCAAGAAAGGGAAAAGCATGCAAGAAAATAGGACACAAAGTTCAACATGGGTCAATGCTAGTTTAAGAATGGCAGGTTGGTATGGCAAGAAAACTTGGTCGGGAATCGACACAAGTACATGGCTCATTCGGAAATTTTTTTCCATAAGGACAGTTGGTAAGGTGAATCTTATTTTTAGTTTCCTTGAAAGGTAGACCATTGTAGGAACAATATTACTTATACAAATTTTAGTTTTTCTGTAAATTTCAAAAATTGTCATTATGACTCAGTCAAGGTTAGCAACAGTCGGTCAGCAGATTCAAGGAAGAATTTATCTTTTTATGAGAAGCTCAATTTGATGAAGTCAAGAAGATTTCAGTGGTTCAAGGTTGGAAGAGTATAGAATCAGTCTCCTCATATTCAATTTATTTAATTCAGAGAGCTTTTGGGGTACAAAAGCTTCCCATTTGGGAGGTGTGATCAGGTGATCATGTCCAAATTGAAAAAATGGTCAAAAATGGAACTGATCAGAATTGGTTGCAATCTGAACGAATGGAAAGGCCTCGTCATTGTGATTTAGTTGCCATGAATAGTTCAGTGCCATGAATAGGACTCAAAGTCGACATCGTATGTGAAAGTTATGAAGAGTTTTAAACCTAGGTAAACTCCAAAAACAATTTACTAAAGTTAAGATTTTTTACTTAGGAAAAATTTAAAAAAAAAAAAAAAATGTTCCAAAAGGAATATTCTAGGAATATTCCTCAAAATATTCCCTAGAATAATTCCACGAGGGGGCGAGTAGAATTCCCATGGTGGCTTTTGTTAACTAGTCGATGGTTTGACGTGTTATGGATTACGGCCAATTAGCGGGTGCCACGTGGCAAGCAGTACCACGTGGCCGAACCGAAGAGTTTGGCGTTACAAAAAATTTTGCAACAGCCACTAGGTTTGAACGGTGGTCTCGTGGCCACCGGCGCAATGGCCGACCATCCAGGTCCCATAGTAGTTCTTGCTTGCCTGGTTCATAATGTTTATTTGAACTTTGTTAATGATTTAGTAGCTAAAGGGATAGCCCCTTAGAACTAGCCCCGCTCCATATAACCTGCCGCGACCGAAGCAACACGGTCTGAATTCTTGTTGGTACACAATTGCTGACCGTTAGCATTAACCGTTAGCCCGAATTATGTGATCACGTGGATTTAAAATTAAATGTGGATGTGGGTTTAAAAAACCGCAGGTTTCCCGACGGTTAGGGCGGCGGTCCATGTGACCCCACCCAACAAACATTTATTACAATTGCTTGTGGTTCTGCCTAACTTAGCACATTCCACCAAATTTTCCTTTATGCCATCTTTAGCAAGTTAAAATGGAGTTCACTCACATTTGGTGGGGTTTTCAAGTGACATTGGGCAGTTTTCTTTGGGAGGTCATAACTTCTCAATATTGAACCAAATTGGACGAACTTTTAGTCAATTTTGGGTTTATTGAGCATTCTGGAGTGTTTGGGATAGGTTGCAGAGTGAACAGAGGTGTGCTTCAGCCATTTTTTCTTCAAGGAATAGGAAAGAGCCACCAGGGCCATCAGGGAGATGGAGCTATACTGGGTTGTACTTCACTGTTTGAGGTGAAAAAAAGCCATTTTAGCTTATTTCTGTCTTCTGAAGTCAAATTCACAGCTTTTTTTTCTTTTTTAGGCATATATTTCACTGTATAACCATTTTGAGCAACTTAATAGAGCAAGGGCATGCCTATTGGGAGCCTTGGATCCGACAGATGTAGCCCAGGAGGGGTGAACTGCCTCATCAGTTTGTTGTGTTATGCTATGGTGACGTTTATTTGCTATGTATTTATGTTGTGATATATTATACAATAAATTTAATTAACAAATCCTCACACATAAAACTCAGAAACAAACCAAAACTACTTTGTTTAACTTTCCAGTCATGGAGAACACTTTGCACACTTAATTATATGGAAATGGATACTTTGCATAACATCACAAATAGTTCCATTTTCAGATCAATACCTCATTAGAAATATCTCTATGAGGACTACAAATTTTAATGTGAGCAACATTGGTCCATGGACCCATGTTGCTCTCAGTTTTATCAAAAAATGTCGTTTAGGGCCTCAAAATGCCTTCAAAAGTTCAGGACCTGAAAAACTGCTAATAATAGTAAGTTGTGCCAAAACAGAAAAATTGAAAGAGACAATGGAGGGGCCCCAAGTGGAATAGTCGGGTGGCCACCAATATCCACCTGGATCATTCCTTCCCCCTTAGGAAGCAATGGTCCCCATTGCATTGAGTTCCTCCATGGGATGAGGAAACTTCTACTGAACTTGGTTCCTGGTGAACCACTTGCCTTGGTGCAGGAGTTGGCCAGCTCTGACAATCCAATACATTTGGATCTTCTATCAGTGTGTGTTCTTTATTTTCATGCCCATGCTACAATCTGTGGTGGTCTATTCCATGCAGCCTGGGTTTAACTGAGGTGTCCAGTAGAGGTGGGAAGTAGGGACGAAGGTGGTCCACATTGAATACTGGGTGAAGAGCAAGGAATGGTGGAATACTAAGCTCGAAGACATTGTTCCCTATAGCCTTGGTGATGGTGGACGGCCCATATCGAAGCGGGCGAAGCTTGCGGTGGGGTCCAGTGAGGCGCTCTTTCTACAAATGTAGCCACACTTTGTTGCCCACCTGGAAGTTGTGTGGCACCCGATGTTGATCATGTTGTTGCTTGTACTTAGCATTGGCTTTGTCCAATATGTCATGAACCTGTTGGCAGATGTGTTGAATGCGCTCGATGAAGATGTTTTCTTTGTCAGCTTCAGGCTGGACATGAGACGAATCGACCTAAGTAGCCTCAAATGGCATGGCTATGTCAATGGGACATAGTGGTTGGAATCCCAAGCCCCCCTGAATGGGGTTGTGGCCGGTTGAGCTGTGGAGAGCCCGATTATAATTGTGTTGTACATAGGGGATGCTCTCATCCCATGTGCATGGATGCTTTGAATTGTACATGCACAGAATGTGTATAATCATCATGTTGATGACCTATGTCTGGCCATCAGTTTGGGGATGGAAAGTTGTGGACTTGATGAGCTTGGTGTCCAACATTGACCAGAGGCTGGACCAAAATTTTCTAAGGAACCTGCTATCGCAATCTGATATGATAGACTATGGGATCCCAAAGTGCACCCACACTTGTTCAAAGAAGAGTTTAGTAGTGGCTTCTGCTGTGATATTCTTCTTACAGGCTGCTATAATGGCCATCCTCGAGAATCTGTCGATGACCACGAAAACACAATCATTTCCATGCTTAGTAGAAGGAAGGCCCGACATGTAATCAATGGATATGGATTCCCAAGGTCGACTAGGGGTAGGTAGCAGAGTATAGAGGCCTTGCTTCTTGATGGTCGGTTTGGAAATGGTGCAAGCAGTGCAAGATCTGATGTACTTCCCGACAACTTGTCGAAGGTTTGGACAATAAAAATACTTCTGCAATACTGCCACTATTTTCTCTACCCTGAAATGACCAGCAACTCGACTGTAGTGTGCTTCCCATATCATCTTGGCATGCTCGCTTGAAGGAACACAAAGGTGTCCTAGGTGACATAATAGTGCATCTTGGAGGTGAAAATTTGGAACTTGCGTACCCCCCAAGAGTGCCTTGTATGTGTGGCTGAATTCTAGATCACTCTTGTAGAGAAGTGGAAAATCAGAAGTCTCATGCCTTGTTGGCTCGAGGGGTCCTGACCCAGGTTTGGATGTTCAAGGTTTGCCAACAAACCCCTATACTACTGGCCCTTTTGGTAATGACTTTCTTGCGCAGGCCAAAGTCTCACCCGGAGTAGTATGGGTGGGTGCTGGAACCAAGTTTCCGCACCCTGGGAGAGGGTAGTTAAGTCAAGAAGAGTTGCGTTACCCCTGATCATGACCCAATCCGGTATCACCGAGCCTATATTCCCTTCGCATCTACGTGTGCAATAGCAATATTACTCACAGAACTTAATAGATCAAGGATTCATATAACAACACACAGCTATTTCAGATATTCTTGTATGAAGCAAGTAGACAAGCCCAGACCACAGCATAAACAAGTACACAAGTATGTTCGCAAATTAAACCAATAAAAGAACAACATATACTAAGTAATCAAGATGACCCAGATTCATATCACAGCAATTTTGTAGGATTCAGATCGGCAACAATGTTTCACATTCATGGCCAGGGTATGCACACTTGGAGACAGAGGCCACCCCGTACTAAATCCCAACGGGAGTCCTTACCCGAAAACCCTGACCATATCTATCGATTCGCACTTAGCAGCAATCTCTTATCATTCTTAGCTTCCCCTATAACTCAGAGAGGTTCAACTACTTATACTATTCTAGCCTATGTATCCAATGGTCCGCAAACTATGGTTTGCGGACTCTTGGTATATCCTTGACCCATTTACAATGCTTTAGGGGCTTTGACCCACCCCAAACCACCTGCGCTATACTAAATATAATCAGAAATATACAAAATGGAACAGTTTCGCAGCTTTGTGGGAGACCCTGTTCCAACAGTCCCCCAACACAATCTTGTGACTCGTCCCGAGTCACAGCAATGGTGGGGCCTCCACCTGTGCGCGTAGTTTGTTTATGGCAGCGATCAATGGGGGTAGTACTTCTTGGTTCTGAGTAGTAGCACGCTACGCAATATCCACAAGCTGCGGGGATGTTGGCCCGTCGATGGCCGTAGTGACGTTTTGTAATGTCTGGTGGAGTTGTGTGACTGTGCCATCGACATCTTGTGATAGATGGAGGGATTTGGTAGCCCATGGCTTTAATCTCTCCTCCAGGACATGCTTCTAACACCATATTTTCTCAATCGCTTCCAGGAGAGTGCGGCTGGTCCGCAACTGTGCTAGCCGTTGCGCAGGTGCCAAGGTGGGCAAGGTAGCCTCGACCTGTGCAAAAGCTTCTTCTTCTTGTCATAAGTCCTGACTGACTTTCCGAAGGACCGGGTTGAACTGGACCATAGTCCAAAGCTGCATGGCTGATTCTAGCGATTGGATGCCCCGAGTAATTTTTTCGGAGATGAAGTTCGTGGCTTCAGCGACCAGAACAGCGTGTTGGGCTCGGTCCTTCGGCGGTGTTGCAGGCGGCAATGGAGCCTATAAGTCGGAGAGTTGCTTCTCCAGTTGTGCCTTGACGGTCTGTATTTCCATCCGAGACGCTTTTATGGATGCAACCATACTTTAAACCTTGGCCTGAGGCGTAGCTGCGACCGGGACTCCCTCTAGGACCTCTGTGCAGAGCTGGTGGATTACCATTTCAAGCTACACCTGATGTGATATAGCATTGGATTTTTCTGCGTCTTTTCGTTTGAGGGCCCGTTGGGCCATACCGAGCTTCTGATGTACCTCCAAGTCTTGTTGGTGGGTCCCTCATATTACGGCGGCATGAAGGCCTTGTAATGCCTCAATAGGAAACTTAGCCAGGTCCAAGTGGACTGCTGTATCGACTTGGAGTTGGGATCTTATAAGGGCAGTGCCAGGTAAGGATTAGAGGTGGCTTCCTCGTGGTGCGAGAACGGTACTGTTGATTGCCAAGGGCGCCCGTTTCTGAGTGACGCTGGTCTGCAGTGTATCTGAATTCCATTGGAGGGCATGGGGCTCACTCTGGAAGGTGCCAATTGCAGCCTTCTATTGTTTTTCGATGGCTACCCAGCTTTCCTCTATGGTCAGTGTAATTGCATTCGTGATCTGTTCAAGATCACCATCAGTTAATGTGACCATCGCATCGTATTCACGGCGCTGGGCATGCTGCTTCTTTTGGGGCCTGATATCAAGCCCACCTGGCCGCTTTGTATTCTAAAGAGAGGTGGTAGCTGGGCTATTTTTCCCTGGCACAATTATTTCCAGCTATGAATCGGCCCCGGCATCCATATTGGCGAACTGTAGTAGCTTGGCAGTCCTTTCCGCGGGTACGCCCGTGCCCCTCATGCTTGGTTCTGGAGTTTTCTTTGGGTCGATAGTAGGGGGTACTTCTGTAGCACAGATCCCTTTGGTACTCTTTTTTCCAGGGCTGAGACCACTCCTCCACTTAGGGAGCCAGAGTGCAATTAACTTATTGATTTCTTCATCCCTTGACCCAATGATAAATGCCTCTTGTTCAGGCTCTGTAGGTATCGAGGCTTCTGCGGTCCTAGGGGCTGTTATCTTAGTGGGAGAAGGGATTATTGGTTCCGGGGGCCTATCGGCAGCGGGAGTGGGTCACTTTTCCATGAGCAGGACGTAATAGAGCCAAAAAATCACACAGCATAAAAAAAACTACATATAGGATACGGGCGTAATATAGAGTTGTTGTCCGAGCTAGTTTTCCTACTTTATAGTGCCTACGGTCATCCAGTGGTAGGGTAAGTGTCATTTGGAGCTTAAAATCAAGTAAACGGTAAAAAATCTCAAGGAATCACTTCATTAATTGCCAACTGCATGCTCTTCTTAACGGAAACTTCTCCGTGTTACCTGATTTTACTGTTCCCCCTATCACTTTTCGCTCACTGTGTGCACTCTGCGTAGCTTCTGATCTTGGACCAACCATCCATGCTTCCTGCGCATCCCCCCCCCAACACTGGCTTGTTCCTAACGTACTCTACAACCAAAGGCATGTGTTTCCCCCAGGTGTCCTCCTAACCGCACTGGATCCCTTGTGGGAACGAGTCTTTTAGATGCGTTACAAGTAGCGCATATTCCCAAAAAAACTTTCTGTAATACCCCGCATGGCCGAGGAGTGACCTCAGATGTTCTCTTGTTGCAAGAGTCACTACATTTATGATAACTTTGCCTTCTGGATCTACATTCCTCTCTAATGTAAGGTCGTCCCATTGCAATCCCCTGGCAGCCCGGTAACCGTGTGCACCCCTTCTAGTTCTGAGTTAAATGCAGCTCGCGGAGCATTATTATTATTCGTTGGGCCCAGGCCATGGTAGTTAACCATGCTTAGTGTCTGTGTTTCCCATGTGGGTAATTCTGGTGCAAGGAATAGATGTGATTTTCCCCACTCCCTAGTGTCACTATTTCGCAGGGTTGCGTCAAGTGCTGAGGGTCGGCCTACTAACCCAAATGTTCCCAGGAATTCTTCTTTCAATGTCCCCTAGTGGTAAGTGCGCCAATGGAGCTCCGCATCTAAGTACCAAGCAGATGGGATTGGTCCTAAGTCATGAATTATTAGGTGAACCCATTCCTTAGTCGTCTTGTCGCATGACTGTTTTTCCCATGCCGATAGATATTCGCGTGGATATTTTGATCCAAGGAATGTCTTGACCCGCAGGCCGGTCGGGGCTTCAAATTGCAAGATCATCATCTCCTGACATGCCTCCCAATCTTGGAATGTCCCATTATGTGTCTCCCACCAACGCACTAGTATTACACGCAGGGATAGCTTAAGGGCCCATAGCCTTCGTCTCTTGGGAACCTCTGCTTCGAATGCTCACAAAAATTCCTTAATGCTGCCAAAACCATCAAAATAGGGTAGGTCTCTTACCTCTAAGGAAATGCAGCATAAGTCCCTTGTGACTCGAAGACACCGTAGTGCTGAGACATCATGTAACCGATTCTTCCAATTTTCCATCTCCTCATCAGAGTCAGAAAAGCATTCACTGTCTTTTTCCCAGCAGAGGACTCCTTCCGCCGTGGGGTTGATCCAATCTTCATCCCGTGCAGTCAACTAGTAAATGTGATCCACCTCCTCTTCATCGCGTACTGGCTCTGTATATCATTCACCTTCTACATGATCTAATGGTACTATCACCCTTGTGCCGTTATTCTCAAACACCATGCTTCTTTTCTTTAGGTTGATGATACTGCCCATATCTATGGCTCAGTCCAATCCCAAGAGCGTAGGGTAGGGGTCTGCATCTTCTACAATTTCTATTACTTCAAAATCAGCGTGGGCCTTTACTCCTGCGATGTCCACCATAACTTTGGGAAACCTTCCTAGCGGAATGATTTTCTGCTGATTTTCCATGCACAGCTAAATAGTGGTCCATTCCAAATTAGTTTCTCCCATTCATAGCCAAGTCTTCTTAGGTAAAACGTTCGCATCCGACCCTAGGTCCAAAATAACCTGGCTCATTTCGTAGTCACCGATCCGCACAGACGACCGCATTTCTCTTCCGGTGCATTTCTTATACTTGTATAGTTTGTGCACATCCTTGACTTTCGGGGTTAGATTGGGTCATGTTGCGCAGCTATCTATTAATGCCTGAAGGTTCTCCATAGCCTTTGGGTTGCGCAACAGTTTCATACACGCCTACAAAAAGGGTTCAACCTCTGCATCTGCCTTGAGGATCCCAGGTGGCCAAGCGGTGGTTGCTTATGTCTCAGCAATGTCTTTGCGAGCTTTGATCACTGTTTCTTTCCCCCTTTTTAGGTCCAATCCTTCTTTTTTGATAGCGGCTTGATGGATCAGAGGTTCCATCACAGCCTCCTCCTCAGGTCCCCTGGTGGCTATCCCATTGCGTGTCACCACATTCACACACAGATCCTTGCTTTGCAGCTCAGCCTTAACTCTCTATACATTTTGTGTAGGTGTTGGCTGCTTTTCCAGCATTTTTGCTATCAAGATCGGGTAATCTTCAATTGCATGGTCCAGCTGTCTGCAATATTGGTTGGATTGCCTAGTCGGTTTCTGGCAGTCCCTTGCAAAGTTTCCTGCTTCTCCATAGTTATAGCAGATTAGCTGACCTCATCCCCGTCCTGCACTTCCACCGTGTCCTCCTCCCTTGCCCCTTGATGGGGAGCCGCCTATACCTATGGGGGTCCTTGGTGACGTAGGGTCTGAATGTACCCTATATAAGTTTTATAAGTTTCCTCGATAAATCATCCGTCCTTATGTACGGCGGAGTTCTGTTAGGTAAACGTACCCGATGAGAACCGAACTTCCGTGCTTTTTACCCTGCGGGATGTATGCGGCTTGGCGAGACGGTGGTTAATGTATACGATCCTGCTGACGTAGTCAGCATCGCACCGGAGCGTTGGCCACTGAGTCTCGCGGCCTCACAAGGCATGATGGGCTTGGTCACATTGGGCGGCTTAGTATGTCGGGATTAAACCTCTCAATATTAATTATCAATCCGGGAGTCGTAAGCGCAAGTTGTACCGCGTATTGGCTCAGCTTACTCATCAGAGTATAAATATGTTCCTTTGTGATGATAAACTAAATAGTGGAATGAAACACACATTGGCTCGCAAGCAAGCAATCGTGAAAAGGAAACCGACTTAATTAGTTTTGCTCAGTGCAAATGCAATTAAACTATAATGAAATTCAAGAAAATCCTCAATCATTCTTGCATTCGCATTAAAAATCTCCTATGATAACTTAAAAACCTTAATGTAATTATTCCTCTCATTAACTTAAAACTAACACTTGAAACTAAGTTTGAAATAAGCAAAAGACTACACATTATAAATTCACACCTTAAACTAACTAAAACTACTTGTTAAAACAAATTCAAGATTCTAAAATAACAAAAGAAACAATCCTAACTCTTGCTAAAAGAACTACTTAAAAGATCCTAAAAATTGCATTGCAAATGATCTATGATAAATCCATGCACATTACCCTAATAATAACTTCAAACCTAAAATTAATCTTGATAACAAATTCAAGATTTGAATTAACAAATTAAAATCCTAACTAACTACTTTGCTTCATGTAAAATAACACTTAAAAATTCCCATAAAAAAACTATTTAAATATTCTAATCTAAACGAAAATGAACCATTAAAAATCAAGCTTACTTCAAATCAAATCATCATATTGTATTTGAACTTACCTAATCAAATCCACACTCAATTTGCTCACATAAAGAAATGATTACATTATCAAAACAATTAAAAAAAATCTAATTAAAAAAAGATCTAAATCAAACAAATTCTAATTAAAATAGATCTAATTATTGACTGCAATCATTTTAAATAAGCAAAGTTAACATATTCAAATTCAAAACATATACAATCTGTTCTAATTTCTAAATTAAACTCAAGACTTGGATAACAACATAGTCATCTAAATGCAAAATTAAGAAAGATTAAATGCTATTGAAAATCATTTAAAACAAAATTATAAATTAAACAATTTAGATTAAGTAATATTAGATATTATTAAAAAACAATTTAAAACAAAAATATAACTTTGTAAATTAAGCAGAAGAATTAAAGCAAAAGATAATTCTACAAATTAAACAAATTCTAAATCTATGAAAATTGAGGACTCTAACAAAATTACAATGCTTACATTAAAAAACAAATAAATGCTAAATCAAAACCATTGCTTCAAACATTAATGAACAAATACATGTCCTGGCCAGGCAATTTGGAATGTCGGATCTACGCCAATCGATTTGCATTGGGGAGTGGTGGAAGCAGGATCTCCATTTCTGTCTCGCGCTCTATCTCACCTTCATCCAAACTTTCTTTAATACACGGCTTAATTAACATGGCAGGCACTTTGTTCTGTCCCTTCATGTATAAACACACTTTCCCTAGAAAAATCATGGTTCATTCATTGTACCAACTCCTACCTTATCCTTCTTCACAACTACGGCTACTACATCTCTCGACTACTACGGGAAAATCGACTTTTTTATCCATCATTCTATGACTACCACATCTCGCTTCCATTCACTCACTCCTCTCTCTTTTTTCGAAGAAAAAACGTTGAATTTATATATTAAATATATAAAACAGTACATATTCAACATATAATCTCAGCTGAGAATGATTCTCAGCGAGAAGACCATCATAAAGCCCAATTGAAACTACTCATGAAGTGGAGCAGTGAAGGAATTTGTGGGCTACCACATAAACTGGGACAGATCAGTCCCAATACTTATGAAAAACTTATATGGAAAACAAAAATGGAGATTACAAATGATGTGATTTATACAGATTATCTCCAGGAGTTGATTCATAGATTTTAGAAATAAGCTGCATGAATAAGATCTGATATGTATTCGGCTCGTATGGACTGTCTAAAAGAGAAATAAGACAGTGACAGAAGGAGGAATCCTTGAAGATTGTTGTAGACCCGAATAGTAATTGCAACAGCTGTATGGACAAATCAGATCCTTCTATTAAGTAGTTAAACGCGCTCGCTTGTTGTATGTATCTCGCTCGCTTGAAAGAAAAGACATACGCTCGCCTGAAATAAGAAAAGACTTGGCTCGCCTGAAATAATATAAACCACGCTCGCTTGATAATTCATTTTGCGCTCGCTTGCTTGATGCATATGATTAGAAGTAGCCAAAATCACGCTCGCCTGAAAAGTCATTAATCACGCTCGCTTGTACACATATGAAGGTCATAATGTAGATGATATCGGAGCTGTTGTGTGAAGCAGTATCGATTGAGGCCAGCCGTAAATAAGGTGGATTAAAGATCATATCCCTGCAAATCATATAAATTGTGAGGAGAACTAGTAGCAAAATTATGAACCAAAAAGTATCCAATTGCTGAGGCATGAGATCATGACAGAGGAATCGATTGCTCAGCAATCAAACTTCCATCTGCAAAATGAGAGAGATACATGAAACCAAATTCAGCTGCAAGCCCCATTTTGGATAGTCGATCTGCCCTTGTATTGTTTTCCCGGTATATATGATTGATGATAGGGCAATGCAGCCTGTTCCAAAACTTGAGGATCCGATCTTTCCATCCCAGCAGTAGCTGATTATGCATGTGGAAACCTTTGTTGATCCATCCGATGACAAGCTGGGAATCCTCGAAAATACCCCTCACCTGGATTTGAAAATCAATAGCAATGAAAAGACCCCCCCAGAGTGCCATAATTTCAGCCTTGTTATTAGTACCAGGCCCGCCATTCCAATGAATGTGAATGCGCTCCTTATCAGAAATTTTAATCCATGCACCACAACCTGTTAAACCATCAACAACAACACCATCAAAATATAAGGCAGGAAAGACAATTTCATGGGGTCTAATACGGTGTGAAGCATCTGGAATAGAAATCACCAAAGACGGACATTCGTCCAACCAGGATTTAATAGCCAAGTATACCTTTTGGAAGTGGAAGGATTTTTGTTCAAAGATCACCTGATTCTGTTCCTTCCAAACTTCCCAAATAAAGTAAAAAGGCAATGACTTAAATTTACAATTCAATTTATCCCAATCGTTTGCAGCAGTAATGAAATCCACTGGACACCAGGATGGATCCATTAAGAATGAGCTGAAAAGCTTCCATAGCCTAGTAACAATGGGGCATTGGAAAAAAAGGAGGGAAACAGTCTCCGTCGCGAAAGTGCGAAGCACACACCGACCGGGACCATGAAATTCTCTCTTGGTTAAGTTGTCCCATGTGAGTACTTTCCCACTCCATACTAACCAGCCAAAAAGAACAATTTTCGTAGGGATCTTCCTTTTCCAGAATGAGAAAAAAATGGGAGATACCTGTGCCTATTGAGTAGAATGAATAATATCTTTATAGACCTCCTTAACAATAACAATATTATTCCTGAGAGGGCCATTCCAGATCAGTTGATCACCTCCCGGTGCATAACATAGGCCATCACAGCGCAATATATTCCGAATCGTGTCCCATTCCTCCGCATCCGGGCCCTGTAAATCAAGTTGTTCTGAGGATTTAAATATGGGAGCGCCATAAGACCAGTAGAATATTACCTGCGAGAAGTAGAAAATACCACGAGTGGTAAAAGCATGCAAAAGGCAGATAGAAGGATTAGAATGTTGTAACAGAGGAAGGAAATTTAACGCTCCAATGGGGATACTGCTACCGTCCCGGAAATGCCATCCAATCCGAGGCCTGATGAGAGGAATAACCATTTTAAAACTTCGCCAAATACAAGATATGACGCTGGGAAAAGAAAAACTATTGCAATTAATCATCTGCAATGCATCCCCATTGAAATATTTAACCCTGTTGATTTTGTTCCATATCCCGGTACTTTTGATCGCCCGCCAGAATGACTTGATGAGAAGGGCATAGTTAAAATTTCGAGTGCATAGGACACCCCATCCGTCCATGTCCTTTGGTGTGCAAATAACAGATAATCGGCAGAGTGGAAACTTACTGTGCATATTAGCCCCGCCCCAAATAAAATGTGTAATAATGCTGTTGATTTTTGAAATGATACCCGCAGGAAGGTATAGAAGATGTGCCCAGAAAACAATCATTTGAGACAATACTGATTGTATCAAAATGAGGCGACCGCCCAGAGATAACCAGCAATGAGTCCAGTGCTGAATCCAGTCTCGAAAACGGGCGATAATCCATTCCCAGTCACGATTTTTGTAACCACAGGGCTTGATATGGAAACCCAGGTATTTGAAACCCCTAGAAATGTGACGAGTACCGAAACCCATAAAATCAGCAATAAAATTGACTTTAGATTCATCAACAAATTCAAATAGGAGGAAAGACTTATCCCCATTTAAACTCAGCCCAGTAGCCGCCTTGAAACGAGTGAGTGTGAATTTGATGTAGAACCAATGATTCCTGTTTAAGTATCCAAACAACAAAAGATCATCCACAAATAGTGAGTGTGTTATGGAAACCGTGCTTGAAAAGGCGTAACCTTTAATGAATCCCTTCAGCTTAGAGGCATGTAAAATCTTACTGAGTCCATCCATAGCCAAGATAAAAATGAGAGGGGAAAGCGCGCAGCCTTGGCGCAGTCCTCTACCAGCCCTAAAAAAATTGGATGGATACCCATTAACAATCACCGCGTATCTGACATTTGAAATATAGGACATAATCCAACGGATGATTCTAATGGATAACCCAATCTTAAGCAATAAAACCCGGATGAAAGACCAATCAACAACATTTGCCAAAGAAGTGTTTTATAATATGAAGCTATAACTTATTAAGTTACATTAGGTGATGATAATCTCTTAGGCGTTAGCAATCGCATCAATAATATCAGACACCCATAGGTAGAAAAACTATGTTTGTAAATAGAGATTTTATTGAATTATTACGCTTTTAGCAATTAGAAGCTAATCAAAGTTACTGTAAAATTAAATTACAAAATCAAATAGAATATTTGAAATAGAAGAAGAAGTAAACAGGATCCGAGACTTTTGGAATGAGGGCAATGAAAGAAGAATTTAGATTTGCTGGCATCATACCCCTTTTGCGGAAGTGTTCCATCATATCAGTAATTTCAGAGCCCATGAGATCAAAAAAGAAGACAAAGAATTCCGCAGGCCAACCATCAGGCCCAGGGCATTTGTTGTGAGGAAAATATTTAAGGACCGAAAGGACTTCATTCCCAGAAATACGCTGATCCACTTTATTAATGGCAGCTTCATCAAAAAACCTAGGCATGTGATCAAGAATCCATGCTTGATTCCCAGCATCAATAGAAGGATCCTCTAAATAAAACTTAGAAAAGTAAGCAACAGCTTCATCCTGAATCTCAGCAGTGGAATGTGCATAGTTGTTGTCCTCTTTTAAAATGTGCCATATCGCATTCTCCTACAGCTCCCTACATTTATAATCGATCCCCCATCCATCGATTCCGACTTATATATGCATTTTTAATTACCAAACTTAGGGCCAGGTCCTGTGACTAATCGGAATATAGAAGATTAACAATTTGCGGGAAATGAAAATTGACTTCCAAACGAATGCCAATTGGAGAAAAAGTTCTCTTTTTATTGAGTTGTTGTTCTTTGGAAGATGCGCATTCATATGCAGAGGAGACACGGCAACTTACACCTCAATTTGATCATACGACAGAACACGGAATGGGCCTGGAAAAATGCGGTGATAACATTAATAACTACATCCATCCCCACAAAGCCGTATGCTTGAGATGCTCCTGTTCCTCATCCCACCATGATTCCCAACTCTTCTCATGTATCACACCAATACATCTCCGATTGTTGATCCACTTATTCCAGTCTGTCCAGTCATCCACAATTTTTTTTCCATTCGAATCCAGAAGGATTGAACAGGAAAGGTGCAAATAGCCATGTCCCAACCATAAACCACATGGAATAAGTGATTAAGATATAGACAACAGTCTTACGATATGAATGGCTATAAACAGTATACACAATCAAGAGCAACATCAGCTCAAGTCCTAAGACAAAGTGACTGCATGAATAGAAGCGGTAGTTGTCTGCAAACTTAGCATGATAGACAACAAATCCACGCCCAGTAGCTCTGTATTTTGCTCCACCATGAAGTAATGTGCGGCCATAATAATGTGTCTTTGTCCCAAGAGAGAAAGTAAAGAAAACTGAGGTCAGCTGCAGCTGCATGACCACCAAGTCACTTAAGGCTTTGCGGAATCCTCGTTCCAGGCTAATCTCCATTAACATAGGTAAGGCCATTAACAGACCAAGCTGGACAAATGATTGTGTTGTAAAGCAGCTTCACGTAACATTTCCGCTTCAAGTCCACTCAAAATCAAATACAATCGACCATACAGAAAAATATACACTGTAAGTACAGTCACCATGGAACTGAAATAAAACCCGGCGGTAGTGAAATAGCAAGACATCATCCGGAAAAAGTCGAAGCGGTGTCCAAGACGATAAATATCACGACTCAAAGTTTTTTCACCATTCCCATGTGCCACCTTTGCCTCAAATTGTGATATTTGATTGAGTCCCACATCACGACCTTTACCAACTTGCATATATTCATGATGAGTTACATTTCCTTGCCGTAACGTAGAATTGAATCCTTAAGCGGGCTTGCTAGCAATCATTGTCCAATGGTACCAAAACTAGTTTCTTGATTTGACATGAACCAAGCAAGTGATGAAACACTGCCCGTAAAAATATGTTCTCTAAGGCCAAGTATTGTTGGGAATCGTACACCATGTTTCTTAAGAAATTCTTGTAGCAAGTTTCACATTTTGAAAGCTTCTTCTAGATATTTTTCCTGGTTTATATCGATTGTTTGAAGAGCTTCTCCATGAGTGAAAATAATGGCATGATTCTGATTTTTTGGCTTCCCTTCACCAAGAATAGGATCACCAGGCAGCTTGATACGGTATATTATCCCCAAAATAGGATAACTCCTCCACGAAGTCGAATTTCGCCAAACAGTCTCTAGGTTATATGAAACACGGTGCTCTGAACACAACCCACGTCTTGGAATTTAGAAATTCTTATCCATTTGGTCGCAAATTGGATATTTTCACCTGCAGCAATTCAACTACCCAGCTGTTTCTTTTATTCATTAGGTGAATTCGCACTCGAATGTATTCTTGTACCGAACCTTCCTGCAACCAAGAAGTAATTTATTAAAAACACTCATTAATTAACTAAAAACAATAATTTATAATTTAATAGCTAAAATTCCTCTAATTAACAACATAATGGATTAATAACGATTAAAAACACGAGTTACAAGTATGTATTTATTTGATACAAATCGTAAAATTTATGACAGGAGCGACAAGAAATCCATAAACACATCCTCTCATTAATAAGGACGGAGTTATCTTGGTGTCCATTCACCCGGCATCATATGCACCATCTTTCGGGGCTAGCCTCTGCCCCTCGTTCCTTTCGTAGGTTCTGGATCTCTACATGCATCGCTTCTAGTTGTCCCTGGATCTGTTGGACGCCCGGCTGAGTTTTGTCCCGAGGTGAAACTTCTAACTTCATGGCACCTTCCAAGGCCTTCTCCTACGATTCAAAATTTTGGTGCCCCATAGGTACACGCAGGTGAGGCAGAAACATGGCAATAACCCATTTCGTGTGTTGTCTTTCATCATATTGGAATCCCCCTTCTTTGATCACCTTCTTTAGTCGTTGATCGTCCTCCCACACATATTCAGAAGGTCCTTGCTTGAAATCCTTTAGATCAGCCACGATTTGGGAGTAGGACTTAGGTTTCTTGAACTGTTGTTTCAAGGCTTTCTTAATTTCTTCAATGGTTGCATTTTTGTTTTGTCCGATGTATCCCGCCTTCGATGCGATACTCTTCCTTGAAAAGCGAGGGACAACTATGCCCCCTTTTCCACCATCCCTCGCCATGTTACGCAGTCCGCCACCAATCTTATAAACCGAGTAAGTCCATATCTTCATCGCCTACAGCCTTAAAGGTCGGTAATTTCATGTGCACAGCCATGTCATCTTCCAGTGGTGGAGGGGTCGGTGAGTTCTTACCTCTAGGCTGATTTGAAAGTGGTGTGGCTGGAGGAATCTCCACAGCTGCTTCCTTTACTGGACTGTAGGATAATCGATCTACTTCTATGTTGTGCTATAGTACTCGCCACTCCGTGTTGTACTCCCATCCAGATCAGAAGTCATCACTCGATATGGCTACACAGAATACTCTTTTTGCACAATAATATCTTGATCAATAATGGAAAAGTCTTCAGGAACTTACCTCGGAACCCCATGAAGAATCTTCTCTCTGCTTCAAAGTAGGAGACAAATTGATCGATGGAAAATTCTGTTACAAATCCTCCTAACACACTGTCTACCCAATGGTCCATTGTGCGAGTGATGGTGTTATCAGTTTTTTCGAGCTGCTGGATTAGTTCAGGGGTCCAATCTATGATTTTCTCATCCTTCCAGCACTTCTGAAACTCGACCAGCCTCACGAGCCACTCCTGGAGCTCAATTGCGATCGTTGCAAAGAAGATCTCGTAGATCTCTGTGGAAATGTACTTATTCTTCCACTCTTTGGTGGTCAACCTCTTACTTCGGTTTTCTTTTATGGAAAATTCCGGAACTTTCTGTTCAAACCATTCATCAATTTCCTTCCTCTCTGGCTTCCATTACGGCCTTGGAATTACTTGATCCCTCTCTCAAAATGCTCCAAGTCCCAGCAATGGAACCATTTGTTGGCTCGAAGGGTCCTGACCCAGGTTCGGATGTTCAAGGTTTGCCAAAAAACCCCTATACTACTAGCCCTTTCAACAATGACCTGCTTGCACAAGCCAAATTCTCACCCAAAGTAGTATGGGTGGGTGCTGGAACCAGGTTTTCGCACCCTGGGAGAGGGTAGGTAAGTCAAGAAGAGTTGCGTTCACCCTGATCATGACCCGATCTGATGTCACCAAGCCTAGATTCCCTTCGCTTCCACGTGCGCAATAGCAATATTACTCATAGAACTTAACAGATTGAGGATTCATATAACAATACACAGTTATTTCAGATATTCTTGTATGAAGCAAGTAGACAATCCCAAATCGTAGCATAAACAAGTACACAAGTATGTTCGCAACTTAAACCAATAAAACAGCAGCATATACTAAGTAATCAAGATGACACAGATTCATATCACAACAATTCCAGAGAATCCAGATCAGCAACAATACTTCCGCATTCATTAACCTTTCAGATCTACGTACAAAACCCCAAAAACCCAACCTGTGCACACAACAGCAGGGTCCGCACATAGCAAGACAAAGGCCCTTCACACACAGAACAACAGGAGTCCTTACCTGAAAACCTTGACCAGATCTATCGATTCACACTTAGCAACAATCTCTTATCATTCTTAGCTTCCCCTACAACTCAAAAAGGTTCAACTACTTATACTATTCTAGCCTATGTATCCAATGGTCCGCAAACTGTGGTTTGTGGACTCTTGGTCTACCCTTGACTCATTTACAATGCTTTAGGGGCTTTGACCCACCCAAAACCCCCTGCGCTATACTAAATATAATCAGAAATATACAAAATGGACCAGTTCGCAACTTTGTGGGAGACCTTGTTCCAACATGCCCACAAGAGTTGAGAACGATGGTTAGCACCATGATCGGTGGTCAATTGAGGCAGTCTGCAACATTATTGGTGCTACCCTTCTTGTACTTGATGTTTAAATGAAATTGTTGCAGATATGTGGACCACTTCTGATGGTGATCATTATGTAACTTCCCTTGTGTCTGTATGATCTGTAGGGGTTGGTGGTCTGTGTGGATGATTGTTTCCTTCCTCAAAATTTAATGCTTCCATTGTCGACAAGCCTGCACAATGAAATACATTTCTTTGTCATAAGTGGGATAATTTTAAACTGTTTCGGACAATGTCTCACTATGATATGCCACTAGATGCCCTTGTTGAGTAAGAACTGCCCCAATATTATAGTTAGAGGCATTTCTCTTGATCTCAAATGGTTGTTGCAAGTCTAGTAATGTGAGCACTGGGGCAGAATAGAGGCGATATTTCAATTCTACGAACGCCTTCTGTTGAGATTCCTACCAAAAGAATTTTTCTTTCGCTCCTCCCTTGGTGACTTGATTCAAGGGCCAAGTGATATTAGAGAATCCCAACACAAACCTGCGGTAGAAATTAGCAAGACCCAGAAAGATGCGAAGCTCTGATAGAGTGGTTGGGGCTGGCCAATCCCGAATGAATTGTATCTTGGTTGGAACCACATGCACCCCCCGTTCATCAATAATGTATCCCAAATATTGAACTTGGGTCATGCCAAAAGTTCACTTCTCCAAATTGGCACACAACTTGTGTTGTTGTAGTGTTTGGAGGACTGTCGGATGTGGCAGGGTTCTCTCTTCCCTGTCCGTCGAAGATCGGGATGCCATCCAAGTACACCACTACAAATGAGTTGGTGAATGGCCACAAGGTGTCGTCCATCAACCTCATGAAGGTCAGAGGAGCATTCGTCAACCCGGAAGGCATGACCACCATTCGAGTGTCTCTCCTTGTCTCGGCTGCGCTCTTCTCCACACATCGAGGATTTTATTGGTACCTAGTGATACCCAAACTCAAAGTTTTCTTGCATAAAAATATTTTGCACCTTGGAGTTGGTCCAGAAGGTCATCAATCCATGGGATTGGGTACCTATTCCGGATAGTGATCTTGTTCAGCGCCCGATAGTCAATACAGAGTCTCCACGTCCCATCCTTCTTCTATACCAACATGATCGGGCTCCCACAGGGCGATGAACTTGGTCTGATGTGACCTTTCTGCAACAGCTCCTGAATCTGCCTCTTGATTTCATCATTCTCCAGAATAGAGCACCGATAGATCGGTCCATTAGGTAGCGGCGCACCGGGGGTCAGATCAATCGGGTGCTTGACCTGACAGTGCAGAGGAACCCCTGTGGGTGAGGTGAATATGTCCCCGTACTCCTCCACAACCTTATCCATTTGTTGTTGTTGTGCAGAGGAGCCCTGTCTGGAGGTCATGGCCATAGTCTTCTTCTTGCCCTGGGGGCGGATCATCAGGAAAACGAATTTCCTGGTTTGGGAAATGAGCTTACTGCATTGTTTTGCAGTAACCAAAGAGATAGCGGTAGGAGGTGGTACCTCTGGTATCCTGTACAACTTATTTCCCAAAGTAACAATAAAAGCGCGAGGTCGAGACTCATACACAACATGACACTTCCACAAGTATGGTTGTCCTAATAATACATCAGAAACATCAATAGGAGCAATGTCACATAATACCTCATCCATGAAGGGCTTGGTGCTATAGGAAGGCAGAACTACACCGTCGATGGAGATCCCATCCTTGGTGAAGCCACCCGATGGTGTAAGGTCGTGTTGTGTTGTGGTCGGCAAACCCAACCACTTCATAACATCTCATTAAATGAGGTTCTTTTGGCTCCCATTGTCGACAATGAACCGTAGCGAGAAACCTTTTACCACATCTCTGGGAGTGGAAGAGACTTTCCGCTCCTCTGTGATCTTAGTAGTGGCACAAAGGGCGTTGGGATCTCGCATCAATAACTGCTTTCCCCTTTTTCATTCCCCCTTGTCGTGTTCTCGATTCAAAGTCAGAGAATGCATCTCGATCTGTAATTTCATCTCGGCCACCAACAATCGTTGGACCGACACTCACTTATGTTGTGAGTGGAGCGCCATGCCTTGGCTTTGTCCTTTGTTCTGCAGTTTGGGGGCACCTTTCCCTTTCTTTTGATTCGCAGAATCTCCAAAGTCTCACTTCTTCTGTTTGAATTTCTGCTCAATATTGACAGCATACTAGTATGTTGTACCAAGCGAGGAGATGTCGAGGAAATCCATTTCCTCCTGAATGTATCTGTGCAGACAACCATGATACTTTAGCACCAAATGTTTCCTTCCGAATCTTTGATACCCAACTTTATGCAATGTGGTATGGAACATATTCATCACCATGCAGACACTGGTAGAACTCATACGCAAATGCAAGTGATAGATTCCATTGTACGTACTTATCCTCATAGCTCCCCACGGGATAGTATTGTTCCTTGATGGCATCTCGGAAATAATTCCAAGTGGGTATGGCTGAGAATAGAGAGGGTCTTGTCTCATCCTTTTTCTCACATTAGGTTTCCCACCAGTCCTTGACATGGGGGGTAGCTTTGAGGAGTGCAAAAATACTCTTCTCTCGGTCAGAAAAGCCATGAACCAAGAAATATCCTTCTAATAGATTCAACCACCTATCTATGACATCTGCATCTATTTGACCCTCAAATATGGGAATGTCAAAGTTTACTTGTACCTTAAAGGGAGTTGCGCCTCCAGAGTGGCTATTGCATGCAGATGCACCACTGGTGGGCAGTCGTTGAAGGATCTGGGAAAATTTATCCATCATCGTGTTCCTTTGTTTTTCGAGGGCCTCGGCGAGTAATATTTTGATAGGATCTCCTGCTCCCTCATCTTTCTTTTCGTCCCCCATGGGCGGTCGTCGGGGTTTGCGAGGCTGATCTTGCAAAGGTTCAACTAGAGTGAGCCCTAACTCCTTATACCCCGACCTCGTTGGGACATGCAAAGAAGGATCAAGAAAAAAACAGACCGCTCTGATACCACTGGTCGGGATTTATACAGGAATGCAACAGAATAAAAATGTAACCATAAATACAAAGATGCAACGGAAATAACACTTCATTTCATTAATATCAAAGAACTGAAATTTGATTACAGATAGAATGGAAATAAACTAGCTAGGGCACTGGTAGCTTATCTCTGAGAAGAGATGTGGCAGCTACAAGCCTTTGAACTGAGTTACAATGAGGCTTGAGGGACTAATTATTATTTAGAAACAATGGAAAACCCTAAACATCAAAAACCCTAACCCTAGGAGATGAAGCGCCAAAACTATGGGCCCTGTTTGGGTAAATTGGTGTTTCAACTTCACGAGGACGTAAATTTGGCATACGATCTCCATTTGACGTGCACCATAACTCGTTAGAAATATCTATCTGAGAAATACAACTTTTTTTGTGAGAAACATTGGTCCATGGACCCATGTTGCTCCCAGTTTTCCCAAAAAGCATTATTTAGGGCCTCAAAACAACTCCAAAAGTTCAGGACCTGAAAAATTTCTAAAAATAGTAATTTGTACCGAAACTGAAAAACTAAAAGAGACAATAGTGGGGCCCCAAGTGGAATAGGTGGGTGGCCACCAATATCCACTTGGATCAATCTCGAACTTGGTCAATTATTGCCTTTATTTAATGGAAGCTAAGTTATCTTACTTTTGTACTTATTAATGTGTGGATTTAATGGCTATTAGCTCACTGTCGTTTCCATGTTTTTATGTTGGTTATAAGCATGTTTAAATGATTGCTTCATGTCATGTTTATTTCATGTATTTACTTGTAATTGTTAAAATGTTATGGAACCAGCTCACAAAATAGAAGAAAAGATAGATCAACGACTTAGAAATCAGACTCTTCAAGGGGGAAACCTCCTTTACATTACATAAATTAACAATTCTTGGATGATTCAAATGACAAAACATCCTTTATATATATAGGATACTAAGGGGTCACAATATAATCATAGCCGACATAACAATAATAATGTAAGGGCACAATAATAACAATAGTGGGCTTCTATGGGGCACAATAATAACACTATGGGGACTACATGGGTACAAAAATAACAATAAGGGGGATACAATAACAATAACAATAAGGGGATACACTAGTATTATAGGGACCTCATATGCCACTCTCCTTCAAAAAAGTGTTGTCCTCAATGCTTGAGTAGATCTGGATTATTTTGTAGAAAACATAAGACAACATCATCATAAAAGTAAAAATAACACATCAAATTATGAAGGAGTTCAACCTTCCTGGTATACATCTCCTGGTCCAGCTTCCAATGGTTGGGCCTCTTTCATTATGCTAAAAACAATGGTGTTTACAACAAATTACAATGCTCAAATGGCTTCACTAATAGCTCCAATGGCTTCAGGACTGTTAAAAAAACCTTTCTAAACTCTTTATGCTTCCAAAAAGGCCAAAAAATACAAAATTTATGAGCTCCCCAAGTTCCTCTGTTATTCATTCTACAATTTCCCCTTTTTTCGGTCTTGAGCGAAAATTTGCACGAAATCCAGCCACGTGGAGTGAATTTTTGGCCCAGCACCAGCAAGATTCTTGTCACGAGAGGTGCAATTTTTCACCTTGTTAAAGGCGTTGGTAAGCCCACTATCCAACTAATCGGTTTCCACATCGCACTTGGAGCGTCGTTGATTTCGGCATTTTTCGTCGGTTGCACTTGATCGTGTTTCTGCAAATAGTGAACTGTGGTTTTAAATGGGTTGGGTTAGCGTCGGGTGGTAACATAAACTATAATTTCATGCATGTGAACATACCCATGGCACAAATCTTTAGCCTCGTGGTGACCGGTAGTTAACTCCCCTGTGGCTACATACCCGCCGACATGTGACCAACTTGTTAGAGTCGGTCCTTAAAGCCCTCCGTCAGAGATCATTTCGCTTTTTGCATATCATTTTTAGGTGTCTCGCTCATTTCACTTTGTTGCATTTCGCTAGGGGCATGCCATTGACTGACGAGAGGGTCTGGTAATCTTGTATTTCCTCATGCTTGTACCTGCAGGGCTAATTAAAATTCCTCAAAAATCACTGAAGTTCATGGTCATTGCATTCATGGTCATAAATGATTAGTTTCGTTAAAAAGAGTCTTTAGTCCTAGAGTCTAGGGTTTTCAGTCCTTTGCATACATGTAATAAAGGCCCGCAGGCCATGAGGTTGGTTTCAAAATATTTCTATTTCACGTTTTTATTATCAAAAACATTTGAAGACATTTCTAGTCCAAAACTCTGTTTTGGAACTAGAAATTGTCAAACTTCATTTTTTTTGTAATAATTGTATTTGTTTCACCATAAGAAGTTTCAGAGCAAGCCTCTGATCTTTGCCTAAGCCAAATGCCAAATCCCTGCAAAAAACAACCAGGTATCACCAGTCCAAGACTCAGAAAAAGCAAGGAAAAGCCAAAGAACAACATTGTATTAAGTGATCGAATGAAAAAGTGCCAAACATTATAAAAGTGGGTCATGGAGTAAATTTAAAATCAAATCTGATTTTATGAGATATTTTTCTTCACATATAAACCATGGTAAACAATTCATTTGCACAAATCCTCAGGGCAGAAATCGAGGTGGTGAAGTTGAAGGCCGAAATCGTGTTTTACAAAGTTGTGGACCCGAACTGGAGGTGCGCGCTATGCGCAGAGAAGGCGCGCTACTCATATAGAGCGCGCTACGCATATAACCTCACCAGCCAGTGTAAAATAACAAGGGCGCTACGCACATGCAGCGCGCTACGCATTGGGTGAGCGCGCTACCCATATAGTCTCAGAGCCAAAAAAAATTTCCCTTGCGTCCAGTTTCACGCCCAAACGCCTCAATCGGCTTGCAAGTAGGTTCTCCACGATTGTTAAGTGATTTTTGAACATGATTGTAGTGTGTTTGATGTGGAGAAAAGTGAACCCTATGTTCATAGAAAATTCATTTCTTGGGGTTTGAAATACATGTTGATGGTCTTGTAAAGGATTTCCCAGCTTGTATTGTTGATATATATACCTATGCATCTATTGTCAAAGTGTCACGGCCCTCACGCTCTCAGTTTGCCATCTCATCACTGCTGTCATCTCCATTATATTACCACTGTCATTGCTATTGTTTTACTATGGTCATTATCACATTGTTTCCCATTCTCCATTGACAAAACACAGTCTCATACTCATTTTCCCCTTTGACAAATTTTAGCCAGCATTACAAAGGCTGCACACTACATTACACTTTTTACTCATTTGTCAAATTCCCTTGTGATCAAAGCAGTGAATGTTTTTATGCCAATCCACTTAACAGAGCTATTACCACTGTGGCTTTTTTTCCTATGATGCTTTGGTACATATGTAACATATTTGGGTTTTGAGCATACATTGAAACTTTTGACTTCACTACACCTATATCAACATACATATTGCAGACATCTTGTTTTCAAAGCCATGTCAGAGACGGATTCAGTT
>JAXQQM020062878.1:0-54029 GCA_034641835.2 Pinus albicaulis
ATTATTTATTATTAGGAGATAAGGAAGGCCAAGAGTCATTGGGAGCTGAATCCCAATAGCCTCACTTCCCATCTATATAAGCATGTACATTCTTCAGCTAATATACATTGCAGATTTGAGGAGTTACCTCCTGGTTTGACATGGTATCAGAGCCAGCTCCACATTTGGCATTTCTGCCCTGTGGTGTAACTCCCTGCCCTTTGCTCAGTCAATTTTATTAATTGTTTTCTGCTGCTCCTAATTGCTAGACTGTTATTCTGCATTTTTTTTTCCCTAAATAGCACTGACATTTGCAGGCTCTGTCAATCTGCAAACTGCAGGCTCTGCCAGTCCAGCAGTCCTGCAACTGTCTTCTGCAGATTCAAATTCAAATTTTTTTTTGTAATAGCCCTTTTGGGCCTCCTCATTCTCACTTTCTCCCTACGCCCTCTCCATTCATTTCCCTACGCCCTCTCCCCTCACTGCAACACCGCCCTCTCTGCAACACCGCCCTCTCCATAACCGACCTCTCCATAACGCTCCCCTCACCATTACTCCACTAATCCCTGCATTAACGATACGTCTTCCTCACAAGCTCTCTCTCCCCTACGCACTCCGCCATACAGCTACGCAGTCCCTAACATTCACTCACAGCGTAACATAACTCTCCCACCCGCCATACTTTGCCAAACGCACCCTATCTTCTCTCCCTTACACGCCCCCAACCTACACGCTATCTCACGGCCTCACATATACACAGCATTACCTATCGTTCCAATACACTATCGTTGATTGATAATACGTTCAATACACTATCGTTGTCGGTCCATTGATATTTAAACGCTGCATTTAACCACCACTACAATTTGACATTTATAACGCTGTGTTATTACATTTAGTATGCACTGTCCACTGTTATGAAAACGCTGTCTCCCTCTATTATAACGCAGTGTTATTACATTTGGTCTGCGCTGTCTGCAAAATTCAACATTTGTTTTATCATATATTTATTACACGATGTTTTGATATACAGTGACATATATCACCACGCTGTTTTATTGACATTACATATTACATGTAAACGCTGTGGGCCCCTCCCATGTCATAATACACCGCCCCTCCACTCCTTTCCACTCCCATTACATTGCGCCCCTCCCACTGCGCCTCTTCTCCCATTACATTGCGCCCCTCCCATTGCGCCTCTTCTCCCATTACGCCCTTTCAATCCCTCCCATTACGCCCCATCCATAATTCCATTTTTTTCATATATTTTGTTCCCAAAAACAAAACAAAAATACATTTTTTTTTATGCAGAATTCAGTCTCTAGCATAGGGTGTTTTTTTAAAATTCAGTCTCCAGCAAAGTTTTCTGAGCAGATATAATTTCCAAAAAGAGTTTTTAACTCAGAAAATTTTTTCCAGCAAGAATTTTTTGCCCCTGTATTTGAAATATTTCAAGAGTTTGAAGTTTTTATAGCAGAATTTATTTCCTCTTCAGAAGATTTTTCCAGCAGTCTAATGCACTCTCTCATCTCTATTGTTGGGATAGTTCTCTCTGGCAAAGAGAACTATCTTGAATGGTCTCGGAAGATTAAACACACACTCATTTTTAATCAGATGTGGAGAGGAATCTGTGAAGGACAAGCAGAAAATCCACCAGAGAAGCCCACTTCAGACAAAGAGCTTGCCATCTGGGAAAACAAGAACTGCAAGGCCTATGCCTTGATTGCAGCTTCAGTAAGTGAAGAGGTGAGTCGCCATATTTCATCATTCTCAAATGCCTTTGAAGCCTTGAAGAAACTAAAAGAACTCTATGATTCACACTCAGAATTAGAAAATGTTCAATTGATGGTTAAGATGTTCAGTCTTGAAATGAAGAATGATGATCCCCTTGCTTTAGCTTCAGAAATAAGATCTATAATGCATGACATTCAAAACACTGGTGTAAAAATGGACATACCTCTCATAGCATATGTTAAGGCCTTATATCCGACTTACTCACATTATCTTGAGTCTTTGCAAGCAAGTGGAAACCTTGAACAAATCACCTTTGATAAACTTGAGCAGAAGTTTGCAGAAAGAGAGAAAGCTTTTGGGAAGATGACAATCCCTTCATCTTCCGAAGAGGCTGCATATTTGGCACATAGAGAAAAGAATCATGCTCCAGATTCATTCAGAGGAAGAGGTGGCAGAAGAGGAAGAGGAAGAAGGAACTTCACAGAAAGGGGGGGCAGACAAGCTGACAAATCCCATCTTCATTGCACACGCCGCAATAGAGATGGACATGATGCACCCAAATGCAGAACACCATGGAACAAAATTGAGCAGCACAGAAATCAAGACAAAGGTAAAACCAATGACAAAGACAAAGGAAAAGCACCTGAATCCGCTCACTATGTTCTAGCACATTGTAACAATGGAGTAACTGAAAACCTCTTTGATGTTTCATTTACTTCATGGAGAGATGATTGGTTGCTAGATTCAAGAGCAACATGTCACATGACATTTAGAAAAGATTTTTTTGAAGATTTCACTGACAAAGTTGATGGAGCAGTATATTTCGCAGATAAATCCAAACTCAAGCCATCAGGGCTTGGCACAGTCAGGCTTAAACTGCCTGGTCTTCCTGATCATATCCTACATGAGGTTCTATACCTTCCTGAGTTGAAGAGAAACTTGTTGTCCCTGGTTGAAATCTGGCAGCAAGGACACTCAGTTCACTTGTTTGATGGCAAGGCAGAGGTCAGAAAAGCATCAGATCACTCACTTGTCATGGAGGGAATAGAAGAAGGGAGACTTTTGAAGCTGAAAGGTTCATCTGCTCATGCTCAAAACTTTGCATTCAGTTCATATCATGATGAAGGTACATTTCCATCAAGTCTTTTATGGCATGCTAGATTTGGACACTTAAATTATGACAGCCTTCGTTTGTTGAAGAAAAATGGTGTTGATGGACCGCCTACAATTCCTAGAAAACCTAAGGAATGTGATGCATGTATTCTAGGAAAGCATAGCAAACAGCCATTTCATGATTCACACTCAAGAGCACATAGGAAACTTGAACTTGTTCTTTCAGATTTATGTGGCCCTATGCCTATTGCTTCTGCAAATGGAAACAAATACATGATGACATTTATTGATGACTACACCAGAATGTGTTGGATTTACTTACCGAAGAATAAGTCTGATGCTTTTCAAACTTTCAAGAATTTTCATGTATGGATTGAAAATGATGCACAAACACATATTGGCTCTCTACGTACTGATAATGGAAAAGAATACACTTCAAATGAATTTGAAAATTATCTTCGTCAACATGGAATCAAACATCAAACAACAGTGCCATATAATCCACAACAGAATGGTGTAGCTGAAAGAATGAACAGAACTATCTTAAATATGGTCCGCTCCATGTTATTTTTCAAGAATGTAAAATTGATGTTTTGGGCTGATGCAGTTCTATGTGCTGTTTACATAAAGAATAGGTGTCCTTCAAGTTCAATTAGAAACAAAACTCCTTTTGAAATGTGGTATGGCCACATTCCTTCGGTAAAGAATTTCAGGGTCTTTGGGTCCACCTGTTATGCCTTGATACCCAAGGGTCAAAGGAACAAACTTGGTGCTAGAAGCAGAAAATGTATCTTCTTGGGGTACTCCAATACCTCCAAAGGATATCGTCTCTACGATGAAGCAAATAAGAAGTTTGTGATAGCAAGAGATGTCATATTTCTTGAATCATCCAAGAGTGACAAGGTTGTTGAGCGGCAACTTGATCGCCTGGATAGATTCACACATGCAAAGTCTTTCAAAGAATTTGATAATGTGATTCCACACCTTGAAGGGGGGATTCCGATATTGAATCAAACCGTGGAATCATTTCCTGAACCACACTCTCCCCCACATGAAGAAACAACCACGGATGACACATTGAATGATGTGATTGACAGAATTGGGAGATTGAATCTTGAATCAATCCCAACTCAGTCAAGTGACCAGCCAGGGCCATCTCAGAAAGGTCCCCCCAAATGGCTGACAAAGACACTGGAGGATGTTCATCCCGATGAGGTTGGAAAAACAGGAACAAGAAGTTCCACTCAAGAAATCGAAGGTGATGTAGATAATTCTGATTCCCCTGTTGATATGGATATTGCTTATAACTGTGAGTTGAGTTTGTCTACAGATCATGAACCAACTTCCTTCAAAGAAGCCGCTTCTCATGATGAATGGAAAGAAGCGATGCAGAAGGAGTATGATGCCTTGATAAAGAATGGCACTTGGAAGTTGGTTGATCCGCCTTTGGGAGCGAAACCAATTGGCTGCAAGTGGGTCTACAAGAACAAGTACAAAGCAGACGGCTCACTTGAAAAGCACAAGGCCAGGCTTGTGGCAAAAGGATTCGCACAGAAGGAAGGAATTGATTATGAAGAAACGTTTGCTCCCACAGCAAAATGGACCACCATCCGGACTCTCTTTGCCTTAGCAGCTCATAGTGGATGGAAAGTTCATCAGATGGATGTAAAAACAACGTTCTTGAATGGAGATCTGAAGGAGAAAGTTTATATGTCCCAGCCAGAAGGATTTGTGATAAAGGGTCAAGAACACAAAGTTTGCAAACTTGTGAAATCCTTGTATGGCCTCAAGCAAGCACCACGAGCCTGGTATGAGAAGTTGACCGAGCACCTTCTGAAACTTGATTTCAAACACTTTGATCTTGATGATGCAACTTTGTTTGTTAAGAAAGTTGGAAAAACAGTTGTATATCTTGTGGTATATGTAGATGATCTTTTGATAACAGGAAACAATGAGAGCTATATTGCATCCATGAAGAAAGAGTTGAAGAAAGGTTTTGAAATGAATGATTTGGGTCATGTTCATTACTATTTGGGTATTGAAGTAATTCAACATCCTAAATTCATCTTTCTTTCTCAGAAGAAGTACATTGGAGATCTCTTGAACAAATTTGGCATGGATGATTGTAAACCCTTAGGCACTCCAATGGAACAAAACTTGAAGCTCACATCAGTTTAAGGGAAGGAATTTGAGGATGCAACTAAGTATAGACAGCTTGTAGGAAGTCTTATCTATCTGACCACCACCAGACCTGACATCTCATTTGCTGTTGGAATCCTCTCAAGGTTCATGCAAAAACCTTGTTAAGGACATTGGTCTGCTGCAAAAAGAGTACTAAGGTACTTGAAGGGGACTCAAGACTTTGGACTCAAATATACACAGGTAGGCGACTTCATCTTGACCGGATACTCTGATTCAGACTTTGATGGCGACAAAGAAACAGGCGTGTCTACTACAGGTTACACCATGAGTCTTGGATCGGGAGCTGTCTCATGGAGATCACGCAAACAGTCAGTTCCAGCAGATTCCACGACCGAGGCAGAATATGTGGCAGCAGCTGAAGCAACAAAGGAAATTGTGTGGCTCCAGAAAATCCTGGAAGATTTGTAGATGAAACAGATGTATTCCACTCCACTCATGATCGACAACACTTCTGCAATAAAGTTGGCCAAGAACCCAAAGTTCCATGATCGAACAAAGCACATCAATACAAAGTACCATCTCATTCGACATCATGTTCAAGCCAAGACCATCCATCTACATCATTGTTCCACAAATGAGCAAACTGCTGACATCTTCACCAAAGCACTTGGAAGAGAGAAGTTTGAAAAGTTCAGATCGATGCTTGGACTCACCAACATCCCTTCGGATTAAAGGGGGGAATGTTGACACCTAATCCTATGGATGGGTGTGCACATTTATTTTTGTATATTATTTATTATTAGGAGATAAGGAAGGCCAAGAGTCATTGGGAGTTGAATCCCAATAGCCTCACTTCCCATCTATATAAGCATGCACATTCTTCAGCTAATATACATTGCAGATTTGAGGAGTTACCTCCTGGTTTGACAGTTTTCTAAATCAGTAAAGCATAAACCATATACATCAACTAAGATCTTGCAATATGGAAAATCAAAGCCAATACAGATGTATATAGGGAAAAATAAGTTGTACTCTTTATTAATGATAGAAGGAGAGGTTACAACCAAGTGATTGATTTGAAGTGACCCTTCCAGCAACGTCCCCAAGCCTCATCACAATATAAATCTCTCCAGAAGCTATTACACAAATCTAGCTCTCAATTGAAAATTCTCTAGCATTTCTCTACTCAAATTATTCCTTCTCAAACACTCAGATCTATGCTCAATTTATAGATGAACTGAAGGTTGTTTTGCAATCAATGAATTTCCAATAATAGGCAAGACATGTTTCCAATCTTGTAGATGTCAAATGGACACTTGGATTCAAAGCTTGACACATGTGAACTCTTCTAGAAGGCATTGGCCAAGAGGAGATTCCAGAACAATGAGCATTTCACTCCCAATGTGACCAACACACCTATAGATGTCGGGAAGTGCTTTGCAGAGCAACCTTGCATCGGGCTACCTGCATATGCAACGCACTTATTCTCCTTAGAGGTAACGTTGGTGAGCTCTCATATGCTATATAATAAACTTCAAACGTTGGAAACCTTTGCTTGATGAAAGTCATGCTTGATTTGTCTTGTTCTTGCCTTAGGGCATGTAGCGACTTGAAATGATAGGGAATGATAGACACTTAGTCATTGGTCCTAGAGATGATTCCCAGTTAACCAGGTCAATGGGAACGATGCCCAAATTGACCTATAAAAATTCCCCCCTAAAGCATGAGGTCAAAATAATAAAAACATTTGATTGAGATGCTTTACACTATGATGGGTTGGAGATGAAGCGGAGTGGTCACCTGCATCAATCTTACAATACATTACATCATGATATATCCTCTTTGATCATAATTGATGAGGGTAGACATTCCCATGTTCAGCACATAAACAATCTAATAACATGTACATAATTCAGAAAGCCGCTGACACTGGAATGTTGCCCAATGTAGACATGACTACAAATATAGGCTCATGTTCGGATGAAAATATGTATGTAAGGTTACCGTACAGATGATGTGTAAAAAAATCTTGAAATCGTAGCCCGAATGGCTAAAACTAGATCCGGGGTCTTCTTATCTCATTCACTCGATCACTCAGGTACAAGTCTAGCCATGCGAATATATGATTTGTCGTCGAACATGGAAATACATCATTTTATTACTAGCCAATGATGTGGGCTTTTAACAAACGCGAGAGAACCACCATTAATGAAAATGGCCCTCAAGGTACTGCAGTACATTTCGTAAGGCGTGAATAGATGATTTGATGTCGAATGCCATACAAAATCTTTCGGTCAAAGGTCCGGAAGCGAGGATCTTGTCGATGCTGTAACAAGCCTCATGGTACTGGAATCTAATGTTTCTAAGTGAACTTCCTGGATATTGCTTTCTTGTCGACAGGAAGCCACCTTATTGCGAAATGGGAGTTACTAATTTTAGAGACAAGGGTATGACTTGATATAACAATTTTCAGGGATGACGGTTATGAGAATAAAGCTTTACAAGTATTACAGAAGGATGATTTTATTCACTGGATGACTTCTCTTGAACATATCGGGACACTGTGATGAGTTGGCAACATTGACCCAAAACCAAAGTGAAGGTATGATGAACCATAGGTGTGAATGGACCGTCAAGATGATTACCCAACCCAAACAGTGACGGACATGGAGTGAAAGAAGTGTCATGTTCAAGAGCGACTTGCTACCATAAAGAAATTTTTCTCACTTTTCCCAAATTTTCCCCAGTCATTTGTCGACCAGTACCTCTTTATTTTTGAACAAGCTTGAGGAGGATAACATTTTCTTGATCTATAATTCAACCCTTCGAGCGAATAAAGTATTTCTATTTAATAATTTAACGAGTCTAGCGATGAATGAAACTTGATTCTTGCCATGATCGACAAGCCTGTCACTATTTTATGTTTTAACGAGCTTAACGACAGTGATAGCCCGGTCATTTTTCATATTTAGAGAGTTTGAAAAAGTGGACGAAAGAAAATGCCATAAGTACTTTTTCGTAAATTTTTCATTCAGATCCGAAAATGTGTAAAATAATATCTGAGAAAACCTCTTTGGTCATGTTTAACCAAGGTATTCCTTTTTCGTAAATAATCTATCTCAGTCCAGAAAAGGGTTAAACTTATACTGAGTAGATATCAATTCATTTACTTTAACGAGCTCAAAAAGACAAGTGCTCGGCAATATTTTCACATTATCAGAGTCTGAAAAGAGCTAAAAGAAGACTCCAGGGGTTCCTTTTTCGCTGTTATCGAAGCTCAAAAAAGAGATAAAAGTGCACTTCAAATCCTTTTTTGTTTTTAACAAAGCTCGAAAAATAAGGAGAAAAAGTATGCTTTGTGGTCAAGTCATTCTTTGAAATAAATCTGCACGATTAGTATGTTCATCAGTTGTATTTCATGTTCAGAACAACATCAAATGGATTAAAAATACCCGTTTCATGATAAAAACATAATAAAACTATAGTCATAGCAATAAATTTAACTTGAAAATAATTAAATGACTATTTAAAAGTAGTTTCACCATTCATATTTACCATTCAATAGTTACCATTTGTATTTTGGAGCTCTAAACCTGATTTTTCCCCCGAAATTCACTTGTTGATTGTGATCGTTTCTGTGGGCGGATTTCATCGCTGTTTGATCCAGGTTAGTGCCATGAACCTCCTCTTCCCTTTGGTATTCATTTCATCTCCAATTTTTGCAAATTTTTAGGGTTTTAAGGTCCCTAGGGTAAATTCTGCCAAAAATGAGGGCAACGCACAACGCACCCTTGAATGTCGAAACCTACGTTGCATAGCAGGTACAATGAAGTGTACTTGCATGTGTAACGCACTGTCTCTTGGTAGGGAGTGAGTTGGGTGCAGTTTAAGTTTTTAATTTTCTTATTATGGCCAAAATTGACCGAGTTTTTTGCAATGAATGGAATCTAATGGATCTTATGGTTGTATTTCAGGTTTCCATCGGATTATAATGATGATTACATGGAGGGAAAGAGAACATGAAGAACAATATATGATTGCCTTGAATGATCTAGGTATTGTAAGAGCCCTAAGAGATTGTGGACTGCTTAAGTATTTCAAATTGTCTGGGATGAGGCAACAAATAAAAATCTTGGAGTTCTTAATTCGAGCATGGGATCCAGCGATAGAGTCATTTCATATTAAGAACTAAGTGGTTCCTACAACAGTTGAGGATGTGTATTTTCTCACAGGTTTGTAGAGGAGAGGTTTTCCCATTTCACTCTCAGGGTCTACCATTGGAGGAGAGACAGTGAGGGATTATATTCTGCAGTATTGCTATCCAGGGGCAGAACCTAGCAAAGATGGAAAAATAAACATCCGGGATGTCAGATATTTGCCTTTGAGAACTATCCTTTTCACAATCACTAAACTTGCTGGCACCGTTACACTACATGTAGCGAATAGATCGTATATGCAGTATGCGCTAGAGTGTATGGAGCCAACAGTCTTCAACTAGTCTGAAGTTGTTCTATCTTAGATAAAGGAACAACTAAACAAAGCAAAGGGAGGAAGGAAGAAGAATTTCAGTTATGGTTATATCCTTATATCTTTCGCTTTGGAACAGATTCCACTAATGCAGCCACAACATGTGACACTGGATATAGCTAGTCCTAGAGATCCTCGAATGTAGAGATGGATAGAACTCATGGGTCGGCATGTAGGCCAATAGACTGTTGTGTTCTCTACTACATTCTTCGCCTGGTTCCGGTGAAATATTGTCGCCATCGATGAGTATGCATACGCAGGCGTCGATTTTCAAGGAGATCCAGATTTAGCATTACCAGAAGGCGCTCAGTAGGGTGAAATAGGTACGAATGTTTTGACCATGTTTTTTGATTTTCCTAAGGTTTATATAATGTTTTTTTGTTTTGATTTCTTTCAAATACTAAACTAAATGTTTGATGTAATGCAGATGTTGGTCGTGTTCAACTAGTAGTGGAACTGGAGTGCGAAGCAGATGTGTTAGCAGAGAGGGTTGTCGGGAGAGCAGTCTTTCAGGATCTTGATCTGGCTGAGACTCTGACTGAGCTTCAATAGCATATAGAAAGCTTGACCTTTGGGATTCCGGATTGCTAGATCGAAGAGCTTCCTAAGAGACTGCAATGACACACTATTGGGGTTCCTAACCGTTGGATGTGGTTACTTCCTAGGATAGCTAGATCTATAGCATGTTACCACGAGCACCACTAGTTTACTTATGATATTTTGCATACATTTTGAGGTCACATGACCAATGTGTCTTGGGCATAAATTTTGTAAAAACCCATAACTATCTATCTATATGATTTCAGAGTTTTTCCTATGTTTATTGTGCAATCCTATTCAATTATGTGAATGTTTTCTTTACATATGTTGCAAATGTATGTCTAGAACTTGATTAGCTAATGAATCAGTCAATGTGTTCAAATTTCTGGAAATGTGTTGATATTGAATAAAATCAAAATTTCTTTCCAAAAGTCGAACTCTTAGAAAAAATCTAAGAAGTGTTGGATTTCTAACAGTATAAACACTAGTAAGTTGTAATACCATGAGTTGTGAGTCTAACCTTATGATTATGCGGTTAATACCAAATGAAATGGCATCAGAGAGAAGTTTGATCAACGCTTTATACTCAATGATATTGTTCGTCGATCTACCAATACAAATCCCTTGAAAACTCACTAACTCACCATTCGAAGCGAAAATGGCCCACGTTGCAAAGGATAGATTTTGCGTACTACGACTAGCACCATCAACATATCCAAAAAATGGTTCCGAAGATTCAGAAATCTGCGATGAAAATGTAAAGCGGATTACTAACGTCAAGAAACTCTAAAAACAAATTAAGATAGTGAATGCAAATCAATAACATATATTTACAATATAGTACAAAAAATTACTACGCTCATGATCAAGCATAGTAACGTTTCAAATACAACCCATTTCTAGGATGTGCCAACGGAACTCATAGGCACCCTTAGAAAGAAATCTTTTGACAATATAGGGGCAATTCCATAATGGCTCATATTTCCCTATACCTATTACATCAGCTTCTTGATCGTAAAGAAAGATCAAGTCGCCCTCTAAGAAAATGTGAGGCTAGACATTTTTGTCGTATTGAGCCTTTATACGTCTCTTATGCGCTTCGTTGGCCAATTGGGCTTCACGACGTGTTTCATTAAAATGGATGAGGTTAAGGAGACACACTTCTTCTTCTGAGGTGTTAGGTAACAAGTTTATTGCGAGTTTTAACGATGATATTTCACATTGGATTGGTAAGATAGCTTCTAGACCATACACTAATTGAAAAGGAGTAAATTCGGTCGTGTTTCTCACCGAGGTTCGATATGCCCACAAGGTGGACTACAAGATCAAATTCTAGTTTCTTTTACGAACTCCTATCATTCATTGAAGCATTCGTTTAAGCATTTTGTTAATAGCCTCAAATTTTTTATTTGATTGTGGATAATAAGGAGTAGAATTATCATGTGACAATCATAACTTGGCATTCAATTTAGACATCATGTGGTTGCGAAAATGCTTCCCATGATCTGTAACTATAGCCTGTGGGACCCCAAACCATGCAATAACGTGGTTGAAGAAAAACAATGCAGTTGTTTGTCCTATGTTGTTGAATGTAGGCATCGCTTCAGCCCATTTGGTAAAATTGTCGGCTGGGACAATAATATAACCATGCCCCTTGGACGAAGGAGGGTTACAGGTCATGAAGTTAATACCCCATTTCGTAAATGGTCCAGCAGAGACAACATGATGCATTGGCGCTGGTGGTTTGCAGATTTTACGATAAAAAATGTGGCATGCATGACAACTTCTAACCACGAGGATGCAGTCTCGAAAAATAGTAGGCCAAAAGTAACCAGCGTGGATTATCTTCTACGCAGTAGAATATCTAAATAAATGTCCACCACAAGCCCTAGCGTGACAATCATTTAACACTTTTTTGGCCTCCTCATGAGTGAGGCACTTCCTTAAAATGGTATCGACACCACGACGATAAATTGTATCGCCAACGATCAGATAATATTTGGCTTGGTATCGAATACGTCGTTGTTCAGAGCGAGAGGTATTAGGTTGAAAATTTTGGGTTTGGAAATAAATGATGAAATCCCCATACCAAGGATCAAATGATCCGATCAGAAACAAAGACTCATCTGGAATTGATGGTTCCAACGTAGTTTTAGTACTATAAGAGGGAAGGTCATAGAGAAGCTCAGCCAAAACTAAAGAATTCTTTGACTTGGATTTGATAAATTCCAAATCAAATTCCTGCAAAATGACAATCCATTTTGAATATTTGCCCCCAGCAATTGACGTGATAAGATGTAAGTCATGGGGTTGTAATATGAAACTATTGTTGTTTTTTGGAGCAGGATATAATGGCGAAATCTTTGGATAACTTGAACAGCTACCAAGGCTAGCTTTTCTACATATGAGTACTGAACTTCCGTATCATTGAGATTACGACTCAAATAATAGATCAGATGTTCAATTTTGTCTTCTACTTGGACCAATACCATAGCAATGGTCGTTTCGGCCGTGACGATATATAGGAAATAATCATTTTGATAATTAGGAGGATACATTAATGACACTCAGACAAGAGTGTCCTTGAAAACATCAAAATAAGCTTGCGCAACTTGGTCCCAATGGAAGGGAATCCCCTTTTTCAAGAGTTGAGAAAATCCTTTAGCCATTTCGGCGTAATTTGGAATGAACCTCCTTAGGAAGTTAGCCTTTCCTTGAAGTTTCTGTATATGAAGTAAGTTTGACGGTGCAGGAAAATCAAGATTGGCCTGAACCTTGAAAGGGTTGATTCGAATCCCTTCTTTTGAGACTACGAATCCAAGCAAATGACCAGAACCAACACAAAACACACATTTATTTGGTTGAGGCATATTTTTTAGTGTCGGCAGCGTAATAAAACGACCCTCAAATGCATCAGGTGATTAGTCTGATTTCGTGAATGCGCTGGTAAATCATCTAGATATGGTTGAACAATGTGCTTGATGTCATTGAAAGCATAATCCATTGCTCTCTGAAAAGTTTCCCCAACGTTATTTAAACCAAATGGAAGTTTCCTATAAGCGAATGTGCCCCAAGGACAGATGAATGTTGTCTTATGTTGATCATCTGGGTGGATATTGATTTGATTGTAACCGGAAAATCCATCCATGAATGAAAAGATTTCGCATCCAGCACAATCTTCAATAATCTGGTCAATAAAGGGAGTAGGATAGTTGTCTTTTGGACAAACATTATTAACATCTCGATAATCGACGCACACTCTAATGGTTCCTTGATTTTTCATAACTGGAATGATATTGGAAACCCACTTAGTTAGCGGAACAGGGTAAATGAAACCAGCACGCAAAAGTTTTTAAAATTTTACTTTAATGGAAATGAATTTCTTCGGATGAATAGGATGAAGCCGTTGATGCACCGGTTTGACATCAGGATACATATTAATAGTGTGTTCAACTATACTAGTATATATGCCTGGCATTTCCTCTGAAGACCAAGGAAATACGTCACGAAATTCATGAAAAAGAGAGCGAAATGGTTTGAGTTCTGATGGAGAACAAGATACATGGACTTGAATATTCTCTACAACGCCAGGTTTAGTCAAAATATCGATAGAAATAATTTCTTTGATATTTGAAATATTTCACTCGGAATCGATTGCATTAATGGGAAAAGAATTCAAAAATAAATTTTTGATGGATGGGTGATATAGTTCACTTATGTTATTTTCTTCATAATCAGGAAGATGGGAACGATGATGATAATCTTCCCATGGTTCTCCTTCTGACATCATGGCTTCCAAAATATTCTCACCCATGAAGAACATTGAGGAAAATGGATCAGAAGGTGTACCAAAATCTAAGGAACGATCAACCCAAACACTTCGCGATGCTGATTTTGAATTTACCTCCCAAGCCAAATAGATTGATTGCTATGCCAGCTCAATAGGGTTGGGCGGCAGAAAATCATCCAACGTAGAAATATCAAAATCACCTGTACTCTTTCTTAAGCCAGATAGAGTGGAAGAGATCATGTAGCAGGTCTCTATACTTGCAATTTTTGCCGACGTCGCTGGCGGTGATAATGCAAAGGTTGCCATGAGAGTGGAATCCTTTAAGAGTCCTACACCAATGTTCTGAAGTTACAGTTTTGGTATGTGAACGAATGGAATGCTTCCAGTTACCTACGAAACAGAGGCAAAGAAGGATAGTTGATTAATGACCGTAATTGTACCTTTATGTGGAAAGGCAATCATTCTAAAATATGTAGAAACAATAACAGTCATCGCATATACCCATGGCCTTCCAAGTAAAATATTATAGTCAAGGGGTCCGTCAACAACCTCAACATCAATATTCATTGTTTTCCCCCCTAGTTCAACATGCAGGTTATTAATAATACCACAAGGTTTATATGTACGTCCATCGAATGCCTTCAACTTCGTTGATGATTGTGATAAGCGCGACGAGCCAAGTGACTTCCAACAATTTAGAGACATAATGCATGTAGATTCTCCCTCATCAATAATAGTGCGATGAACAAGGTGATTGAGAACATTTACCTGTATGGAGAATGCCAATTCTATTGGTAGTTGCAGTACATAGCCCGTATGATTAAAAACGACAAGATTAGAATCAGTCGGATCAATTCCACCAATAGCCGACAATAAAGCCTGTTTTTGGGAGGGAAAATTTTGTAATACCTCAAGAGCAGACATAACTGAAGGGGATTGAGCCAAATATTGAACTATATTATAGTTTTGTGCAGCTCTTGCTCAAGGATTATATGTCGATTTATGAATTACTCCCTTTGGTGGCTTGATTGTCAATTCAGGAATAGCAGTAGGTGGTACTGATTCTGTAGATGGATTCATTGTCGAGGTAGTAGGTTGATCAGTGACCTGACTACCATAATATTTATTTCGCGTCGACACCAAAATATCTGTTGAAGGTTTTGTGATAGATAACATTAACTCTTGGGAACTAGGAGCTAGATCCGTAGCAACGATATTTATGTCCGGATTTGGAAATGGGTCCGTCAACATAGCTGACACATGAGAAGTCTTGATGATTTTTGAGACTTTAGTGTGGTGAGGACAATCCCTAACAAAGTGTTCCTCATTATAGATTATGCATGGATAACGAGGTTTCCAAGGTCTAGACGGTTGATCAGATGATCTTTCCTGCGGTTAGAAGTTTGCTTTTTCTTTGATTTCCTTTTTTTCTTACTTCTTGGTTGCTTGTCACCTTTGCCTTTGTCAAATTACATGGCATTAATTTCGGAAGTAGGAGCAGGATCGGATGCAGTAGGGTGTTGTGTGGTTGCAGTGCCTATCAATTCATCTCCGGCATGAGAGTCCTTTAATTGAGGAGGAACATTGAAATTAGATCTCGGCGCGTTAGGGATTTTTTCATAGAGCGTGCCAGACTGAGTGTAAATCAAGTCTAAATATTGGGCATGAGCGATAACTTGCTCTTCTGCAACGAAGCCACCCTTAGCCACATCCTCGGTTATAGATGGTGACAGGGACTTAATGAACCATTCAACAAGTAGCTGATCTGGAACAAATATCTTAACCATTCATTGACGACGACACCACTCATGAATATGATTAGAAATGTGAGTAACATTAGTCTGTTTGAAATTGTTCAAGAGTTCCATTCCAGTTTCATATATGATGGGTAACCAGAAATGAGTCAAAAATACAGTAGCTAGGGAAGTGAAATTATCAAAAGAAACTCTAGGTAATTCAATGTACCATTTTGCAGCTGGACCTATGAGCGTATGCTGGAAAATACGTAGTCGAACAGAATCATCATTCAGGGAATTTGATGAACACCATAAATGATAAGTCATAACATGAGTCGACGGATCTTCTCCAAGGTTTCCATTAAACTTAGGAATATTTGAGGGTAATTTATGAGGTATCATTGGCCACCAAGGAGCATAATTGATTGGATCATTGGTTAATTGATTTAAATCTAGTAACTCTAAAGTTGCAACAAAGGGAAACTGTCGATTAAGGTCAGGTTGAGCATAGACAGGGTAAGATGGAATTGCTTGAGAAACAGGCCGCTGAGCACCAGCATAAGGAATCTGTTGCTGGTAGCCCAGATAGGGGTTGTTTTTCATAGCAAACGCTTGGGGATTCTGTTGAGCAAAACCTGAATATGATACTTGTCGAAAAGAAGTTTGAGGCATTTGCGCCTGTGGCTGCCAAGGGGTATGTCAACCAATGTTATAACCCAAATTAGGATAACTTGGATTCGGTTGATATGTATAATTCGGTTGCAGTTGTGACATCCCATAAAATGGTAGACCAGCTTGTGAATAAATAATTCCTAGTACAGGTTGTTGTAAATTAACCAAAGGATTTTGAGTCTGTGGACCCAACATTTGATATTGAGTTGAAGGACTCGCTTGATAAGGTTGATGTACAACATTTTGATTATGTAACATGGGTATAGATGTATTAACAAGTGGTAATGAAGTGGGTGTAACAGGTTGAACCGGTTGATACGATTGTACAACCGTTTGTGGTTGGATAGGCAGAGTGGGATGCCATTGAAAAACATTCGTTTCAACATTAGATTGACCAAAAAGTGATGGAGTACTGTCATATTGGGTGACCAAAGGTTGCTCCCCAGCACGAGGAGGATAATAAGATGGAAAATATTGCTCTCCAAATGCTAGGAGTCTAATTGATATGGTACTTGAAGGAATAGACCCAGAAGGACCGAATTGATATTGCCCTGATGATGTGTATAATGAATCAAGTCGTTCAGTACTTACGATAGGATTACCAATTAAAATACCAGATGATGACATTGGTAAAGTCCATGGATTTGAAGATGCACTAGAGAAAATTCCAGATAATGATTTGTAACCTGATGGGACCATACGGCCACCATGAAAATATGACTCTGGTGAAGTTGTAAACATCGATGGGGTAGCGAGGGCAGGAGTTGACGTAATTGGAACAGCTAGCCCAATCGAAGATGTTGGTTTAGACATGATTACTTGACCAAATTTATACCCTTTTGAATCGATGAGATTTTGAAAAGGAGTAAGGTCAACAAAAGCAGAGGGTGTTGATTGAGAAAAAGACTCGTACAGGTAAAGGTCCTCCCCAAAATGGGTTGGAGTTAAAGGTGTATTGACTTGTGGGATTTCTTCAATCACAATTAAACCAGGTGGAAGTATTTCACCGTCAGGCCCAAAGTATATTTCAGATGGTTGACTATGTGATATGGGAGATTAAATAGCGACAGAAATTTGTGGGATGACCAAGGTAGGAACAACTTCTGATCGTTCGACTTCAGGATTTAGATGTTTTGGAAAAGAAGAGACAGGATCTGGATCAATTTGTGGTTGAACAATGTTGGGTCCAGGAGGTATGTTCTCACTGATTGGATGGATCGTGACCACGGGTAGCTGTGAAGACTCTGTTTCGAAAATAGTAGATGAACTGGGATGTGTAGAAACAACTTGAGCTAACTCTGGTTTATTGGAAAATGATGTTTCAACAGAGGTAGGAATTGTACTTGATTCAGCAGATCGTGATCGCCTTCGCCTACCAGAAGTAACTTATGGTGGTAAAGGTGGTTTTAAAGCTAATATACGTGAACGATGGGGGAAAGGATTTTGTTCTTCCACGATTACTGATTTATTTTAACCAAAAAAAAATAAAAAAATAAAAGGGTAATTCTAGGCAAAATGGTTTACCAAGAAACTGTGAACTGCAGAATACCTCCTGACGAACCAAGAAGTATGGATAGGTAATCTCCTTTAATGTTGAGTTTGGTGTATCATAATTTAAAAGGCGGCCGACTCGGTTTACTATGGATGGATAGCACCTAAAATTTGTCCTCCCAAATATACCCAAAGGTACATGGAGGCCCAAGTCCATATTAGCGTCGTTTGATGCGAAACTGCATAGTGAGAGCACCCCTTTATACTTATCGTACTGTAACACCACTCGATATACCTGAAATTACGTTGACGAGCTACGATATACTTACATACATGGAGTGAGGTATCAGACTCGGAATGTATCACAGACAAATTAACGACAACTGTTATGTTTTACGATGTTGGAACACGTCTCTAGCCTAGACCTTCTAAATGTTATCGTTATGGTTCCAATGCTTTGTTAGGTAAATTGAGATTAATTCTATGTTAATCTTGCTTACAGTTTGCCTTTCAAAGGTTCACCGCGATGATGTATTGGAAAATTCCTAAAATGCAACTAAAAATAATAAGCTATCTTTCAGTTTCAACTTCTTCAATGAAAAACCTAGCTACTAAGGGAAGAGAGCAAATAATTTGTGAGCAAACAAATCAATGAGCAAAAAAAATCAATGATCACAAACTAAATGCAGATTTCCTAATGTTCCTTTTTGAAAAACACACATTATTCTACATGCAAATGCAAGTTTTTATTTTCAGTTTCATTAATGTTATGAATGAAGAAAAGAAACTAGGTGCACTAAATCAACAATTCAAATTCCTTTTACTTTCGAGAAATGAAGAATACAAACAAAAATTTCTCTTTTGAAGGAAAAATGAGGATTTCAACAACAATTTCTCCTATCAAGGAAATGAAGATTTTATGACAATTTCCTATTTCAAAAGAAAATGATTCTTAATGCGACCATAAAAATACTTTGAAATCAACTTGTCAATGATAAAGAAAAACTGTTTAAACAAACATTGAACAAATTTTTGGTCAAAGGAGGAAGAAGTATATAGAGTTACTGGTCAATATGAGGATCAAACTTTTCAAAACACAGCAGAAAAAAAACTGAAGCAAATTGCAAAGGCAAATTCAAAGGAATCTGGGTGGTTTCAGTAGTCAACGTAGTCTCCAAAGGGAGACAATGTTCTGCATCGTAGGCCTAAAAGGGAGACAGTGCTATGCAAAGCATTGTGTCATGTCTAAGGGTGCATTGGGCACAATGTATAAGGAAAAATACTACTATTTAACTCACTGTCTTTGCAAATTTGGCTTTTAAAAAGTTTAATCTTTATGAGTAACAACTATTGGGTGGATAAACAAATCAAATTAGAGGCTTAAACACCTAGAACTCAGAGAAATCCTTTCCCCAGTGGAGTCGCCAATTTGTTGGGCCAGAATTGTGAATTACATATAAAACATGCTTCCCTAGACAGGTGCTAGTCTAGAACAACATATTAAAGACTATACAACTATTTCTCCTAACTAAGAACAGACACATAGAAAGGATTAGAAGGTTACTTGTGATCCAAGCGCTTCTAAATGGCTCCTTCTGTCGCTTCCGTTGTAGCATCAAATTTAAGCAGTTTGTGCAAAATGCTTCCTCCAATAAAAAACACTAAAACAACAGAAGATGCAATAATACAGATGTCTATTCAAGTTAGTTTTCTAAATCAATAAAGCATAAACCATATACATCAACTAAGATCTTGCAATATGGAAAATCAAAGCCAATACAGATGCATATAGTAAAAAATAAGTTGTACTCTTTATTAATGATAGAAGGAGATGTTACAAGCAAGTGACCAATTTGAAGTGACCCTTCCAGCAACGTCCCCAAGCCTCATTTCTCTACTCAAATTCTTCTTTCTCAAACACTCAGACATGTGCTCAATTTATAGATGAACTGAAGGTTGTTTTGCAATCAATGATGTTATAGGTCAATTTGGGTGCCATTCCCAATGACCTGGTTAACTGGGCATCATCTCTAGGACTGATGATCAAGGGTCTATCATTCCCTATCATTTCAGTTGCTATATGCCCTAAGACAAGAAACAAGAAAAATCAAGCAATACTTTCATCAAGAAAAGGTTTCCATGGTTTGAAGCTTGTTATATAACATATGAGAGCTCACCAACGTAGGCTCTAAGGGGCCTAAGTGCGTTGCATATGCAAGTAGCCCCATGCAAGGCTGCTTTGCAAAGCACTTCCCTACATTCAAAGGTGCGTTGGTCACATTGGGAGCGAAAATCTTATTGTTCCGGAATCTCCACTTGGCCAGTGCCTTCTAAAAGAGTTCACATGTGTCAAGCTTCGGATCCAAGTGTCCATTTGACATTTACATGACTGGAAACATGTCTTGCCTATTTTTGGAAAGTTATTGATTACAAAAACAACCTACACTTCATCTATAACTTGAGTACAAATCTAAGTGCTTGAGGAGGAAGAATTTGAGTAGAGAAATGTTGTAGAATTTTCAATTGAGAGCCTGATTTGTAAAGCTACTGTTGGAGAGATTTATACTATGATGAGGCTTTGGATCGTTGCTGGAAGGGTCACTTCAAATCAGTCATTTGGTTGTAACCTCTCCTTCTATCATTAATAAAGAATACAACTTATTTTTCCCTATATGCATCTGTATTGGCTTTGATTTTCCATGTTGTAAGATCTTAGTTCATGTGTATGGTTTATGCTTTACTGATTTAGCTAACTAACTTCAATAGATATCTATATTATTGCATCTTCTACTGTTTCAATGTTCTTTATTGAAGGAAGCATTCAACCTACAAACCGCTTGAATTTGAAGCTATAGTGGAAGTGACAAAAGGAGCCATTTGGAAGTGACTGAACAAGTAAGCCTCCAATCCTCTCTATGTATATGTTCTGAGTTAGGAGAAATATTCGTATAGTCTTTCACCTGTTGTTCTAGACTAGCACCTGTCTAGAGAAGCGTGATTTATCCGTAATTCACAATTCTGGCCCAAAAATTTGGCGACTCCACTGGGGAGAATTTCTCTTAGATCTAGGTGTTAGAGCCTCTAATTTTATTTTTTTATCCACCCAGTAGTTCATTCACATAAAGATTAAAATTTTTCATAGCTTAATTTGCAAAGATAGTGAGCTAAACAATAGTATTTTTCTTTTTCTATTGTGCCCAACGCATCCTTAGACTGGACACAGTGCTTTGCAGAGCATTCTCTCCCTTCCAAGCCTGTGTTGAAGAGCATTGTCTCCCCTTGGAGACTGCATTGACTCCTGAAAGTGACCAAATTCCCTTGAATTTGACTTTGCAACTTGCTTCAGTTTTGTTTGTTGTTGTGTTCTGAAAATTTTGATGCTCAATTGACCAATACTTCTTCTCCTTTGACTAAAAAATTGTTCAATATTGTTTTAAAAAAAAAATTCTTTATCATTGACAAGTTGATTTCAAAGTATTTTTTATGGTCGCATTAAGAATCATTTGCTTTTGAAATAGGAAATTGTCGTAAAATCTTCATTTCCTTGATAGGATAAATTGTTGTTGAAATCCTTGTTTTTCCTTCAAAAGGGAAATTGTTGTTTTTATTCTTCATTTCTCGAAAGTAAAAAGCATTTGAATTATTGATCTAGTGCACCTAGTTTCTTTTCTGCATTCATAACATTAAGGAAACTGAAAAGAAAAACTTGCATTTGCATGTAGGATTGTGTGTTTTTTGCAAAAGGAACATTAGGAAACTGCATTTAGTTTGAGATTAATTGATTTTGTTTTTGTTCATTGATTTTTTTGATCTCAAATTATTTACTCTCTTCCCTTAGTAGCTAGGTTATTCATCGAAAAATTTGAAAGTGAAAGTTTGTTTATCATTCTTAGCTTGAATTTTAGGAATTTCATACACATCATCACGATGAACCTTTGAAAGGCAAATTGTTAAGCAAGATCAACATAAAATTAATCTCAATTTAATTAACAACGCTTTGGAACCTTAACGATAACATTTAGAAGGTCTAGGCTAGAGACGTGTTCTGGCGTCGTAAAACATAGCAGTTGTCATTAACTTGTCTGCAATACATTCCGAGTGTGATACCTCACTCCACATACGTAAGTATATCGTAGCTCATCCACGTACTTTCGAGTATTTCAGGCGGTGTTACAGTATGATAAGTATAAAGGGGTGCTCTCACTGTGTGGTTTCGCATCAGACAATGCTAATACGGACTTGGGCCTCCACGTACCTTCGGGTATATTTGGGAGGACAAATTTTAGGTGCCATCCATCCATAGTGAATCGAGTCGTCCGCCTTGAAATTGTGATACACCGAACATAGCATTCGGGGAGATTACTTTCCCGTACTTCTTGGTTCGCCAGGAGGTATTCTGCAGTTCACAGTTTCTTGGTAAACCCTTTTGCCTAACATTACCCTCTTTTTTTTTATTTGCTTTTGGATAAAATAAATCAGTAATCGTGGAAGAACACAATCCTATCCCCCATCCTTCGCGTAGATTAGCTTTAAAACCACCTTTACCACCGAAAGTTACTTCTGGTAGGCGAAGGCGATCACGATCTGCCGAATCAAGTACAATTCGTACCTCTGGCGAAACATCATCTTTTAACCCAGAGTTAGCTCAAATTTTTTCCACACATCCCGGTTCGTTTACTGTTGTCGAAACAGAGTCTTCACAGCTACCCGTGGTCATGATCCATTCAATCGCTGAGACCATACCTCCTGGATCCAACGTTTTTCAATCACAAATTGATCCAGATCCTCTCTCTTCTTTGCTAGAACATCTGAATCCTGAAGTTGAACAACCGAAATTTGTTCCTACCTTGGTCATCCCACAAAGTTCTGTAGCTATTGAAACTCCCATATCACACAGTCAACCGTCTGAAATATATTTTGGGCCTGATGGTGAAGTTCTTCCTCCTGGTTTAATTGCGATTGAAGAAATCACACAAGACGATACACCTTTAACTCCAAACCATTTTGGGGGGGACCTTTACCTGTACCAGTCTTTTCCTAAATCATTTCCATCTGATTTTGTTGATCCTATTTCCATTCAATCTCCCGTCGATTTTCAAGGGTATACATTTGGTCAAACAAGCATGTCTGAACCAACATATTCGGTTGGGTCTGTTGTTCCAATTACATCAGCTCCTACCCTCGCTACTCCGTCGATGTTCACAACCTCACCATATTCATATTTGCACAGTGGCCCTTCGGTCCCAACAAGTTACAAATCATTATCTTGCACTTTCTCTGGTGCATCTTCATGTTCATGGTATTTTCCAATGTCATCATCTAGTTTTTTAATTGTTAGTCCTATAGTTAGTACTCAACGACTTGATTCATTACATCCATCATCAGGGCAATATCAATTTGGTCCTTATGGGTCAATTCCTTTAAGTACCATATCAACTGGACTCCAAGCATTCAGAGAACAATATTTTCTGTCTTATTATCCTCCTTATGCTGGGGGGAAACCTTTGGTCACCCAATATGACAGTACTCAGTCACTTTTTGGTCAAATGAATGTTGACATGAATTTTTGTCAATGGCAGCCCACTCTGCATATCCAACCACAAACAGTTGTACAATCGTATCAAACGATTCAACCTGGTACACCCACTTCATTACCACTTGTTAATACATCTATACCCTTGTTACATAATCAAAATATTGTACATCAACCTTATTAGGCGAGCTCTTCAACTCAATATCATCAAATTTTTGGTCCACAGACTCAAAATCCTTTGGTTAATTTACAACAACTTGTATCAGGAATTAGTTATTCACAAGCTGGTGTACCATTTTATGGGGTGTCACAAACGCAACTTGGTTATACATATCAACCGAATCCAACTTATACTAATTTGGGTTATAACATTGGTGGACAAATCCCTTGGAAGCCACAAGCGCAAATTCCTCAAACTTCATTTCAACAAGTATCATATCCAGGTTTTGGTCAACATAATTCTCAAGCATTTGCCATGAAAAATAACCCCTATCTGGGTTACCAGCAACAAATTTTGTATGCTGGTGCTCAAAGACATATTGCCCAAGCAATTCCATCTTACCCTGGCTATGCTCAACCTGACCTTAATTGACAGTTGCCTTTTGTTGCAACCTTGGAATTACCAGATTTAAACCGGTTAACCAATGATCCTATAAATTATGCTCCTTGGTGGTCGGTGATACCTCATAAATTACCCTCTGATATTCCTAAATTCAATGGAAACCTTGGAGAAGATCTGTCAACTCATGTCACGACTTATCATTTATGGTGTTCATCAAGTTCCTTGAATGATGATTCTGTTCGACTACATCTTTTCTAGCGTACGCTCACAGGTTCAGCTGGTAAATGGTACATTGAATTACCTAGAGTTTCTTTTGACAATTTCACTACCTTAGCTACTGTATTTTCGACCCATTTCTATTTATCGATCAAATACGAAACTAGAATGAAACTCTTGACTAACTTCAAACAGACTAATGCTACTCACATTTCCGATCATATTCATGAGTGGCGTCATTGTCGACGAATGGTTAAGACATTTGTTCCCGATCAGCTCCTTGCTGAATGGTTCATTAAGTCCCTATTACCATCTATAACTGAGGATGTGGTTAAAGGTGGCATCATCACAGAAGAGAAAGTTATTACTCGTGCCTAGTATTTAGACTTGATTTACACTCAGTCTGGCACGCTCTATGAAAACATTCCTAATGTGTCGCGATCTAATTTCAATGTTCCTCCTCAAATAAAGGACTCTCATGCCGGAGACAAAAAGGGCAGTAAAACGCTGAAAACAAAAAACACACCATGCTATTGCATCAGTCCTTCTGGATTTTTGAAATTAATGCGTGTGTCATTTGACAAAGGCAAAAGTGATAAGCAACCAGGAAGTAAGAAAAAGGGGAAATCAAAGAAAAAGCAAACTTCTACCCTGCAGGAACGATCATATGATCAACTGTCAGAACCACAGAAACCTCGTTATCCATGCATAATCTGTAACGAGGAACATTTTGTTAGGGATTGTCCTCACCGTGCTGAAGTCTCAAAAATCATCAAGACTTCTCATGCATCAGTTGTGTTGACAGACCCATTTCCAAATCCAGACACAAATTTGGTTGCTACAGATCCAGCTCCTAGTTTCCAAGTGTTAATGTTATCCACTACAAAACCTTCACAAGATATTTTGGTGTTGACGCGGAATAAATACTATGGTAGTCCGGCTGATCAACCTACTACCTCGAAAATGAATCCATCTACTGAATCAATACCACCTCCAGTTATTCCTGAATTGACAATTAAGCCACCGAAGGGAGTAATTCATAAATCAACATATAATCCTCGAGCAAGAGCTGCACAAAATTATAATATAGTTGAATATTTGGCTCAATCCCCTTCAGCTATGTCTGCTCTTGAGGTATTACAAAATTGTCCCTCCTAGAAACAAGCTTTATTGTCAACCATTGGTGGAATTGATCTGACTGATTCTAATCTTGTCATCTTCAATCATACGGGCTATGTGCTGCAATTACCAACAGAATTGGCATTCTCCATCCAAGTAAATGTTCTCAATCACCTTGTTCATCACACTATTATTGATGAGGGAGCATCTACGTGCATTATGTCTCTAAACTATTGGAAGTCACTTGGCTCGCCGTGCTTATCATAATCATCAATGACGTTGAAGGCTTTTGATGGAATAACATATAAACCTTGTGGTATTATCAATAACCTGCAAGTTGAATTAGGGGGAAAAACAGTAAGTATTGATGTTTAGGTTGTTGACGGACCCCTTGACTCTAATATTTTACTTGGAAGACCATGGGTATATGCGATCACTGCAATTGTTTCTACATATTTTAGAATGGTTTCCTTTTATCATAAAGGTACTATTACAGTCATTAATCAGTTATCCTTCTTTGCCTCCTCTTCGCAGGTAACTGGAAGCATTCCGTATGTTCACTTACCCCAACTAGAAATCCAGAACATTGGTGTAGGACTCTTAAAGGATTCCACTCTTATGGGAAAATTTGCATTACCGCCGCCTGCGACGTCGAATGAAATTGCAAGAATAGAGACATGATACATGATCTCTTCCACTCCATCTGGCTTACGGAAGATTACAGGTGATTCTATTATTTCTACGTTGGATGATGTTTTACTGCTCAGCCCTATTAAGCCACAATAGTAATCAATCTATTTGGCTTGGGCGGCAAATCCGAAATCAGCGTCACCGAGTGTTTGGGTTGATCATTCATTAGATTTTGGTACTCCATCTGTTTCATTTTCCTCAAAATTTTTGAAAGATGAAAATATTTTGGAAGCTATGATGTTAGAAGGAGAACCATGGGACAATTATCATCATCGTTCCCATCTTCCAAATTATGAAGAAAATAATCTCAGTGAACTATATCACCCATCTATCAAAAAATTATTTTCGAATTCTTTTCCAATTAATGCAATCGATTCTGAGCGAAACGTATCAAATATTGAAGAAACCATTTCTATCGATATTTCGACCAAAACCAGCGTTGTAGAAAATATTCATGTTGGTGTATCTTGTTCTCCATTAGAACTTGATTCATATCACTCTCTTTTTCGTGAATTTCATGACGTATTCTCTTAGTTTTATGAGGAAATGCCAGGCATAGATACTAATATAGTTGAACACACTATTAATATGTATCCTAATGTCAAACTGGTGCGTCAATGGCTTCATCTTGTTCCACCAAAGAAAGCCGCTACCATCAAAGTAGAAGTTGAAAAAATTTTGCGTGCTGGTTTCATTTACCTGATTTCGCTAATTGAGTGGGTTTCCAATATTGTTCCTGTTATGAAACAAGAAGGAACCATTAGAGTGTGTGTCGATTATCGAGATATTAATCATGCTTGTCCAAAAGACAACTATCCTACTCCCTTTATCGACCAGATTATTGACGATTGTGTTGGATGCGAAATATTCTCGTTCATGGATGGATTTTCCGGCTACAATCAAATAAATATCCACCCATATGACCAACATAAGACAACATTCAACTGTCCCTGGGGCACATTCACATATAGGAAACTTCCATTTGGTTTAAAGAATGTTAGGGCAACTTTTCAGAGAGCAATGGATTATGCTTTCAATGACATCAAGCACATTGTTCAACAATATCTAGATGATTTACCAGCGCATTCACAAAATCGGACTGATCACTCGATGCATTTGAGAGCCATTTTCTTATGCTGCCGACACTACAAGATACACCTCAATCCACACAAATGTGTGTTTTGTGTTGGTTCTAGTCAGTTTCTCATATTCGTAGTCTCAAAAGAAGGAATTCAAATAGACCCACTGAAGGTTCAGGCCATTTTTTATTTTCTTGCACCATAAAACTTACTTTAGATATAGAAACTTCAAGGAAAGGCTAACTTCCTGAGAAGGTTCATTCCAAACTATGTTGAAATGGCTAAAGGATTTACTCGATTATTGAAAAAGGGGGTTCCCTTCCATTGGGACCAAGTTGCACAAGCTTATTTTAATGATGTCAAGGACCATCTTGTCCGAACGTCATTAATGTATCCTCCAAATTATCAAAATTATTATTTCGTATATATCACCGCGGCTTAAACGACCATCGCTATGGTTTTGGTCCAAGTAGAAAATGGAATTGAACATCCGATCTATTATTTGAGTCGTAATCTCAATGATACGGAAGTTAAGTACTCGTACATGGAAAAGCTTGCCTTGGCAGCTGTTCAAGCTGTCCAAATATTTTTCCATTATATCCTTCTCCGAAAAGAAACAATAGTTTCGGATTGCAACCCCATGAATTACATCTTATCACGTCAATTGCTGGGGGGGAAATATTCAAAATGGATTGTCATTCTGCAGGAATTTTATTTGGAATTCATCAAATCCAAGTCAAAGAAGTCTTTAGTTTTGGCTGAGCTTCTCTGTGACCTTCCCTCTGATAGTAATCCTACTACGTCGGAAACATCTAATCCAGACGAGTCTCTGTTTATGATCGAATCATCTGATCCTTGGTATGGGGATTTCACCATTTATCTCCAAACCCAAACTTTTAGACCTAATACCTCTTGCTCTGACCAACAACGTATTTGATACCAAGCCAAATATTATCTGATCGTCGGTGATACAATTTATCGTGATGGTGTCGATACCATTTTAAGGAGGTGCCTTAATCATGAGGAGGCCGAAGAAGTGTTAAATGATTATCATGATGGTGCTTGTGGTGGACACTTATCTGGATATCCTACCGTGCAGAAGATACTCCACATCAGTTACTTTTGGCCTCCTATTTTTCGAGATTGCATCCTTGCAGTCAGAAGTTGTCATGCATGTCAGATTTTTTATCATAAAATCCACAAACCGCCAGCACCAATGCATCTTGTTGTCTCTGTTCGACAATTTACGAAATAGGGTATTGATTTCATGACCTGTAACCCTCCTTTGCCTGGGGGGCATGGTTATATTATTGTCGTAGTTGACTATTTTACCAAATGGGCCGAAGCGATGCCTACATTTAATAACACAGGACAAACAACTGCAAATTTTTTCTTCAACCATGTTATTGCATGGTTTGGTGTCCCACAGGCTATATTTACGGATCATGGGAAGAATTTTCGCAACCATATGATGTCTAAATTGATAACTAAGTTAGGATTGTCGCATCATAATTATACTCCTTAATATCCACAATCAAATGGACAAGTTGAGGCTATTAACAAAATTCTTAATTGAATGCTTCAACTAATGATAGGAGTCTGTAAAAGGAACTGGCACTTGATCCTGTACTTTTCCTTGTGGGTGTATCAAACCTCGATGAGAAACGTCACCAGATTTACTCCTTTTCAATTGGTGTATGGTCTGGAAGCTATCTTACCAATCCAATGCGAAATATCATCGTTAAAACTCACGATAGAATTGTTACCTAACACCTCAAAAGAAGAAGCGTGTCTCCTTAACCTCATCCATCTTGACGAAACGCATCGTGAAGCCCAATTGGCCAACGAAGTGCATAAGAGATGTATAAAGGTGCAATATGACAAAAATGTCTAGCCTCGCATCTACTCAGAGGGTGACTTGGTCCTTCTTTATGACCAAGAAGTTGCTATAATAGGTACAAGGAAATTCGAGCCATTGTGGCATGGCCTCTATATTTTCAAAAGAGTTCTTGCTAAGGGTGCCTACGTGTTAGTTGATTATGATGGGATTCCATTGGCATAGCCTAGAAATGGGTTGTATTTGAAACGTTACTATGCTTAATCATGAGTGTTGTAATTTTTTGTATTATATTTGTTTATATGCTATTGATTTGCATTCACTATCTTAATTTGTCTTTTAGAGTTTTCTTGACATTAGTAATCCGCTTTACATTTTTATGGCTAATGTCTGAATCTTCGGAACCATTTGTCGGATATGTTGATGGTGCTAGTCATAGTACACAAAATCTATCCTCTGCAGCGTGGGCCATTTTCACTCTGAACGACGAGTTAGTGAGTTTTCAAGGGATTTGTATTGGTAGATCGACAAACAATATCGTTGAGTATAGCGCGTTGATCGAACTTCTCTCTGCTGCCATTTCATTTTGTATTAACTACATACTCATAAGGTTAGACTCACAACTCCTGGTACTACAACTTACTAGTGTTTATACTGTTAGAAATCCAACACTTCTTAGATTTTTCCTAAGAGCTCGACTTTTGGAAAGACATTTTGATTTTGTTCAATATCAACACATTTCCATAAATTTGAACAATTTAACTTATTTATTAGCTAATCAAGTTTTAGACAGACATTTGTGACATAGGTAAAGAAAATATTCACAACATTGAATAGGATTGCGCATTAAAATAGGAAAAAATCTGAAAAAATATAGATAGATAGTTACAGGTTTTTTAAAAAATTTGTGCCCAAGACACATTGGTCATCTGACCTCAAAATGTATGCAAAAATTCACAAGTAAACTAGTGGTGCTCGTGGTAACATGCTATATATCTAGTAATCCTACGAAGCAACCACATCCAACGGCTAGGAACCCCAATTGTGTGTCGCTGCAGTTGCATGGGAAGCTCTTCGATTCGGTAATCTGAAATCCCGAAGGGCAACCCCTATATGTGCTGTTAGAGCTCAGCCATAGTCTCAGCCATATCAAGGTCCTGAAGGACTACTCTCCCAACAGCCCTCTCTGCTGGTGCATCCACTTCGCACTCAGATTCCTCTACTAGTTGAATGCGACTGATATATGCATTACATTAAACATTTAGTTTAGTCTTGGAAAGAAATCAAAACATAAAAACATTGTATAAACCTTAGAAAAATAAAAAAACATGGTCAAATCATTCTTACCTATTGCACCCCACTGAGCGCCTTCTAGTAATACTTGATCTAGATCTCCTCAAAAGTCGACGCCTACATATGCGTACTCATCAATGGCGACAATCTGTCACTAGAACCAGGCAAAGAATGTAGTAGAGAACACAACAGTAGATTGGCACATGTGAGCCCATGAGTTCTACCCATCCTCTACATTCGAGATATCTAGGGTGGATATATCCAATGTTACATGTTTGTGGTCGCATCGATGGAATCCGCTCTAAAACCGAATAAGATAAGGATGGAACCATAACTGAAAATTTTTCTTCCTTCCTCCCTTTGCTTTATTCAGTTGTTCCTTTATCTAAGATAGAACAACTTCAGCACTCGCTTGAAGACTCGTTGGTTCTAAACACTCTAGCGCATACCGCATATATGATCTGTTTCGCTACATGGAGTGTAACTAGTGTCAAAAAGTTTAGCGATCGTGAAAAGGATGGTTCTCAAAGGATGTTTATTTTTCCATCTTTGCTAGGTTTTGACCCCGGATAGCAATACCGCATAATATAATCCCTCACTATCTCTCCTCCAACGAGAAGACCCCGTGAGAGAAATGGGCAAACCTCTCCTTGACAAACTCCGTGAGAAAATACACATCCTCAACTAGTAATAGGGACAACACTTTATTTTTTAATGTCAAATGCCTCTATCGCCAGCATCCCATGCTCGAAGTAAGAACCCAAGAATTCTATTTTTTTCCTCATTCCCGACAATTTGAAAGTACTTAAGTATCCCGTAATCTCTTAGGGCTCTTACAAAGTACTCGAATCATTCAAGGGCAACATATCTTATTCTTCATGTTCTCTTTCTCTCCATGTAATCATCAATATAATCCGATGGAAACCCGAAAATTAACCATAAGATCCATTAGATATCATTCATTGCAAAAAAACTAGGCAAATTTTGGACACAACAAGAAAACCAAAAACTGAAAACTACAGTCAACGCACTCTTTGGGACCAGAGATAGTGAGTTGCACATGCACAGGATCCTTCACTCGTACCTCGCTATGCAAAGCACTTTTTCGACATTTAGGGGTGTTTGCCCTCATTTTTTTTGTAGAATTTACCCTAGGGGCCTCAAAACCATAAAAAATTTGCAAGGAATGGGAATGAAATGAATACCGAAAGAAAGAGGAGGTTCATGCCACTAACTCGGATCAAACGACGACGAAAAATTAGTCCACGTAAACGATCGCAATCAACGACTAAAGTTCGGGGAAAAATCAAGTTCGTAGCTCCAAAATGCAAATGGTAACTATGGAATGGTAAAAAATGAATAGTGAAAACTACTTTTTATAGTCATTTAATTGTTTGCAAGTTAAATTTATTACTATGACTATAGTTTTATTATGTTTTTTATCATGAAATAGGTATTTTTTTAATCCATTTGATGTTGTTTTGAACTAGAAATACAACCGATGAACATATTAGTCGTGTAGATTTATTCAAAGAATGACTTGACCACAAAGCATACTTTTTTCTCCTTATTTTTCGAGCTTTATTAAAAACGAAAAAAGGATTTGAAGCACACTTTTATCTCTTTTTCGAGCTTCGATAACAATGAAAAGGGAACCCTTGGAGTCTTATTTTAACTCTTTTTAGACTCCAATAATGTGAAAAGATTGCCGAGAACTTGTCTTTTCGAGCTCGTTAAAGCAAATTAATTAATATCTACTCAATATAAGTTTAACCATTTTCCGAACTAAGAAATATTATTTACGAAAAAGGAATACCTTGGTTAAACATGACCAAAGAATTTCTCTCGTATATCATTTTACACTTTTTTTCGGATTTGAGTGACAAATTTACGAAAAAAGTACTTTTGGAGTTCTCTTTCGTCCTTTTTTTTCAAACACTCTAAATATGAAAAAAGGACTGAGCTATCACCTGTCGTTAAGCTCGTTAAAACATAAAATAGCGACGGTCTTGTCGATCATGGCAAGAATCGAGTTTCATTCATCGCTAGATTCGTTAAATTATTAAATAGCGATACTTTATTCGCTCGAAGGGTTGAATTATAGATCAAGAAAATGTTATCCTCCTCAAGCTTGTTAAAAAAATAAAGAGGTACCGGTCGACAAATGACCGGGGAAAATTTGGGAAAGTAAGTAAAGTTTATTTTTTGGTAGCAAGTCGCTCTTGAACATGACACTTATTTCACTCCATGTCCGTGACTGTTTAGGGTTGGGTTATCATCTTGACGGTTCATTCACACCTATGGTTCATCATACCTTCACTTCGATTTTGGGTCAATGCCGCCAACTCATCACAGTTGTCGCCGATATGTTCAAGAGAAGTCATCCAAAGGATTAAAAACTCTTCCTTCTACAATACTCATAAACCTTCATTTTCATGACCGTCATCCCTAAAAATTTATATATCAAGTCATACCCTTGTCTCTCGAAATCGTAACTCTTGTTTTGTAATAAGGTGACTCTCGTCGACAATAACTCAATATCTAGGAATTTCACTTAGAAACATCGTATTCCAAAGCACTATGAGGCTTGTTACAACATCGACAAGATCCTCGCTTCCGTACCTTTGACCGAAATATTTTGTTTGGCGTTCAACATAAAATCATCTATTCACGCCTTACAAAATGTACTCGCAAGTACCTTGAGGGCCATTGACATTAATGGTGGTTCTCTCGCATTTTTTAACAAACTCACATCATCGTCGGTAATCAAATGATGTCTTTCCATGTTCGACGACAAATCATATATTCACATGGCTAGACTTATACCCGAATGATCGAGTGAATGAGATAAGAAAACCCCGGATCTAGTTTCATCCATCCGGGATGCGATTTCAAGATTGTTGTACACATCATCTATATAGTGACTTTACATACGTATTGTCATCCAAACATGGGCCTATATCCGTAGGCATGTCCGCATCTCGGGCAACATTCCAATGTAGACGACTTTTCTGAATTATGTACATGTTATTAGATTGTTTATGTGCCGACTATGGGAATGCCTACCCTTAGCAATTATGATCAATATAGGATATATCATGATAAAATGTATTGTAAGATTGATGCAAGTGACCATTCCGCTTCGTTTCTAGGCTCATCACAATGTAAAGCATCTCTTACCAAATGTTATTATTATTTGGATCTCATTCTTTAGGGGGGAATTTTTATAGGTCAATTTGGGCACCACTCCCGATGACATGGTTAATCGGGCATCATCTCCCAGACCAATGATCAAGGGTCTATCCATTCCCTATCATTTCGGTTACTACATGCCCTAAGAAAAGAAACAAGAAAAATCAAGCAAGACTTTCATCAAGCAAAGGTTTCCATGGTTTGAAGCTTATTATATAGCATATGAGAGCTCACCAATGCAGGCTCTAAGGGGCCTAAGTGCATTGCATATGCAGGTAGCCCCATGCAAGGACTCTACAAAGCACTTCTCGACATTCACAGGTGCATTGGTCACATTGGGAGCGAAATTCTCATTGTTACGGAATCTCCACTTGGCCAGTGCCTTCTAGAAGAGTTCACATGTGTCAAGCTTCGGATCCAAGTGTCCATTTGACATCTACATGACTGGAAACATGTCTTGCCTATTTTTGGAAAGCTATTGATTGCAAAACAACCTACAGTTCATCTATAAATTGAACACATATCTAACTGTTTGAGGAGGAAGAATTTGAGTAGAGAAATGCTGGAGAATTTTAAATTGAGAGCTTGGTTTGTGAAGCTACTGCTGGAGAGATTTATCATGTGATGGGCAGAAATTTTGGAAGGTCACTTCAAGTAAATGCTGAGGTTGTAACCTCTCCTTCTATCATCAATAAAGAGTACTTCTTGTTTTTCCCTACATGCATCTATGTTAACTTTGATTTTCCATATTGTAAGATCTTGGTTGATGAATGTAGTTTATGCTTTAATGATTTAGATAAATAGCTTGAATAGATATCTATATTATTACATATTTAGCTGTTTCAGTGTTCTTTCTTGCAGGAAGCATTCATCTCACAAACCACTTCAATTTGGAGCTGCAACAGAAGCGACAGAAGGAGCCATTTGGAAGAGACTGAACAAGTAAGCCTCCAATCCTCTCTGTGTATATGTTCTGAGTTAGGAGAAATGGTAGTATAGTCTTACACCTGTTGTTCTAGACTAACACCTGTCTAGGGAAGCGTAATTTATCCGTAGATTACAATTCTATCCCAACAATGCTTAATATTCTTAATTGCTTGAACTAGAGCATATAGTTCCTTGTCATATCTAGGATATTTCAATACTCCACCATGAAACATTCCATAATGATAACATATAGACTTACCTCCCTATAGCAAGACCACTCCCATAACATATTGTAAAGCCCTATATAATCCCCATGTTAATCCTAAAACCCCTTATTTAGCCTTATATATTGACTGATTACATTTCTATTGTTATATTTGTATGTAGGCTAGAAACTTTCATAGTCCCATTTTAATATCATTGTACCCTTTGTCTCCTATAAACATACTAAAAATACCTAGTGCATTGTATTCATTGTAAAATGAAGTTTACCCCTCGAATAGGAATGTAATTATTGGTTTATTATCATTTTTAAAATGAAATATTCATAACAATTGGTATCATAGCTTATAATCTTAGGGTTTTATTGCTTAAAATGAGTCATCTTGGAATTTTCACTATAAATACTTTTTTTATGGTTTGTTAATTTACCTTAGGGATATATTGTTCTTTGATTTGATAATTGCATTTATTCAATTACACATTAAATTCACCCCATAACATCATAAAATTATTCAGATTTATATCATTATTTAGCAACATATGAAACTATGTAGAAAGAACAATATCATCATCATCAATGCAAAGAAACATAAAGGAACAAGAGAAGAAAATCATTCACACATACAAACACCAGGATTGGTCAGAGCCCAAGGAAAAACCCAACATGGGGGAAACCCTTTCAAATTCTTATTCTTAATATATTGCAATTGAATGATTAAACAAAAGAGAATAAATGATTCGTATTTTAATCCATACAACTATCCAACGAAAACAACTAACACATACAAGAAATGAACCCAACAATTTTCATACTAAAAACCCCGATTCTGTAATGAACTATTATTTTCTTCGGCTAACTACCGAACAATGAGGTCAATGAGCGAAAATTTTGGATAGCTGAAAAACCAAAATTTAGGTCTTGGTCGCATCGAGGAAGAGAAATGCGTGTGAATAGAAAGGTAAAGTCGCTCCCTTGAGATTGTAAGCTAGCGACTATGGTCGAATTCAACCTTTGGAGAGGCTATGACTCTGATTTCCAAACCCTTGATGTCGATTACATGGAGGACGAGTTGTGCATATGACTGAGAAAATTCGGTCACACAGATGAGTCGGTAAGTGAGAAACTATGGTTGAATTCTTCTTGTGACATGCTTGAAACTGAGGCACAAAACCCTAAAATAGATATGCGAGCTTCGAATCCTGCAATTTCTCCTTCGTGCAATCCCATTCTCCGCGGACGTGCATCAAACTTGTGTGAGCCAAAACCAAGAAAGAGAATAGAAGAATGTCTTATCATGATGTCCAAATGAGGTTGAGGTCACTTGTATTTATAGGATTCCATGGGTATATGATTTTCTTTAGGTTTGACCTTGTCCAAATGTGCATATGTGGGATTTCCTTCATTATAAGTAGACTTTCCCTTATCTAATTTGAGTGCTATTTAGGTTGATTTTAGTCCTCTCAAAAACAGGAATTCAATGCAATAATTATCTACATAAAATGATATTTCCAAAGTGGAATTTGACCGTAGTTTCGTATTTTAACACTCCCTATCAACTAAGGAGAATTCCACATGTCATTAACTGACCATCGATCAACATGTCATGTGTGTCCTTCCATCAGATAATTTTCAATCTCAAGTATCTCATCACCAATTTTTGGCATTTTTCATCTCAATTCATCTCTTTCTTATTCCTGCTTATCTCTTGATTGTCCCTTCTAATATGTTAAAAATTTTCGAATCTAGGGTAAGGATCACATGCCCCCAAGCCTCCTCAACCCGTTGTCCAAAAGAGGAGGTACAATACCAACAAACCCAGCTTGTGGGTAATTCCAACTGGGGTATACTCTACAAAAACCAAGATAGGGGAGCTACTACTCCAACCCTATGGGTAACAGATAGGGGAGCTACTACTCCAACCCTATGGGTAATAGATATGGGTGAAACACTATTGTCCAGATATCCCTCAACCCCAGGAGCCCTCTATCTCAATTCCACATCCTCGGAGCTCAAACAGGGAGGAAGATCTGGCTTAGTGTCCTCAATAAACGATGATCTATGTAGATCAGCAACATATCACCGTGCTCATATCTAGTAATCATCGTGTCTTAGTAACAATTCTCTCCTGTTCATATAGGTTATCAGATCAAATATCATATAAAAAAATATACATATCACAAATGGATACCATAGCCATCCTCCCTCTCAAGGAGGTACCAACCACAAGCCTAAGCTTGTCTCGTACAACAACACTATCTTAATATATGAAGATATCTCAATCTCGACTATATGTGGGATTCTCTGCCAATCGGTTCCCACTATTTGTCATCGTAATCTATCCATGTCATATAAAAAACATGATAAAACAAATTTCCAAAGAAATTCTTCATCCTGCCTCATAGCTATTCATGCTAACAACATTGTACTCAACCTTGGTCGAGCTACGGACCTCTGATTCAAGATATCATGGCAGATCTCATACTAAAGTACCACCCAGATGTTATTATCAACAATGATCCAAAACAACATCAGTACATCCATGTAGTCATATATCATAGAAAGAACGTCTCATACCAAAGATAGATCATCCCATGCAAATATCTCGAAGTGAGCTCGACAGAAACTCAGTAGGTATAAAGTAGCTCAATCATCAATATATTCAGGTTTTATGCACAACATATATGTATACGTATGGGTGTTCAATGAACATCAATGCTTCAATCAACTATTAGTTTCAAAGTCAAGTTTAACAATATCTCTTAACTTCTAAATTTAGGCTTTTGTGATCCATAATGAATTAATTAAAACAATTCCGATAGAAATCACATAGGAGATTATTTTGCCGACGTGTTTCAAACCATCTAGTGTGGTTCATAGTCAAGACGAGATGAAGAGGGAGATCATGGCACAAGCTTAAATAGAGATAAATGTAGATACCCTTGGTTAAGTAACGACTATAATAAACAAATAGTTTATAAATAATAATTTTAATTTTTAACAATAATCGCATAGGAGATTATTGTTAAAAAATAAAAATATTATTTATAAACTAGTCGTTTCTATTATTTATAAACTAGCCATTTATTATAGTCGTTATTGAACCGAGGGTCTCTACATTGATATTTATTTAAGCTTGTGCCATGATCTTCCTCTTCATCTTGTCCTAACGATGAACCACATTGGATGGTTCAAAATGCGTCGACAAAATAATCTCCTATGTGATTTCTACCGAATTTTTTTTTTATTAATCTCTTAACTTCTTGAAATTCAATCAGAGTGTCCAAGGATTTGCATTTCCACTTTCCAAAAACTCTTCAGTAGTTTCACAATATATATTTTATTTTCCAAACTTCATAAAGTAATTCATCATGCCATGATTCTTAATTTTGAACTTCAAAGGACATCTCCCTCTTACTTTGATCATCAAAGGCTCATTACCTCTCTATAATAAACCATGAGTATACAAAACCAAAATCAAAGCCATACCTTAGACCATTTTTGAAGTAGAGGTTACAATGAGCACATTATCCTGACTTCACTAAATAACTATCTATGTGAACATATCAGGATCAAGGAGCTTTCTTCATACAGTGATTTTTTCAAACATAACACTTTACCAAACCAATATACTAAGTCATCCTATGCAGGAACAATGGAGAACGCACAAGCTTAAATAAGATCATGGCACAAGCTTAAATAAATATCAATGTAGAGACCCTTGGTTCAATAACGACTATAATAAATGGCTAGTTTATAAATAAATATTGATCCGAATTTTATGCAGGAACACAACAGAATACAGAAATAACCATGAACATGGAGATGCAGTGGAAATAATGCTTCATTTCATTAATATCAAATAACATAAATATGCTTATAGGCATAATGGAAATAAAATAGCTAGGGTGCTGGTAGCGAATCTCTGAGAAGAGATGTGATGGCTACAAACCTCTGAACTGTGTTACAATGAGGCTCGAGGGCCTATTTATTATTGAGAAACAATGGAGAACTCTAAACGTCCAAAAACCTAACCCTAGGAGATGAGGCGCCAAAACTGTGGGCACCCGTTTAGGTAAATTGGTGGTTCAACTTCCCGAGGGCATAACTTTGGCATCCAATCTCTGTTTTACGCACTCAGTAGCTCGTTATAAAGATATATCCGAGAAGTAAAATTTTTGAAGGAGAAACATCAGTCCATGGACCCATTTTTCTCTCTGTTTTCCCAAAAAACGTCGTTTAGGGCATCAAAACGGCTCCGGAAGTTTAGGACCCGAAAAACTGCTAAAAATAGTAAGTTTTGTTGCAACAGCGAAAGACACGATGGTGGGGGTTCAAATGGAATAGGTGGGTGGCCACCAATATCCACCTGGATCATTAAGCCCCCAAAACGGCTCCGAGAGTGGAGGACCCGAAAACCTGCTAAAAATAGTAAGTTGTGCTGAATGTGAAAATCTGCAAGAATTGATGGTGTTGGTCCAAATGGAATAGGTGGGTGGCCACCGATATCCACCTGGATCATTCCTCCCTCCTTAGGAAGCAATGGTCCCCATTGCGTTGAGATCCTCCATGAGATGAGGCAAATTCTGTTGAACTGAGTATTAGATGTGTTGAAGATGTCATGGGCCTGCGGGTGGACATGCTGGATGCGTTTAGTAAATTTGGTTTCTTTATCAGCCTCATACAGTACATGTTTGGATTCTGTATGTGTAGTTGCAGGATGTATGGAAACATCGGGTGGTGGTGCATTGGGAGTCAGATCAATGGAGTGCTTGTCCTGACAGTGTAGAGGAACCTCTATGAGTGAGGAGAAATTGTCATCGTATTCCTCCATGAATTTGTCCATCTGCTGCAGCCGTGAAAGGGAGCCCTGTTTCGAGGTTGTGGCCACAATATTCTTCTTTCCCTATGAGTGAGTCGTAAGGAAAATGAATTTCCTGGTTTGGGAAACAATCTTACTGCGTTGTTTTGCAGTAGTCAAAGAGATGGCAGGAGGCGGTACTACCTCCGGTATCCTGTACAAGTTATTTCCCCAAAGTAATAATAATAACACGAGGGCTAGACTCATACCAAACTATGTCCCACCTCCTGATATGTTGTATGGTTGGCCCAATAATACATCAGCTACATCAAGAGGAGCAACATCACATAATACCTCATCCGTGAATGGCTTGATGTTGTACGGAAGGCGGCACTATTGGCAGATGCGGATATCTCTCCCTCGATGAAGCCACCCGATGGTATATGGTTGCGGGTGTGCTATGGTCGGTAGGCCGAGCCGCTTCACGACCTCTGCTGAAACGAGGTTCTTTTGGTTTCCGCTATTTACAAGGAATTGCAGCAGAGAACCCTTCACCCACATTTGTGAATGGAAGAGGCGCTCCCCCTCCTCTAGATCTTCTGGGTCCTCCCTCTGGATCTTGGTGGTGGCAAAAATGGCACTGGGATCCACATCAATGATCTTGCTTCCATTTTCATTGCCTTCCAGCTTTGGGTTCTTTCAGGATCATAAAATGCATAGAATAGAGTGCCCTTTAGTTTGGCCAATTAGTGGCTGGCCGACACTCATTTTGTCTTTGTGAGTGGAAATTGTTGTGAAATTCACAGGATTCCACTGTGTCCTTCTTTGGATTTTGGTGTTGTTCGACTCACATTGCTTTTGGCCTTGCCCCTTGTTCTTCGTTTCGGGGCACCTTTCGGGTCGGAGATCAGGGTCTCGCTTCTTTTGCTTAAATTTCTGCTCGATCTTGGCGGCATAGCGATATGCCGTGCCAAGCGATGTAATGTAGAGGAACTCCATTTCCTCCTGAATGTGTTTGTGCAGACAGCCGCGGTACTTGAGCACCAAATGTCTCTCTGAATCTTTAATACCCAACTTTGTGCGCAGGGTATGGAACAGATTCGTCAGTTCGTGCACATATTGATCCTTTTGTTGCCGCAGCGTGGTCCATTGGATGTATTTGTCCTCATAGCTCCCCACAGGGTAATATTGTTCCTTGATGCCGTCTCGGAACGAATTCCAGGTGGGTGTGGCCGAGAACAGAGAGGGTTCCCCTTCGCCCTCTTGCTCACGGTCGGTTTCCACTAATAGTGATATTTGACATTGGGGCGGGAGGAGTGCGAAAATATTCTTCTCTCGATTAGAAGTCATGGTGAGAAATACCTTCAGCAAATTTAACCATCGTCTGACGTCACATGTTGCTGCCCAAATATAGGAATGTGGTTACCTACCTTGAAAATTGACGCCTCAGTGGCTGTTGGATGCAGATGCACCATATGTGTGCAGTCGTTGAAGGATTTGAGAAAAGTTATCCATCATCGCGTTTCTTTGTTTCTCGAGGGCCTCCTCGAGTAGTATTTTGATAGGATCTCCTGCTCCCTCATCTTTCTTTTCTTCCGCCATGTGATGTCGTCGGGGTTTGCGAGGCTGATCTTGTAAGGTTTCAACCAGATCGAGCCCTAACTCCTTATACCCTGACCGCGTTGGGGACATGCAAAGAAAAACAAAGAAAGAGCAGACCCGCTCTGATACCACTGATCCGGATTTTATGCAAGAACGCAACAGAATATAGAAATAACCATGAACATGGAGATGCAGTGGAAATAATGCTTCATTTCATTAATATCAAATAACAGAAATATGCTTACAAGCATAATGGAAATAAAATAGCTAGGGTGCTGGTAGCGAATCTATGAGAAGAGATGTGATGGATACAGACCTAAGAACTATGTTAAAATGAGGCTCGAGGGCCTATTTATTATTTAGAAACAATGGAGAACTCTAAACGTCCAAAAACCAAACCCTAGGAGATGAAGCACCAAAACTAGGGGCCCCGTTTGGGTAAATTGGTGGTTCAACTTCCCAAGGACGTAACTTTGGCATCCGATCTCCATTTGACGTGCTCAATAGCTCGTTAGAAAGATCTTTACGAGGATTACAACTTTTTAATGAGAAAAATCAGTCCATAGACCCATGTATGGATCAATGTTGCTCTCCGTTTTCCCAAAAAAACGTCGTTTAGGGCCTCAAAACGGCTCCGGAAGTTCAGGACCTGAAAAACTGCTAAAAATAGTAAGTTTTGTTGCAACTTGAGAACTGAAAGAAATGATGATGGGGGTTCAAATGGAATAGGTGGGTGACCACCAATATCCACCTGGATCATTAAGGCCCTAAAATGGCTCCGGGAGTGGAGGACCCGAAAACTTGCTAAAAATAGTAAGTTGTGCTGAATGTGAAAAACTACGAGAATTGATGGTGTTGGTCCAAATGGAATAGGTGGGTGGCCACCAATATCCACCTGGATCATTCATCATGTCATGATTCTTAATTTTGAACTTCAAAGGACATCTCCCTCTTACTTTGATCATCAAAGGCTCATTACCTCTCTATAATAAACCATGAGTATATAAAACCAAAATCAAAGCCATACCTTAGACCATTTTTGAAGTAGAGGTTACAATGAGAACATTATCATGAATTCACTAAATAACTATCTATGTGAACATATCAGGATCAAGGAGCTTTCTTCATACAGTGATTTTTGCAAACATAACACTTTACCAAACCAATATACTAAGTCATCTTATCAAAGTTTAGATTCAAGATCAGAACTAATATAAAAAAAACAAACAATTTATTTAGACATGTGATAGGAAGAGATCTCATCCAAATATCATGCCAACAAGTTGTCAATAAATATCAAACCAAAATTCATCAAGTCATCCTCGTGATCATAATATAAGTCACTAGATGCCAATGCATACACCAAGAATAAGTCATGTAGGTTCCATCCATTTATTGTAAGATTACTTCATACTGAATCACAATTTCCAATGTGTCAAAGCTAATGATTCCAACACAAAATATATATTTAATACCAATATAAGTCACTGAAAGTCACTATACCCATATTTTTATCAAGGAAAGTCACTAGTTGTCAAATCAAATCATTCGTCATCAAGTCAAAACCTAGATTTGCTATCAAAGAGAGATCTATAGCCCATATCTCAACATCAAGTCAAAGTTCTAAATCATTATCAAACAACATGTCAAAACTCCAATCATTGCTTATCTATATCAATTAGCCAAATCTAGTCAAGCCCTTGCAACTGTTATTAGATACCGTCATACACAAGCCTTAATGGTTAAATCATAATGACATATTGCTATGCATATATTAGTCACTTTAAAACACAAGTTTAGTCAACATATTCACATTATAACAAGTCAAACATTCAAACTTCCTTACTTATACAACTTTCTATTGTCTGCTCCATGTCTGTAGGATTTTCATCCTTAAGGTGGAATTCTAATTTCATGCACAAGGCTTCACTTTTGTGACCTAGAGGTATAACCACACCCATAGGCCTTCTTCCGTGTGGGTGAGAGGCTACATTTTCACCCTTGAACTTACTTACATGTGTATGAGAGGCTACAGTCGCACCTGTAAGCTTGCATCTGAGCGACTGAGGCTCAGAGTAAGGGAAAACTCTCTCTTATCAGGTTATAACTTTGTTGCAGACCAACAATATCAAATATTTGTCTATTCATGCCCATAAATCATACTTAATTAACAAACAATATTCTATACATATAATTAAAATGATAAAAGGAGTAAGGATCTTATGGAGAGATTCTCCCTCTGAATGGGAATCCACTTCAGTCGTCTTCATTGAAGTCATGAACCTGTCTATAATATTGTTATGCATTAGCAAATTTATTAGGTCGTAAAGTCAAAAATATGTCCATCGTGGTCATAACATGCTAGCATCAACTATTTCATCATCACATCATGACATCAATATTTCATAAAGGGTTAGTGTCAAATAGATAATAAAAGTATGCTTCAAGAATCATGATCTCAACATTACTTCTTTGTCACATAATTCAATCCATCAAGTCACGGTATTCAATTTTACCATAGCCATAATTAATAAGCACATCAAAACATAACCATGGTCAACAAAATATCATGAATACACTTCTATCAGCATGGCTACCATGCTTTTCACAAATATTATCAATAGTATCAATTTATCATTTATTAGAATCAAGGGGATAGACTTCTTTATGGGATCAAGATATCCAAAATGATAGTTGTTAGCTAAACATACAGTATACCAATATATCAAAGATCAATATTAAGTAGCTTCATTGAATCAAGAATTTCATCATGTCTAAGATATAAGATACTTGTTCATTACCAAGTGCACCATTTCATCATAGGTGGCATGAATCAAACTTCTTTTCATATGCATACATGAGATATTTTTGAAGGGGGCATTCTCATCATACCTTAGGGCTTACCTTGCTATCAATATTGCAACTGAAACATGCATACCTTATAGTATTAAAACATGTACACCTTCATATTGTGCATAGGTGGCTTGTAGTACTTTTTTCACCCTTTTCACCAGGTGCCTCTTTACCTTTTCTGATGCTAGTCCTTCTCTTCTTGTAATATCCATGATCCTCTAGAAGGATCCACTTATCACAAACCATCAAGAGGTTAGAAGCATCTAAATACTCAAATATACATGCAAGAAGTATAAGTAAAAATAATCAATAATCAGATCCATAAGTCTAAACAAAAGTAAAGACATAAAGGAGCATCATAGATTGAAAAATACTTATCTTCAATGAGAGATCGTTATCTCCCTCTTAAACCAACCTTCAAGGGCCATCATGTTCATTGTCCACTTGTTGCCTTCATTACAACTTCATCAACAAGCAGGCCAATCATAAACTATCACATCTAGGGCTTCATCATATTAGTTACAAGTGATTGAGAATCTTCACATGGACCATGTTATGGTTTCTAGATTTCATATCTCAAATATTAGGGTTTCTTTCAAACCCTAACCTCATACTATCCTTAAAACCCTAATTACCAAATTGCATAGGGTTACCTTCAAACCCTAGTATTCTTTTAAGTATCCACCATCCTCTCTTGCATTCTTCAATGGTTTCATCATAGTGGTGATCTCCATGAATTTTCTTTCGCCCAGCTATGATCCCATGTTAATTTTCCTTAGGGCTATATTGTTCTTTTCTTTGATAATTACATTTCTTCAATTACACATTAAATTCATCCCATAACATCATAAAATTATTCAGATTTACATCATTATTTAGCAAACATATGCAACTTTGTAGAAAATAAAATAAAAAAATAAGATAAAAATAAAAATAAATAAATACCATCATCATCAATGCTGCAGAACATAAAGGAACAATAGAATAAAATCATTCACACATAGAGACACCAAGATTGGTCAGAGACAAGGGAAAAAACCACTATGGGGAAAACACTTTCAAATTATTCTTCTTATTAGATTTTCATTGAAAGATTTAGCAAAAGAGAGTACAGTGATCTGTATTTTCATCCATACAACTATTCAGCGAAAACAACTACAACATCCATGAAATGAACCTAACAATGTTCGTATTCAAAACCCCGATTATAATGAACTATTAATTTCGCATCAAGATTCTGACGAGCGAAAACTTGATTAATCGAAAACCATCATTTAGTCCTAAATGATGTGGAGGAGGAGAAATGTACGTGAATAGTAGGGGTCAAGTCAATCCCTTGAGTAAAAAAGCCATTGGTTGTGATCGAATTCATCCTTTGAAAGTGTTGGACACCTAATCCTCCTAGGGTAAGTGTGGAAGGCAAACGGTGAATAGGGAGTCCAAGAGACCTTGGGATGTGGAATCCAAGAGTCACACCTAACGTACTATAGATGTATATCATTGTGAATAATATGTCATCTCACGTTTATCTTTCCTATTCTTGTGTGTTTACATACCTGGGTTTAACTTGGTATCAGAGCGCAAGCCAGGCCCTGGCATTTTCAAATTCTTCAAACCCCTAATTTTTAGCAATTTTTTTCCAGTAACTCCTATTTTCTCTGCCATATTTTGTCCCTTTATTATCTCTCCCAAATTTCTATTTTTTTAGACAGTACATTGAATTATCTCTGCGCTACATAAGTCTCCCAAGTAGAAGCGAACACTCCATTCTAGTTTTTATCACAAACTCCATTCGGCCTCCATTCTAGCCTCTCTGCGTTGTGTATACCCTCCCCATTGCGCTCCTCCGCTTGTTGGAATTGTTGCTCCTCGCTCTATTCCAGCTTATGAACTTTGCCAACATTTTTGGGCACATCATCTACCTTTTCTAATGTCTTCTTCTCTTGAACACTTTCAAGTTTCAGAGCTCTTGCATGAAGCTTTCTGTGATATATTTTTTTAGTTGATTTGCACCATTTATAGGAAATGGTTCCCATCTCCTCGCATTTAGGCACTTTCAATGAAGCTCATGTTCCTTCCAAAGCCCTCTCCTACTCGAACATGAAATCCCTCACTGCCCAAATGCGTTTCTTCACTGGCATACATAGAATGGTGTTGATTTTGTCGTGCATTCTTACCTCCCTATGAAGAAATTTGAAGCGCTTTAATGGCGATAGACCATGGAACCTACTTATTTCCTCCTCCTCAATTTCTTCCTTGCTCTAGTAGGCCATTATAGACATAATGATTTATTCTTGAAGTATTTTATATCCTTGAAAAATGTGTTCTAGCGATTCATCGGTTGTTGGAGGTCTATTTAACGTGATGCGCAACACCATTACTCCCAAATATATTGATACAGGCTAATACCACTGCTTTTGCTCCATACCATCACTTGGTTAAAATACCACCATTCAAATACCTTCGCTCCTCCTGGCCATACGATACCATATGAGAGTTCAGACATCTCCAATTGATTTCTTAATTATAGATGCCACATGATACTTTAAGCAGCACCTACATACACGATGCTGGTAGCTGGTGACAAAACTATCATCAGGATTCTGATGTTCACGTCTACTGGATTGACCTGCAGAGTGCAAGACTCTCTAACGCTTGTCGTTGCTACTGACGGGAGCTTGAATATAAATCACGGTCCCTTATCTTAGACCCTTCAATGGAATGAATTATCTCCACTTCATTCGGACTCTCAACTCCATTCGAAAACTCACTGGTAGTGCAGGCCATGGCAGCTCTGAGAAATTTTAAAGAAGGGACGATTTTTTTTTTAATGCAATAACTCCATGACATCGAGGGCTGAAATTATGTGGTAGAATTGGATTGCAAAAGCAAAGAAGAAGTTCATCTGACTATAATTACAAAGAATGAGATCACCAAGGTTTTCAATGCTTTCTATTTTTTTGTCTTATTGTTGAAAGGAGTGGTAGGGATAAAGGGCCTGTGGGTTAAACTTGTTCAAATAGAGCACGTTGTTGTTCCGTGTGTTTTCCTATATGTTGTCTGTGCAGTGAGCAGTGAGTTTTTGTCCAGTATTTGAAGTTTGTTCCTTTTTTTAACTTTGGTTTATGCGTTGGACCTTTTCATTTCATTTATGCGGTCAAAACTCATCCATTACATCTCTTATTTTGTATATATTCGTATTGGTGGATTTTATGCTACGGTCAATGCCTTATTGGTATAATGGTTATGCTGCATTTTCTTGAGAATAGTTCCATTCATATACTTGTTACCTGCGTTAAACGTCATGTTGATGATGTTGACTATGTTCTATTGTATGTTGGAGAGCATGAGGTATAAGCTAGTTGTATCTGCAGTGAATAATTCATAGTGTCTAGATGTACCAAACTTGAATGAAAGTTATTCATAGAGTTGAATGGTGTATTTTTGGTGAAAATAGACACCTTTATTTGTTGAGCTTGATTTTCAGACAAAATGGTTCGAAATAATAATGTATTAGAGTCACTAAAAATTTTAATACAGTTAATTGTTTATGACAAAGTAAAAATCAACGAAACCACTCTTGTTGACATTCAGACATGTCAAAAAAATGCACAGGAAATGATAGATTTTTTGCAACTTGAATCACAGTTACAGAGAGATGAGTTACAACAACATAAGCATCATGAAACCCATCAGCAGCCAACAAGTAGTTAAATCAGTAAAATTGAGATTGAATCCCATCATGTGCCTATTGTAAGAGCATATTTACATGCAAAAGCTCAGGTTCCACCTCCCAAGCCCATCATCAGACCTTGGTAAGAGCTTGTCCATAACAAGCATAGAACAGGTCTTGGATATGACAAGGAGGTGTATTTTCATATTCTGGACTACTCCAAGCCCATCAAATTTCAGAGTGTCAGATTTCTTCATGATATCTCACCTTCATCTATTCTAGATTCTTCTCCTCTTCCACAGAAACAACAACAAGTTGTAAAATGCCAACATTGTGACCGAGTTGACCATATTAAAGATCATCGTTTTGTTCTTCACCCATGCAAGCACTATGGTCAGTGCACTCATTCTTCACATAGATGCTTCAGAAACAAGCCTCCTGCAAGAACAAATATTCATCTTGGATGGATCACTTCTTGGCAATGGGCATCAACAGCCAAGAAGACATTTCAGTCATATGTTAGAAATTTTTCAAGAGTATTGAACAACCTTGTTGTTGAGTTTTCACTATCATCTCACCTTTTATCTGACAGGGGGGAAATTATGGTCATCTATAAGCTTCAAAGCCACTTGAATTGATACTGAGCCACAACCTGACATTCCAGGTTCGGAGTTTTAGCTAGAGACACAGAAGTTCCAGCGAGCATAAGCCACATCTTGTCATTCCAAATTCAGATTTGTACCAGAGACACAACAGTTCAACTGAGCCTGAGCCACAACCTACCATTCCAGATTCAGAGTTGAAGCCAAAGACACAAATTCCCATGAGCATGCATTTGGTCGGTGGCCTTAAACCATCTATGTGAGGTTGAGCTTCTTCGTCTTCAAAGAATTGGGGACACTTCCTCTAGCAGAAGACTTCAGCTTCTTACCATTTTGGAGGAGTTCAAGGAAATGCATCAAGCATTCCAGAGTTGTTGGTCATCCTTAAACCATCGCAGGTTATAGACCTCCCTTCTTCCAGGTTGAAGGTCTCCCTCTTCAAAACATTAGGAGCACTTCCTCTAACAGAATATCCCAGCTTCTTGCCAGATTTGGAAGAGTTCTGGGAACTGCACTAAGCGTTCCAGTGTTTGTGGTCATCCTTAAACCACCTCCTTATGCCAACATTTCATAGAGTTCATTCACCCTATTTTTGACATGCATACTTTGCACATTTGTATTACATCTCTCTTCTTGGACTCATACATGCCCCTTCGGATTAAGGAGGGGAATTTTGGACACCTAATCCTCCTAGAGTTAGTGTGGAAGGCGAACGGTGAATAAGGAGTCCAAGAGACCTTGGAATGTGGAATCCAAGAGTCACACCTAATGTACTATAAATGTATATCATTGTGAATAATATGTCATCTCATGTTTATCTTTCCTATTCTTGTGTGTTTACATACATGGGTTTAACAGAGAGCATGCAACTGTGATTTTGAAACCCTAGATGTCGGTCACATGAAGGAAGAATTGTGTGTGCAAATGAGAAGCTTCAGTCGCATGGATGAGCCGATAAGTGAGTGACTGTGGTCAAGTTATTCCTGTGTCATGCATGTGATTGCTACCGAAAACCGTAAAATAGAAATGTGAGCTTCAAACTCTACAATTTCTCCTTTGGGTGAACCCATTCTCCACAAACGTGCCTAAGACCTATGCAAGCCAAAACAAAGAAAGAGAATAGAAGTGTGACTTATTATGATTTCCAAATGAGCTTGTGTTCACTTGTATTTATAGGCTTCCATGGGCATCCAATTTGTGTTAGGGTTGACCTTGTCAAAATGTGCATATGTGGGCTATCCTTCATAAGTACACTTTCCCTTATCCGATTTGAGCGATATTTGGGTGGATTTCTGTCCTCTGAAAAACAAGAATTCAAGTCAATCATTATCTCCATCAAATGATCTATCTAATGTGGAATTTGACCACAATTTCATATTTTAACATGCTTTAGACGATGAAATTTGAAGATATTAAAAATCATCTGGGAAAACATCTAGTAAAAATTTTGGATCTTGGTTCACTCTATTTTCAAATAAATGTTATTAGTAAATTAGAGTTATTGAGTGCTTTTGAAATTATTTAGTTTGGAGTTTTCACTATAATTGTTTTTGGGTGTGTTTTAAACTGTGAAATTTCGAGAGGGGGGGAGTTGAGATCCAAGTACTTGTGATAAATATTTTAGACCTTGGTTCAATATACTTTCGGAGATATGTTCTGATAAATTTTGGGTTCCTAAATGCTTTTGAAATCAATATCAAACAAGACAATTTGACATTTTCACTATAACTTATTTTCGAGGATGTTTAAAATTACAAAATTTTGAGGAGATAAAGAAGAGATATTTAGGTTTTTATGGTAAAAATTTTAGAATTTGGTTCACTATACTATTAGAGATAATACCTTGTGTAAGTGAGGGATTATAAATGGTCTTGAAATCAATTTTAAGAAGGTCAAATTGGTATTTTTTCTATAACTTTTTTTTGGGACTTTTCAAACTGTGGAATTTTTAGAGATCTTAGGAGACAAATAGAAGTACCTCAGGTAAAAATTTCAAAAAAAAATTTGAAAAATTGGACATGTGACCCACTGTACAAGTTTCCTCATGGAAAGAACCAAAATATTAATCTTTTTTGGGAAAGTTACCATAACTTTCACTTGGCACAACTAATTATAGTCACGCCTATGAAATTGTAGACAGGACAAATCAAAGTATTACAAACCAAAATTTTGAATTAAAAAGGGATGAAATATCATAAATATATCAAGAAAAATGTTATCCATTCATACATTCTCTAATCAAGGCTTTAAATGTATGTAACTTACAAGTAACATAACTTTTGAATAGAAGATCCATTTCTTTTTGGGTGATTGGAAATTGTCATAAAAATGAGCACTATTATTATTTTCTCACATGGCCCCAAAGAAAGATCCAAAATATACTACACTGATTAAGCCTCTTGAAGGCTCGTCTAGGACTTATGAAAAAATAAAAGACTTAGAATTTGGATTCTCCAAATTAGAGAAGAAATTTATTGAAATGGATGGTTGTACATTGAAAAGGTAGGATTTATTAGGTTCTCAAGAAAACCTTAAAATGAAAATGATGGATGAAATGGAAAAGAAGATGAATGAAAATATGGAATAAATTATGTATGAAATGAAAAAAATATGAAATCCATAAAATAATTACAGACTTTTCATTAGGCGAATTTTGAGGCCTAAAATGAGTCCCCTAAGGAAATTAATAAAATAATAATTAAAATAATAAAATAAGAGTTATGAATTTTGTAAGGGAGAGGGGTGTGCCAATGCCTTGTGGACCGAATGGTCATGTGGACCCACAGGAGAAAAATAATGAATAGGGCTCATAATGTGTGGAGGGAAGTGAAAATATGGAATTGGAAAATGGGACCACACTACTAAAATCAGGATTTCCCAAGTAGTTCCCTTCATAAAGCCATAGGCCATTAAGGGAGATCCCACATGACTAGTATTCAAGATTAAGCCCCCATTTAAGGTGAGGGAAAAAAACCATGATCAAAGCCCTTTGTTCTTCCAAGTCACCTAATAATCCATGCCCAAAATTACCAAATGAAAAAAAAGCATAAGCACTTGATTACACAATGAAAACCATACCATTTGGGTCATATTTCCCACCTTATAAGATATGCTCTTGAAAAATGGGCGAGGAAATAATACAACTGATGTAGGAGGCAGATATAAAGTGGCACATCACATTGACTACAAGGTGGATGTCAGGGCTTGTTGGCTACTAGCTAGAGGAAGATGAATAGGAGAAGTGTTCTCCTAGGGGTACCCACTTTTAGTGGGTAATATCAAGCTCTAATTGGGACATGAGCTCACTGTAGAGTGCATGATCTATGTACTCGAACATTGAGTTCATGAGAACTCTAGTGATCTCCTGGGATGCAGACCTGGATCTTTCACACCATAATATAACTATTGGAAGAATGTGCACTAGGTGTACTTTATCATCCTTGTTTTTCATTGAATGATAAATCCATACATGAAATTAAATCTAGTCAAATATGCAAATATAAATGCTATCATGAAATCTATTCTATCATGAGAACATAATAGAATGATGTTAGCTGCAAGGAATCTGTCTCGACACAGTAGGCAAACTAGGATTTATAGAAACAACTTGTGTCGACTCTCGTATATGGGAAGATGATGCTTCACTAGAGGTACTAATAGTACTGGTTTCGGTAGAATGATGTCGCCTTCACCCACCAGGACTAACTTTCGGTGGTAAAGGTGGTTTCAATGCTAATCTACGCAAACGGGGAAAAGGATTTTGTTCTTCCACGATGACTAATTTATTTTAACCAAAAAACAAATAAACAAAATAAAAGGTGAATTCTAGGCAAAAGGTTTACCAAGAAACTGTGAACTGCAGAATACCTCATGGTGAACTAAGATGTACGGGCAGGCAATCTCCTCGACCGTTGTGTTCGGTGTATCACAATTTACAAGGCAGCCGACTCGGTTCACTATGGATGGATAGAAACCTAAAGTTGTCCTCCCAAATATAATTGATCGTACGTGGAGACCGAAGTCTCGTAATAGTGTTGTTCGATGCAAACCGCATAGTGAGAGCACTCTTTTATACTTTTTCTCTATATCAACACCACCCGATATACCCAAAAGTACGTGGACGAGCTATTATATACTTGTTGAGCTCTGCAAACTTGCATCTTTCCTATACAATTTTCAGAATTTTTCCATTAACTCGACCTGCACCTAGTCATCAACATCATCAGACATTAATCATGCTATATTTAAAGTGGTTTTTAACTATGTTTTGTGTCTATGCTGCTTGAATTGATTTTTGTTCAATAGCCATTTAATCTTGTCACTTTCCGTGGTACCGTTTCAACTTTCCGCAGCCATTTTGTTAAAGTCTATATTGCAGGTGTCTTAAGGCAAATCAAGCCACATGGGAAAGTTGGAAATGACATGGATATGGATCGAGTCCTATTGGCTCAGTCGAATTCACCAAAGAAGACCGTCGTCAAAGGTAGTCAAGCGACGGTCAACCTAAGAGTCCTACGGTGACAGAACTCCATTTTTCACCATGTGAAGACTTGCGTGGTCGTTCCTAAATCTCAAGGGACATATCAACACCTGTGAACTGCTCCATAAGCCGAATCCAACGGCCACCCTCCATAGATTTAATCTTCATGGCAGCCATAATGCTAGATTTCTGGACGTGGTTGTTCACGTGTCTTTTATCAGCGCAGATTGTAGGAAAGTAGTTATGTCATCCTCTGTTATAAATAATGCGTTCTCATACGCATAGTAGCTAGCTTTTGTAATGTAATTTTGCTGTAAAGAAATCCCACTGTGCCATGACATTATTTCCTTGTTATGACTGCGTTTTGAATACATGAGAAGACTTTGTTCATAAGCATAATTCGTGGTTGATAGATGTTCCCCGAGGATTGTGCAGAGGGCCCCTGCACACGCCGAGGTTTTGTTTATTGCTATATAGTTTCATGCTTTATTTCCTTACGTTCATTATGCCATAGTTATTCACGTGTATATATTACATCTCTTATGGTATTAACGTTTTATTTCTGTCCATAATTTTTCATGCTTTATACTGCTGTTAACTGATCAGTGTCTTTGTTCCAGATTACAGTAGGCAGCCCGGGCATTTGCACATATTTTTACAATGACTAATGACATGGAATCAGTCTTGTCCTTCTGCTGATTTATTTTTCTTAGCTTTTAATTCCAGCACTGTTTTATTTATTTCAGTTTTGTACATTTTCTTTATTAGTTAGATTAGATATTAAATTACTCATGTCATTATCAGTTACCTTCGAAAGCCATAGCGAGACTAATGGTGAGGAATTGAAGTATGAGTGTGTAGTTTGATATTAGTTTATTTTTCTGCAAGTTAGATATTAAATTTCTCATGTCATTATCAGTTACCTCCGAAAGCCATAGCAAGACTAATGGTGAGGGATTGAAGTATGAGTGTGTAATTTGATATTAGTTTATTTTTCTGCAAATTAGATATCAGATTGCTCAAGTTGTTTATGATTACCTCCGAAAGCCATAGCGAGACTAATGGTGAGGGGTCTGAATATGAGTTGATGTAATTTGATTTAGCTTTACTTGCTTGCACTTTGGATTTTTGAGTGCTACTTTTTTTATTTAGACACAGCATGGTACAAGGTTTCATCAATAGTTCACTGTTTGTTTGACTAGTATAGTGGCACATTTTCATTTTCTTTTAGGAATTAATTTTGTCATTGCATATTTTAAAATCTTTTTTAAGTTTGAAGTTTGGGAAATCATTATAAAGGACATCATTGCCTTGAAAATTTATATCCATACTTGTCTTTTAGAATTTCCATCTCACATTAGGAAACCAACCAAGATAAAAACCCCCAAGATAAATAAAAACCCAAAAACGACAAAAAGTAAGAGATAGGTTATCTTGCACATATAAGGCCACACCAACTTAATAACTCGATTGATGAATTAATAAAGTAATTTAGGTACACACCAAATTGACTGCAACACACAACTAAGATGTTGAGGTATCACACTAATGTAACTGTGACCATTAACGCATAGTTTACTATGTTTTACGATCAAAACACGCTTCTAAAATTCTAAATGACCT
>JAXQQM020064892.1:0-63915 GCA_034641835.2 Pinus albicaulis
TTTTCAGATAAGCATTAGGGTAATTTTGAGGTCTAAAATGGGCCTCCTAAGAAAAATGTACAACCAAAATAAGCTTTATGAGAACCAATAAGATTCAAGATGATGATGTCAACCATGGGGGATGATTCACCATTTTTGGAGTAATAAATTAAAAAGATTACAAAATAATAAAACAATAAAACTACTTTTTCAACTTGTATTTTAAACTTATCTCCCTAAGGGTTTACTCAAATTTCAAGCGAGAGTACTCGTTGGATGCGAAATTTAATTCCTCATCCAAGGACTACCTATGTTGCATGCTTTTGATGGACCCTGCTACACAAAAATGAGAAATACATGAAAAAACGTGATTGATGAGAAATACATGAAAAAACGTGATTGCAATCACGTTTTTTCATGTATTTCTCATTTTTGTGTAGCAAGGTCCATCAAAAGTATGCAACATGGGTACTCCTTGGATGGGAAATTAAATTTTGCATCCAACGAGCAATCACGTTTTTTCATGTATTTCTCATTTTTGTGTAGCAGGGTCCATCAAAAGTATGCAACATGGGTACTCCTTGGATGGGAAATTAAATTTTGCATTCAACGAGTATTCCTACTCAAAATTTGAGTAAAACCTTATGGAGATAAGTTCAAAATACGAGTTGAAAAAGTAGTAATGTAAATTGTCCATATATTTCCAAGGTTTTCCATAAGGCTTGTTGATTTTCCACGACATAAGAGAATATAGGTTTGGGTCTTAGAATCTATGACATAACCAACTCATTTTCCACAACACTTCTACTTTGCAGAGTAGAAAAACACACATGAGTGAATCAACTAGTGCACATGACAATTTTAAAATGTTTTCAACCCTTTGTTATATTACAAGCTATAATACAACATATTGGGGTTCTTGTACCAGGGATCATGGCCCTTTACAATCATATTCATAAAAGGAATACAACTAGGGCTTGGTTTCAACCCTTTGACAACCAAATTACCTTCAAAAAGACAACACTTAACCTACTTGTTGATGTAGATCTCCACAACCCTTTCAGTCCATGTGTCCTAAACACATATGGCAGGTCCTCTTGCCTCCCATTTTGCAGCTTCTCAATCTACCCTGAGAAAACCCTAACTATCATACAAATTTATTTTCAGATTCTCAATCTACTAAATAATATTTTTAGTTCGAAATTGGAATATTTATTACATTCGTCATCAATAAAAATGTTCTTCAAGGAATGGTCTACATTCAAAGGGTTGCCTATATGGAAATGAAATTAGTCTGTTGCCTTTGGCTACATATTTTCTAAAAGCTCAAACTTATCTTAAAATAGAACTGATTTTTTGCTTTGTCTTTTTGGTTACTATATAGTAAGTATATCATGAATTCAGGACCAATGCAACTCAGAGAACATAGATGAAGGGGGAGAAAAAATATATTTTAGGGTGAAGCACTTTGTATTATACATATGAACAAACTATAATTTAAGATAATGCAACCAAGTGGATTTAAATGAATGGGATATGAAAGGTGACGGGTTTGGATAATAGATAGCAATTTGGTCAATTATGTTTTGATGTATTTATTTGTTTAATTAAATTTTTTATTTTATTATATTAAAGAGATGTGACCAATTTTATTTCGTGGAAATGATAATATTTAGATAAATATAAAAATTTTAAGATTAGGGAGGAGTTAAAGTTGTTCACTATCTTATACTTTCACTTTATTATATTTTAAACAAGGATTAATGCTCCTCTCACGGACTAGGTACATATTCCGTAGAGTTCGTTGAATATGCATTTTGTGGATAGTTTTTTTTGAAGGTTTCAGGGGTAGGCACGAATAGAACAAAACAATTTTCAAGATAACTCACAAAGGTTGATAAAAAACCACCCATTCTTCCAAAACATTTCGTATTGCCTCCAAATTTATCACGTACATCACCTTTATCTCACATGGAAGATGTATCCCCACTCCCTGGCGTTACTTTGCACCTCTCGGTGAAAATTCTAGTATTACTTGATTTTCCATGCTTATGTGGAACATGGTCGAGAGAAGGAACTATAACAACAATGGATTTGCATGAAAGCTTTATAATTTTTTCAAATGTGAAAGTTGTGATGCGTTACTAAGTTTCTTCATTATTTTATAGATCATTACATGTCAAACTGACTTTACTCCTTGACTGGCATTGCATTCAACATTTTGCACAAGTATGATTTAAATGTATCAATCAAAAGTATGATTTTATCTATATTTGATAATGCAAGTTGAATACATCATACAATACATAGGAGTGCTATGGCTATGAGGTTCAATATGAAATAATCTATTGATTAATAATATTACTATTATATAAGGGGTGCTATTCCAATTTCCATTTCTTAGCTATGTGAAGAAGGCTTTGTGGAATTTTTATTTACTATAAGATTATGTATAGCTGAGTTGTAGACAATTAAGTAGAATTTCGTAGGAAGTTTGGAGTATGTGTAATTCAAAATGATCTTGTATTATCTTCATTGATGACTTTTCAATGTGTGAGTTTTGACCTAAGCCATTGCATTATCAATGTGTCAAGGCTCAAAAATCGACCTATATGTCAACTACTTCTTATGATCGTTCCTAGGAACATGAATCCTAATTTTTGTAGGTTTAAAATTTATCACAAGTTTTCTCTATTGTGGTCGAATTTGTGGAGATTATCTCAAAATTTATTTAAGGTACCATGGATCTAAATTTCTTATGAACTTTCAACACTATAACAAACTTTGGTAAAAATTGTTGATTAATTCTCACTTGGTTAGGGTTATAGATGTTAATGAAAATTTTGTGTGCATGCATGAGAGTTGGGTGAAAAGGCACAATGTTGTGTAGCATTAGTGTGATAAATATGGTATAGTGTAAATCATAGTTTTGAATATTAGTCTAAGTTGACTCGTACCTAATCAACTCAGTCAAGTTGATTGTTGGTTGAATGATTAATTTATGGTTCAATGGACAGAAGATCTTGCAGGCCCAAATACCGAAGGGAAAAATGGAACCCATCATGGGGTTCTCTTTATAATTCTCCACCACTGCTACCTTCCATTCTTCCTCAAACTCCTCTCCAACCTCAATATCATTGCTAGTAGTAGCATTAGAAACAACACTATGCTTAGCAGAACCAGAAGAATGCATTTTCCAAACTGCACGAGAACTACTTCCCTCACGAGTCACCATGTCCCATGTTTGGTCTCAATGGTTCGCTTCCTTCAACTCCTAGTTCAACTACCATATCTTCATTGGAACCAGCACCCTGAACTCCACTAGACAACTATTCACCATTTTTTACTAGTGATTCACCATTTGTACTGGTGATTCACCATGATTTTACAACATAATATAATATCATGAGAGATTTTCCAAAAAATATATATATACATATTATATTATTAATAAAATAGATTTCTATTTTTCGTATGTATCATGGGGATTCACCCATTTATTATACATATAAATTTAGGGGGGTTCTTAAAATTTTCCCTAGACTCAACTTTATAAGGGAGATGAATGACTTTATTTTTGGAAAGGGTGAGTGAAAATTATGCGAGAAAGTATGAAAATTGCGAAGGGGAATGAGTTTTTTTGGTAGTAGGGAGATGGAAATTTATGTATCGACTATAGACTTAGAATGAGTAGCAATGGTAAAATTGGTATCTATTTAATAGCAATGGTGTAATGGATCTGATTTAACATGAAATGATCATGCTCTTATGAAAGAAACTTGGTCTCTGAAAGGCATAATATGCACACAGTGATCTTCTTTCATCGTACTGGAACATACAAAAACTTTGCACTTCTCTGCAATAAAATGTAAGACTATTGAGAGAGAGAGGTGATCAGTCTTTCTTCATTTGATATATACACAAAAAACTCAGAAATAGTACTAATAAAACAAATTCAAGAAAAATTAAATGCACTTTTACCTATTCCTTACCAATTTTGAGCTTGAGACCTCTTCTCCATACACTTAATGCTTCATCAATAAACCATAATTTTTTTTGTATAAGCTACTGAATTCACAGGAAAAACATCAATTGTTGCACTGCCTTGCCACTTTAAAACCTGAAATTAGACTCAAGTGGTGGTTTTTTTAATTATCGCAGTTGCGTTCTTAATATTTTAAGGCTTTTTATGCAGGTCCAAGCATGTAGCTACGTTTTCCCTTTTTATTTAGCGCTCCACCCTTGTTCATGATCCCATGGATAAAGAAAATGCTCAAAATTCAACATTTTTGGATAAGCTTGAAACCAACTCCAAAGTGTATATATCATCATTCTGAATCCAACGCAATTGATTTCACTGAAATCTGACTTCGAATGCTCCCAGAATCGCGTTCTGGTCGTTTTATGAAACAACAAAAAAATGAATTTTGAATTGTAGGGATTCCCAGTCAACAGTATGTATGCTGACTCGGTCATGAAACGTGACAAGTTTTTATTGGTCCATCATTGGACAATGTGTGATTGACACTTCACACTGTTTCATTGGTGGACACATGGTTGTTTTTCATTGGTCAACGGTTTTGCTACAGTGGGCCAATGAGGAAGTGCCACGTGGAAGAACCATTGGTTTCCATGTGGCATCCTCGTGGTGGTATAAATTTTTTATGCGAATTCAATCAATCTTTTGTAGATTCAAACCCAAGACTTCTAAACTATTAACCAAGCACCGTTACCAATTGCACTACAATATTGCTTGTTAATAAAAATATTCACAGCTATATTTAAATTGAAATGGGCATGCATTTGGATAAAGGGGCACCATTCTCGTTTTCTAGGCGCACCAGCCATGTTTGGATCAAATTGTAGGCTTATTAACAACAGAATTAGGAAAAACTTGAAATAGTCATATTTTACTCAATCTTTGGCCAAATGAGGTGCAAAAAGAGTCAAAACAGGGGTTTTCAACAGTGCTCGATCCATTGGTGACATTATTTTTTTTGTTTCAGCTTTATAAAGGTCTATAATTGTAATTTTGATTATGAGTTTAGATCTCTTATCCAGTTTTTATTACAAAATTTTAAGACTAATTTTGTTCAATTGTCTTTTATGTTCTTCTAGATCGCAGAGAGTGCAAGAAGAGAAAATACTCAAAAATATTGAAACTCTTTATTCAATTGGAATGTGAAATTTAAAAGACAAAGCAAAAGGATTTGATCTCTAAATTCAGATTGTGGCTCTCAAAACTCTTATTTGTTCTCCTTTTTCTCAAATATTCCTTCTCTTTCTACATCTTCCTGCAAATGATTAGTGATTTGGGTGGCTCTTACTTCATCACAAAAGAAAAATTGCAAAAACAATTAGATCTAACATAAAAACTTTAAAAACAACATCACCAAAACTTGGTTTTATTTGGCATTAATTCTATCCTACTCTACTTTACTGGAAATAGAAGAATTTATCAAGTGTATGCATATTTCCAATGTAACCATGTGCATTGTTGTGGATCATCTGCATATCCTTTTAATTTTATATTAAAAATACAAAAAAATCTGAAATTGAAAGAAAAGAAAATATGTTAAAGTATTATAGTTTTATACTTTGGCATGAAAAGAAAATGTTTTTAGTTTGATGTATTAAAGTTTAACTATTTTAAACTTTGTAAGTGGGTTTTGTATCAAGATATTAAAGGCCGATCAATTCAATCGGCGGAGAGTGCTGATATTCAAAGTCTGAACCGGATGACCCAACCCGCGGGCACTACTAGCACGATAGTTAATGAAATGGGTGCCTCCGTAGTTGATTGGGTTGACTGCGGAGGCAATGAAGATCAACGGTGGATATCGACTGTGGGGGCACCAACCGAAGTTTTCAGCCATACCCCGAGACCCCCCGTAGTGACGTCATATGCTGAATGGAGAACAATTGTTTTTCGTGTCAAATCAGTCCAACGGTTAAGTGACACGTTGCGTATGCATTTAACAAAAAATACACGCCATCTATTTAGGGGTGTTTTTCATTTCGTTTTCAAAATACTTTGCAATTTGTTGCATTTTGACCTGTAGTGTTCTCCCGTCACCTTTCTGTTTTATTCACCTTGCAAGAGTATTCCTTCAGCACCTTTTCTAATCATGGCTAAAATTTCTTCTTTGTCTGGTTCATCGAGCCACATTCCTCTCATGGATAATGAGAGGGACATTCAAGATACTGTGTCTTCAGTAATTCATCTTCCATTCTATCAACAAGTTGTATTGAATAATGATAATTCCCATATCCATTCCACCATGTAAAAATCCGGGGTCCTTTCTGCATGCATCCTGAAGACACATTTATTCCCAGAGTTTATTTATTGGTTGGTTTCCACATTGTATCCTGGAAAATTTTTCGTGATGAATTCCCAAGGGTAAAATGTTCTGCAGGTGTCTACCCAATTAATCCGCCAATCCTTGTGTTTTCCTGAAGCCGAATCATTAGTTCAATTTTTAGAAGATTCACTAGTTACTTACTATGAAAACCTTGCAGGAGAAGAGTTCAATCAATTTATGTTCCATTTGAAGCCCAATATGAAGCAGTTTCAGCCAGAATGTGGAGAATTAGCTATGGGAGTTTTCAACGAAGACACTCGACCTGTATTAAGAAGTATTGCTAAAATCTTGGGCAAAGAAGATGATGTTACAGTGGACAGGTCAGTCTTGGGAATGTTTGCCATGATGATGAAGCCAGGAATGGTCCTGGATATTCCATCCTTTTGGCAAGAAGAAGTCAACTCGCAGTTGATGAGTCTTTCACTGATAGGTTCTTTTAAACTTCCCTCACTGATTGTCTACTTATTTTTATACCAAAATTTTGAAGAATTCATGCAGTTAGGTCTAAATATAATGGATGTATACAAGCAAAGACAATCAGTTGTATTCTAGACAGATATAATCATAAGGGAGAAAAATGAAGAGGGGTTATTTGATTTTGCTAGTTAGTATATGCCCATTGCATATAAAATATTGAATGGAGTTCATCCCCCTTGTTTTTTACCCAAAGCCTAGGAGTTTCTACATTTAGGAACTAGCTGTAAATTTGGGGACTGGTTTGTATTTGAAGAATATTCAGAAATAAGTTTGCATGGAGCAAATGTTGAACCTTACAGGCTGCCAATGTTTGTACCAATGAGGCTTTTCGCCTTAGAATTTATCATACAGAGCCTGAATGTTGATCATGTGCACTTTGTCCCTATGAAGAAAAGTCATATGTATAAATTTCCTATGAGTGTGGGACCTTTCATAGTTAATATGAGGCAGGCGTTTGAGGAAGTAACAAAATTGTTGGAGGAAACACATATGCTACTAGGAGAAAAATGGGCTTATGATCCCCATGGTATAATTTCATAGAGAAGAATTGAGAACGAATATTCAGCTTTCATTCATGAAAGTAGACCTGAGCAGGAAAAGGTGGCAAACAAAGGTGAAATAAGTTCAGTAAATACAAGCATTCAAACTCCTGTTATAACTGAGAAAAAAATAAAAGAGGTAAAGAAGTTGTTATTGACTTGGATGATGAGGCACCGAGAGGTGAGAAGAGGACAAAATTTGTTGAGGATCATTCCTCTAATTCACCTAGTTTTTCCTTGCATTTGGGTGAAGAGAAGAATGCTCCCTCTTCCCCTATAGGTCATGAATCCTCTCATGAACAATTACCCTTAATCAAACAGGTGTTTTCGCAAATTGAGGAGAGAAAACAAAGAATGAAGGCCAGCATGGAGGCCCAAGCAGAACATCAAGTTACTACCGATCAGACAAGGCTATTGACTGTAATGGATCTTGAAAAAGATCAATTTAGGATTTCTCTGTCATATCCCATAGGAATGTTAATTGGGTCCTCAAACAGTTTTAATACTGTAAATGTGACTATGGATGTTAAAAAGATTCCACTAATGGACAAAATGAATTTATGCAGACTGGGAAATTGATTGTTAATGATCTCACAAAGACAAATGCAATGGCAGTTAAAGCTGAAAACATGTTAGAGAAAGTTATCAAATAATTGAAGCTGGAAAAGGCCAATTCAAGAGCCTTAACAGTACAAAATGAAGATTTGAAGAAGATTATTGTTAAGATTGGTGTAGATGCTAGTGACAATACCGTTGTGCAGAAATTCTTGCAAAGCGCTGAAGTAGAGATATCTACATTAAGGAAGATATTGAGGTTACCTACTGGTGAACACTCAATGGCTGCAGAGGTTGCAGAGGTAGAGAAGGAAAAAGAGAAGTTGTTGCAATAACTTATGCGGAAGGATGAAGAACTTTCCAAAGTGAAGTAGACTACAATTTATTTACAAAATCACATCAATAATCATAACTGTACTTTTTTTTTTCCTACAGGTGGTGCAGATCCTCAAGCACAAATTATTCAATTAAATACTAAGTTGCAGAAGGATGAAAGAGATAGAAAAAAGGCTCAAATATATTTGGATACTACTACAAAATTGATGAAGGTCTTAGAGAACGAAGCAGATAAGTACAAAATGGATTTCAGAAATGTTGAAGCTGAGATCAAGAATCTCAAAGAAATAATGAAAGGTAATGTGTCATTAATACAAGCTAAGGATATCATTTGGGCTAATATCATCTCAGAAATGAAGTCCAATTGGTGCTTCTTGATGATTATTACAAAAGCAAAAAGCCTTATTGTGGAGTGTGAAGAACCAATTATGTTTGATAAGCAGAAAGGGATTAACAGAGCAATTTGGGCTAGAATATTTATTGATTATATCAATTCCAAATCATATCAAGAATTAGAGGAGAATGATATGTAGAATAGAATGTTGTATGCACTGGAAATTAATAAAATGATTATCAGGAATGATCTCAGAAAGGCTACAGAAAAGAAATTAATAGAAATCAAAGAAGGAGTAAGTGAATTTGATAAATCTTTTAATAAAATGACAAGGGTAGGCCTTCCATCATGTTGGGGAGCTAAGGGGAATCTTCTGCCATGGAGCTCTTATGAGAATTTACTAGTGATGACAAAAAGCAAGATTGACAATAAGCATGAGAAGACTCAGGTACTTAAAGGAGAGACAATGGTCAACTTATTGCAAAGACATTTTCAACTCTTGTGGATGGTAAAAACTCTTTTCTCTGAAAGGCCATCTTATGACCGAATTACTGCATTTAGATTGGAGTATCACAATCTAACACAGTCATCCAAGACGAAGGTAGAAATATGGAAAAAGTGCAGTGCTTGGACTATTGACTTGCCAAAGGGATCAACAACAAAGAAAGACAAATCAGTTGATCAAGGAAAAGAAGCCACTTCATCAGCAATTCCTATAGATTAGGATATTTACTTTATGTTATTTTCTAAAGTCAATGAAATTGTAAAAGGACATTTTCAAGGCATGTGATAGATAGCCTTCGAAGTCATGAAGTAGTTTTGGTAGTTAGAATTGGTTACAACAGTTCCAAACTGCTTTTTATTGTATTTAATGTAATTTCCAAGAGGAAGGAAGGTTCTGAGTTTTTGGACCTTCAAAGCCTAACTTTTTTTACTCAGAGATTGACAAGTTAATGAATGAGTATGCAAGTTTCTATCATTTTTTTAATGTTGAAATGTATTCTTAGTTTACGTTATGTTTTTCCATCTATGAATGAAACAGAATTATGAGCAACCTACCTCTTTATACTTATGTATTTCAGAGTTAAAAAACCTTAATTTGTGCTCCTATGTTTTAACTATTTCTTCATATACTTCTTCTGGATTTTGAAATGGTATTTTCTGTATAAAACAACATATCAGTTTGAAGTTCTCCCTTCTGTTTCTTCTGATTCTTTCGTTCAACATTGGCTAAAGATAGCATTGCAGAATGTTCATATATTTGATATTTAAGGGTTTGATTTTTAATATTTGAGGGTTGATAAGATAGAGAAAAATATATACATTTGTGACATAATCAGATAGATTTCTTAAGCACTGATTCCTTATCACAACTAAGGGATTGTCTCTTAAGGTACAACATTAATTGGCGCCGTTGCTGGGGAGTGAAGATTTGAAGTTTTCCCTGGGTTTTGTTCATATTTCCTATGGTTTTTCAAAGAGGAGGAAATACTAAGTTGTGCTTCTTTAAAATAATTATGGTTCCTAAGAGGCCTCACACGAGGTCAGATACCTCTCAGCAAAAAGCTCTTGTTTTGTCTGATCCAAAAAAGCTAGTTTCAAAGAAGGTCCAGAAAACAAAAATATTTTCTACACCTGATGCCACACTGCTTGCACCAGGCAGCAGTTCACATACTTTTTCATCCAAGGATATTTCTTGGAAACTCATTTTCTCAGAAAAAGAATCCTCACCTTCACCCATTCATTTCCAAGAACCAACATTAAAAGAACAATCTTTTGAGTTTGTATCATTTCCTCTTACAAAAAATAAACCTCATACAGTTGCCAGTTATTCTACTATTGTTCATACACGTACCCCTATATTAGTTTTTCCACCCCATTCATTCACATCTACAACTGGTATCCATTTTACCCCCTCTCAAGGAGAAGTCAATCAGGGCATAAACATGGTAGCCCCTACTTTCTTGATGAATAGATATGCACCATTAAATCTACCCCAACCAATGAATGCAATACCTCAGGAGTATCTCAAGTTGCTCCCTAGATTTACTAGTGAAGATGAAATAACTGCAGAACAACACTTGCCCTCGTTCTGCACATTTGCTGAAAATTTTAATATAGAACATCTAGATGTTGTGATGAGACTTTTTGTGCAGTCTCTAAGTGGAGGGGCAAGAAAATGGTGGTTCAAAGGATTACCAAATGGTTAAATAAATGATTGGGATGAATTAGAAAGACATTTCATCCAGAGATGGGGAGAAAAAATGGACCATGGTTATTCTTTAACAGGAATCAATGCAATAAAGAATAAATCAAATGAAAATATGAATGATTTTGTCAAAAGGTTTAATAAGTTGTATAATAGTTTTCCCCTGGAAATGAAACCTCCTCCTATTGGAGCAAGGGTTGTTTTTGCTGGAGCATTTGGGCTGGATTTTAGTTTTACATTGAGTGAAAGAAGATCACCTACCCTTTAATAGATTCAAAAAGATGCCTTAGAGATTGAGGCAAATATTTCTCTTGTTGGAAAAGTTCGAGATAAAGAAAAATCCAAAGAAGAAGCCTCATCTCAAGATCAGAGGATCGATGATATGACTAAGGTCATAAAATTTTTTTCTAACAAATTAGTAAATATGGAAGTAGACAAAAATAAACTTGCAAAACAAAACAAAACAAAGGGGTTTTTAATCCCTAGTTCAGAAAACAACCCCTATAGATTTTGCAAAGAGAAAGAAAGGATCAAGCTCAAGTGCAAACACCTTTATATATAGAGGCAGCACCATCACATTCTGTTGATGATAATGAAAAGGAAGATGAAGATCAAATTTATGTTGTGTATATAGAGGATGGTGAATTAGAAGAAGAAATTGAGAAATAATATGAAGAGGAAAGTAAAGAAACTGATATCTCATTTGATTAAGAAGAAATGGATGATTACTGTAAACAGTTTACTGATTTTATGCAATCATAATTGCATAAAAAAAATGATTTGAGGTCAAAGAAGAGATTGAGAACTCAATATGATGAAGAGAAAGAATCAAAATCAGTACCTACTCCAATGGTGACTCCACTACAGAAGAACCAAATTAAAAAAACAGACAAGGGGAAACAACCCATGAATCAAGATAAAGAAAAAGAAAAACAACAAGTTGATGCTTCCCAAATAAAACATAATGATCCTAATATGTTGGAGAAGATTGTTACTGTTTCTGATCCAACTGCAAATTCAAATAGAAACCAAGAAGAACCTGAAAAGTTGACAAAACAAAATCAAACTTTCAGTTTGTCAAAAGAGTTAGAAAAAGTGAAGATTCAAGTACCACTTCTCAAGTTGTTCAAAACCCATGGTTATAAGAAGGAGATTGGAGATTTTATAATTTATCTTAGTCTAACGAGGTGGGTGATATAGTGAACCTGCAAGACGAGAAACTAGTGGTTACTTTTCGACCTCATGTTGAAGAGGTAGATTCTTCTGTTCCACCTTTTTATATATCAGTTCTGCTACATTATTTCATTTTACATAATTGTATGCTAGATTCTGGTGCATCACATAATCTAATGCCACTGTCTGTGATGAAAGAGTTAAATTTGAAAATTACCAAGCCATATAGAGACCTTTATTCCTTTGATTCAAAAAGGGTAAAGTGTGTGGATCTTATCAAAGATATGGTTGTTTCCTTAACCCAAATTCCTTCTAAGAGTATTATGATGGATGTGGTAGTAGCAGATATTCCAGCCAGATTTGGTATGTTGTTGTCTAGATCTTGAGGGGAAAAACTTGGAGGAGTTTTGAAATTAGATTTCACGTATGCTATCATTCATGTTTTTAATGGGGAGGAAAGGAGGTTATATAGAAAAACCAGATTTTTGAAAACTACTACCAAGAAATATGTAGGTAATTCCCCCATTTATGTTTAAGAGAAGGAGGATATCTCTTGTTTCATACTGCATGAAGATGCAGAATTTGCTGAAGATTCACAAAATCATCTCCCTTCAGCCATTATACATAAGGAGCTGCAGTGAAATAATATTTGGAAGTGTTATTTCAATGGTGCATTTTAAAAGGAGGGCACTGGAGCTGGATTCATATTTTTATCTCCTGAAGGTAACCTTGTACCTTTTTCTTTCAAACTGGAATTTGAATCCACTAATAATGTAGCTGAATACGAAGCATTGATTTTAAGTCTGCAAACAGCTAAACAGATGGGAATTGAGTCTATCTCTATTTTTGGTGATTCTGAATTAATCATAAGGCAAATTAAAAATTGGTGTCAGACTAAGCATCCCAGATTGAGGTCCTATAGAAACGAGGTATGGGATCTAATTAAAAATTATTTTGAGGCCTTTAATTTACAGTTTATTCCAAGAGAGGAGAATAGAATGGCATATTTGTTAGCAGTTGCAAGCAGTACATTCGAAGCTCCAATCAATCCAAGGTTGAGATATGAAATTGAGTTGAGACATCGGCCTTCAATTCCTGATAATGTAAGGCATTGGAAAATCTTTGAGGATGATGAGAATATTAATCAGTTCTTGACGATGATTGGAAATTTTGAAGACAGTCAAATTGATTTAGAACTGGATGAAAGTGATCAAGGTGAAATGTCTAAAAATCTGAAGCAGACAATTAGAGACCAGAAGATAATTTAGTTGAAAGACAATATTTTTCCCAGAGGTTTAGTACCTCTTGAAAGAATTTTTGATGCTAATGATGTGGTAGTAAACCAGAAAAAGGTATCCCAAGATGGAGAAATGGAGGACTATAATTTAGGAACTTAATATGAGCCGAAAGTGGTCAAACTATTCAAAGGAGTTCCAAAGGAATAAAAAGAAAGGTATGTAGATGTTTTCAAGCAGTTTACGAATGTATTTGCATGGTCATATGAAGATCTGAAAACTTATGATAAAAGTATTATTCAACAAAAAATTCCATTGAAAGATGGGATTAAGCCTCATAGACAGAAGCTCAGATAAATTAACCCATTATTGTTGGCTCCAATTGAAAAAGAGGTAAAGTAACTTTTACAAGAAAAGATTATAGTTCCTCTAAGATATTCAGATTGGGTTTCCAATCTTGTACCAGTCAGGAAGGAAAATGGAGAGATAAGATTGTGTGTAGATTTCAGAAACTTGAACATAGCTTCACTGAAGGATAATTATCCTCTGCCAAAGATGGACTTTGTCTTGGAGAAAGTAACTGGAGCATACAGGTTATCCATGGTTGACGTTTTTTTCCAGGTATAATCATGTTGCTGTGGAGAAGGAAGATCAAAAGAAAATTGCTTTCACTACACCCTGGGGAACATTCATGTATGCCAGGATGCCATTCGGCCTCATGAATGCAGGAGCTACTTTCCAAAGGGCAATGGATATTGCATTTGTATGGGACGAATTTGTAGTTATTTATCTTGATGATGTTACAATTTTTTCAAGTTCTGATGATGAACATCTACAACATTTGGAGAAAGCCTTTTTAAAATGCAGGAAATATGGATTATCATTGAATCCTAAAAAAGCCTTGTTTTCTCTAGAAGAAGGAAAATTGTTGGGCCATATAGTTTCAAATCAAGGAGTGAAGATTGATCCAGCAAGGGTTGAATCCATACAGACAATTCCACTGCCTCGAAGTAAGCAGGATATTCAAAGATTTCTTGGAAAAATCAATTTTCTGAGGAGATTTGTTCCAAATTATGCTGAGATTGTCAGGAAAATAACAGATATTTTGAAAAAGGATGCTGAAGTAAAGTGGGAAAAAGATGCAAGGGAATCTTTTGGAGGAATTAAAGAATCTCTCCAAGAAGCTCTTGTTTTAATTAGTCCATATTACTTGAAGCCGTTTAAAATTTTCTCATTTGCATCCTCCTCTACAATTGTTGTTGTGTTGCTACAAAAAAATGAAGAAGGAAGTGAGCAACCTGTAGCGTTTTTTAGCAAAGTGCTTCGAGATGCAGAACTGAAGTATAATATCTTGGAGAAAGAGGTATATGCTTTGGTTAAATCATTGAAGACTTTTAGAACCTATATACTTCATTCTCAAATTGTAGCATACGTGCCTAATTCTGTTGTAAGGGATGTATTTGTATAGAGCGATGTTGAAGGGAAAAGAGGGAAATGGATTGCTAAAATCCAAGAATATGTTTTGGATATCAAACCAAAAAAGCTAGTCAAAGAACTAGGACTGGCTAAATTTATAACAAAATCTAATTTCCAAGCTTTGGGAAACAGTTTACTTGCACCTGTAGAAGAATTCACTGAAGAAGCAAATCCCATTCAGACAAAAGCAACAATTAAATATAAATTCCTCTGTTCAAACTGGTATAAATATATTATTCATCATTTATGTTTCCTTTCTTGTCCACCTTCAATTAACAGAGCTAGGTACAGAGCCTTGAAACTTAAAGCTCAGCCTTATGTTATAATTGAAGCTAAGTTGTATTGGAAAGATCCTGATGGTGTGTTGCCATTATGTCCAACATAAGAGGAAACCATAGAAGTGATTAAAGAGTATCATGAGTGCTTATGTGGAGGTCATTACAGTTGGAAAGTAACTACTCATAAGATTCTTAAATTAGGTTTTTATTGGCCCTCTTTATTTGAGGACGTATACAAGACTGTTAGAAGTTGTCAAAAATGCCAGTTGTTTGCAGAAAAGAAAAGGTTAGCTCCTTTACCTCTTCTCCCTGTTTTTGTTGAAGAACCTTTCAGAAAATGGGGATTGGATTTCATTGGGGAAATCAATCCACCATTAAGTGGGCAATTTAAATGGATTTTGACTGCAACAGATTATTTTACAAAATGGGTAGAGGCAGTCCCTTCCAGAAGAACAAATTATTTGGTTGTAATGAAATTTTTGGAAGAAAATATTTTTAGAAGATTTGGATGTCCAATGAAGATTGTGACAAATAAATCTCAAGTTTTCAACTTAGTCAGGTTTATAAACTTCTGTCAAAATTATAATGTGATATTGTCCCATTCCACAGCATATCACCCTCAAGGAAATGGATTAGCAGAATCCTCTAATAAAATGTTGGTGAAAATCTTGAAGAAGACAATATATGAGAACCAGAAGAATTAGGATTCAAAGCTGGTCTTTGTTTTATGGGTAGCGAGGATGACTACTAGGAGATCCACTGATAAGTCACCTTATGAATTAGTATATGGGACCCAAGCATTGTTTCCCACTCAGTTAGTAAGGCCAGTAATATCTTTTCTTCAAGATGCTCAAGAGGAACCTAATGCCTTGATTAGAAGAATGAATAGAGTGTTGGAATTGAGTGAAAACAGAAATAAGGTTAGAGACAATTTGGTCACTTATCAGGAGAAAATGAAGTCCATTTTCGATAGAAAAGAAAAAGAAATCATGTTTAAAAATGGAGATCTGGTACTAAAATGGGATACAAGAAGAGAGGATAAAGGGAAGCATGGCAAATTTGATCCTTTATGGTATGGTCCGTATAAATCATTGAGGCCAGAACGAATAACACTTTCATGCTGGAAAGCCTTAACGGAGAAGCAATAGAACTACCTGTGAATGGGCAGTATTTGAAACACTATTTCCAACACTAGAAGCAGTCATTTCATCATTGTACATATCTGGTTTCTTATCATTGTATATTTTTCATCAAGCAATTTTTGACTCCATGCCCGAAGTGAAGGCACAGATCTGCAGGTTCTTAGTGTTTCGTGGAAAAAAACACTATCCCCAGGTGGAGTCAGATGTTGTGGATCATCTGCATATCCTTTTAATTTTATATTAAAAATACAAAAAAATCTGAAATTGAAAGAAAATAAAATATGATAAAGTATTATAGTTTTATACTTTGGCATAAAAAGAAAATGTTTTTAGTTTGATGTATTAAAGTTTAAATATTTTAAACTTTGTACAAGTGGGTTTTGTATCAAAAGATTAAAGTTTGATCAATTCAATCGGTGGAGAGTGCTGACATTCAAAGTCTGAACCGGATGACCCAACCCGCGGACACTACCAGCACGATAATTAACGAAATGAGTGCCTCCGTAGTTGACTGGGTTGATTGCGGAGGCGATGAAGACCAACGGTGGATATAGATTGCGGGGGCACCAGCTGATGTAGGAGCATCGGACCCGGCCAGCAATGTGGAAAATTGTCCACATGTTGTGGCCTGACAGGGTGAATTTTATTACTGTTTGTTCAATCTCAATTTTACTGAGGAGGTCGATTCTTCATATAGTTTGTTATTTTAGTGATAAATGCAACTATTTTATTGAGATTTTCTCTAATAATAGGAGATTATGTTAGCTGTTTGTTAGAGCAATTAGTGGAGGAAATACATATAAAATGTAATAAGCAAAGATATTTGGGGATATAGAGTAAGTGTGGTGTGGTTTTGTATGGGCGAAAAACTCCAATGAATAAAGAAGACTATTTTTTGAAGAAAACTGGAGATCGTCCTTTGTGAAAAGGCATCAAAGAAAATCTCTGTTTTTATTACTGCTTATGAATAAAAAATAGTGTTTGCGCCCATTGTGTGAAGATCGATCTGTGCTATGAATGGAATAGACGTGGTTCATGTTAATGGCATGCAGATAAATACGTTGAAAGCTCTCTAAATTAGTTCGAACTGTGGTTTCAAATTAAATTTGATAGAATATCTATGTTATGACAATGATATGTGTTAAATCTCCCACAGCGTATAACCAAAACAGACTGCGCGGATTTTTGGGACAACGTCGGATTTTGGAAATCGTGATTCCTAAAATCTCGCCTCAAAATCCTGGAATTTGTTGATTGTTAGTTGAAATCTTAATTAAGTGATTCGAACTGCTGTTCAGAGCAGGAAAGATCTGTGGTAACAGAATAGTCTGGATACTCATTAGTTTGCGCCCAACAATCCCAGCAGTTGCATAATGGAGAACAAAGAACGCCAATTTACTTTGCCAGATCGAAAAACAAGTGTTTGATTTCGATGGATAGGAGATCTGATTGAAGAAAAGCGCTTGCAGAGTATGAGGACCACGTTGGTGTTTTGGAACAATGTCATGTTTATGAATACATAGCGCTTCTACATGTTTATGTCTGTATTGCTAATACGTTATTGATTGCAGTTTAAGTGAATCGAGCACAGAAGTTTTGATACATCGCGTTCAAGGCCAGCAAAGTTAAAAACGTAGATCTATTGTATAAAAGCGTTTTCTGGGCATAGATATGTGGTATTAGAGCGTTTTAACGTAGATACACAAAAATATTGGTATTAATTACGTTGTGGAAAATGCAAATAGATTGTATCGATTGATTCAATCGATACATGGTTGCTTTTATTGTTAATTGCAACTAATGAAACACAGATGGGGCGCAAAGGTTTTTGGCTTTGTTTGAACTGAGTGGCTGGTATCTGACATATGATACAAAACTAATTATATGGCTGCGCCCTGTACAAATGCAGCAAAGGGATTCAGATCCCGTGTTTAATATGAAATAGGATTCTATTTCAGCATTCCAGTGTTTTAAAAGTCAACAAGAAGTTTTTTTTTGTTGTATTTCCTGAACGCAGATTGCTTGTGATATTATAGGAGTGCACTCAGCGTTTTCAGGTTCATCACTAGCCAGAGCTTTTATTCGTACCCCGAGACCCCCTGCAAAGACGTCATATGCTGAATGGAGAGCAGCTGTTTTTTGTGTCAAATCAGTCCAACGGTTAAGTGACACGTTGCATAGGAATTTAACACAAAATCTGCGCCATCTATTTAGGGGTGTTTTTCATTTCGTTTTCAAAATACTTTATAGTTTGTTGCGTTTTGACCTTTTGCATTCTCCCGTCACCTTTCTGTTTTAGTCACCTTGCAAGAGTATTCCTTCAGCACCTTTTCTAATCATGGCTAAAATTTCTTCTTTGTCTGGTTCATCGAGCCACATTCCTCTCATGGATAATGAGAGAGACATTCAAGATACTGCGTCTTCAGTAATTCATCTTCCATTCTATCAACAAGTTGTATTGAATAATGATAATTCCCCTATCTATTCCGCCATGAAAAAATCTAGGGTCCTTTCTGCATGCATCCTGAAGAAACATTTATTCCTAGAGTTTATTTATTGGTTGGTTTCTGCATTGTATCCCAGAAAATGTTTCATGATGAATTCCCAAGGGGAAAATGTTCTACATGTATCTACCCAATTAATCCGCCAAGCCTTGTGTTTTCCTGAAGCCGAATCATCAATTCAATTTTCAGAAGATTCACTGGTTACTTACTATGAAAGTCTTGTAGGAGAAGAGTTCAATCAGTTTGTGTTCCATTTGAAGCCCAATATGAAGCATTTTCAACCAGAATGTGGAGAATTTTCTATGGGAGTTTTAAACGAAGACACTCGACCTGTATTAAGCAATATTGCTAAAAACTTGGGCAAAGAAGACGATGTTACAGTGGACAGGTCAGTCCTGGGAATGTTTGCCATGATGATGAAGCCAGGAATGGTCCTGGAAATTCCATCCTTTTGGCAAGAAGCAGTCAACTCACAATTGATGAGTCTTTCACTGATAGGTTCTTTTAAATTTCCCTCACTGATTGTCTACTTATTTTTATACCCAAATGTTGAAGAATTCATGCATTTAGGTCTAAATACAATGGATGTATACAAGCCAAGACAGCCAGTTGTATTCTAGACAGATATAATCAGAAGGTAGCAAAATTAAGAGGGGTTATTTGATTTTTCTAGTCAGTATATTCCCATTGCATATAAAATATTGAATGGAGTTCATCCCCCTTGTTTTTTACCCAAAGCCCAGGAGTTTCTACATTTAGGAACTAGCTGTAAATTTGGGGACTGGTTTGTATTTGAAGAATATTCAAAAATAAGGTTGTATGGAGCAAATGTTGAACCTTACAGGCTCCCAACGTTTGTACCAATGAGGCTTTTCGCCTTAAAATTTATTAGACAGAGCCTGAATGTTGATCATGTGCACTTTGTCCCTATGAAGAAAAGTCATATGTATAAATTGCCCATGAGTGTGGGACCTTTCATAATTAATATGAGGCAGGCGTTTGAGGAAGTAACAAAATTGTTGGAGGAAACACATATGCTACTAGGATGAAAATGGGCTTATGATCCCCATGGTATAATTTCACAGAGAAGAATTGAGAACGGATATTCAACTTTCATTCATGAAAGTAGACCTGAGCAGGAAAAGGTGGCAAACAAAGGTGAAATAAGTTCAGTAAATACAAGCATTCAAAATCCTATTATAACTGAGAAAACACACAAAAGAGGTAAAGAAGCTGTTATTGACTTGGATGATGAGGCACCCAGAGGTGAGAAGATGAAAAATTGGGATTATAAATTTTCAAGACATCACATGTAAAGAACGTAGTCACGCTGTTAACCAACTGGGCAGTGGTTTTTCACGCCAAGAGGGATCAGATCTCGTGACATTAAAATAATAGATGAAAGCTCAACTAGCCGTTACGATAACGACTAGTTTGACTTAGAAAAAGTAAATATTCCATTATTTATTTATTTAATTAATTAATTTTATTTATTTATTATTATTTTAATTTATTTATACAACTAATTGACCAATTAATTAATATAATGGTAAGTAATTTAACAAATCTTGGTATATATGTAATTTTGATTAAATTATATAATAATAAATTATTATTATTAATAACATAATTAATTCTTATTCATGTAATTTAATTTAAAACAAACCATCTATCAAATAGTCAAATATATCAAAAATAAATAAATAAAAAAATAAAAATAAAAATAAAAGATAAAAAATAAAAATAAAAATAAATAAATAAATAAATAAAAATAAATAAAAACAAAAATAAAATATAAATATAAATTAATAAATAATAAAAATAAATAAAAATATTTTATTTTATTTTAAATAATTAATTAATTAATTATTATTATTATTATTATTTATTTTTTAAATAAATAAACAAATAAATAAAGAGTAAATTAATTAATTAATTAATAAAAAAATTAAATTAAATTAAATTAAATTAAATAAATAAATAAAAATAAAATAAAAATAAAAATAAAAATAAAAATAAGTAAAAATGTGCCAAGAATAAGGCGTGTGAATCCAACACCCGTCGATATTCCAATCGTCATCTCTATTGAGATTAACTGGCCTTTTTTCAATTTCAATGGCCTCTCTCAACTTACGATGATGGAAATGGTCGATTCTATCAATGACCTTAGCATCTTCTATGCAAATATGATGGTTAGTCTTTTCTGCATGCTTAGCTAAGGCGGATGAGCGAGATCTTCTATGCTTGATATCAGCAGCATGCTCACAGATCCTTTGATTAATAGACCGACCCGTCTCACCAATGTAAGGAGTCCCACAGGAACAAGGAATGATGTAGACACCTTTTCCATCCCTGGGGTCAATCGGATCTCTAACCGATTTTAGAGAACTACGAATTGTATTAAGGGGCTTGAAATAAGAGGATACCTTATGCTTTTTAAGGATTTTAGCAATCTTATCAGTGGTACCCTGGATGAACGGAAGGCTGACACTGCCATACCATTCACTAGGTTCTTTTTTATTTTTATTTTTAACAGAAGGACCTTTCTCCGCTTTGAGGAAAGCTTTGAGGCCCTGCAACATACTATAACCATTATTACAAAAGACATTCAACAGATGGGTCTTTTCCCCCTCAAGGTGAGACTCATCAGATATTCTCAGCGCCCTAGTGGCTAAGGTGCTAAGGACGCCTAATTTTTGAGCAGGGAAATGGTGGGAGATAGCATGAAGATATTGCTCAGTATGAGTTTTCTTTCGAAAAACTTGATGGGAGAAAGAACCATCATCATTTCTAGAGATAAGTACATCAAGGAAAGGAAGGCTACCATCCACCTCATGTTCCATGGTGAATTTTATGGAACTAGATTGGCTATTAAGATGAAGGAAAAATTGATCTAACTTATCTTTACCATGAGGCCAGACAACACAAGTATCATCAACAAACCTTTTCCATAACTTTGGCTGGAAAAGAGCTGAGGAAAGAGCCCTAGATTCAAAGTCCTCCATAAACAGATTCGCAACAATTGGGGAAAGGGGAGAACCCATGGCAACACCACAAGTTTGCTCATAGAATTCACCTTCAAAACTGAAGAAAGTGGAGGTTAAACAAAGTTTTACTAAATGGGCTGTGTCTGGATCAATAGTGCGATTAATAACATCAATAGATGGGTTCTCCCCTTTCCCCGATTGTTGCGAATCTGTTTATGGAGGACTTTGAGTCTAGGGCTCTTTCCTCAGCTCTTTTCCAGCCAAAGTTATGGAAAAGGTTTGTTGATGATACTTGTGTTTTCTGGCCTCATAGCAAAGATAAGTTAGATCAATTTTTCCTTCATCTTAATAGCCAATCTAGTTTCATAAAATTCACCATGGAACATGAGGTGGATGGTAGCCTTCCTTTCCTTGATGTCCTTATCTCTAGAAATGATGATGGTTCTTTCTCCCATCAAGTTTTTCGAAAGAAAACTCATACTGAGCAATATCTTCATGCTAGCTCCCACCATTTCCCTGCTCAAAAATTAGGCGTCCTTAGCACCTTAGCCACGAGGGCGCTGAGAATCTCTGATGAGTCTCACCTTGAGAGGGAAAAGACCCATCTCTTGAATGTCTTTTGTAATAATGGTTATAGTTTGTCGCAGGGCCTCAAAGCTTTCCTCAAAGCGGAGAAAGGTCCTTCTGTTAAAAATAAAAAAGAACCTAGTGAATGGTATGGCAGTGTCAGCCTTCCGTTCATCCAGGGTACCACTGATAAAATTGCTAAAATCCTTAAAAAGCATAAGGTTTCCTCTTATTTCAAGCCCCTTAATACAATTCGTAGTTCTCTAAAATCGGTTAAAGATCCGATTGACCCCAGGGATGGAAAAGGTGTCTACATCATTCCCTGTTCCTGTGGGACTCCTTACATTGGTGAGACGGGTCGGTCTATTAATCAAAGGATCTGTGAGCATGCTGCCGATATCAAGCATAGAAGATCTCGCTCGTCCGCCTTAGCTGAGCATGCAGAAAAGACTAACCATCATATTTGCATAGAAGATGCTAAGGTCATTGCTAGAATCGACCATTTCCATCATCGTAAGTTGAGAGAGGCTATTGAAATTGAAAAAAGGCCCGTTAATCTCAATAGAGATGACGGTTGGAATATCAGTAGGTGCTGGATTCCTGCCTTATATTCTTGACATTTTTTACTTATTTTTTATTTATTTATTTTTATTTTTATTTTTATTTATTTATTTAATTTAATTTAATTTTTTTTTTTAAATTTATTTATTTATACTTTATTTATTTGTTTATTTATTTAAAAAATAAATAAATAAATAAAAATAATAATAATAATAATAATAATAATAATAATAATAATTAATTAATTAATTAAAATAAAATAAAACATTTTTATTTATTTATATTATTTATTAATTTATATTTATATTTTATTTTTGTTTTTATTTATTTATTTATTTATTTTTATTTTTTATTTATTTATTTTTATTTATTTATTTATTTATTTATTTTTATTTTTATTTATTTTTATTTTTATTTTATTTTATTTATTTATTTATTTATTGACTATGTTTGACTATTTGATAGATGGTTTGTTTTAATTAAATTACATGAATAAGAATTAATTATATTTATTAATAATAATAATTGATTATTATATAATTTAATCAAAATTTACATATATACACCAAGATTTGTTAAATTACTTACCATTATATTAATTAATTGGTCAATTAGTTGTATAAATATATTAAAAGTTTTATAAATAAATTAAAATAATAATAATAAATAAATAAATAAATAATTGATTATTTACTTTTTCTAAGTCAAACTAGCCGTTATCCTAACGGCTAGTTGAGCCTTTTCTACATCTATTTATACTTAATGTCTGGATCTGATCTCTCACATAGTCCTGATGATGAACCACACTGGTTGGTTCGAAACGCGTCGACCACATTCTTTTGCATGTGATTATTACCGAAAGAATTACTACTAATTTATATTATGGATCACAGAAGCTTAGATTCCAAAAATTAGGAAAAAAATTGTTGAGGATCATTCTTCTAATTCACCTAGTTTTTCCTTGCATTTGGGTGAAGAGTAGCATGCTCCCTCTTCCCCTGGAGGTCATGAATCCTCTCATGAACAAGTACCCTTAATCAAACAGGTGTTTTCACAAATTGAGGAGAGAAATCAAAGAATGAAGGCCAGCATGGAGGCCCAAGAAGAACATCAGGTTACTACCAATCAGACAAGATTGTTGACTATAATGGATCTTGAAAAAGATCAATTTAGGATTTCTCTATCACATCCCACAGGAATTTCAATTGGGTCCTCAAACAATTTTAATACTGTAAATGTGACTATGGATGTTAAAAATACTCCACTAATGGACAAAATGAATTTTCATATGCAGACCGGGAAATTGATTGTTAATGATCTCACAAAGACAAATGGAATGGCAGTTAAAGCTGAAAACATGTTAGAGAAAGTTATCAAACAATTAAAGCTAGAAAAGGCCAATTCAAGAGCCTTAACAGTCCAAAATGAAGAGTTGAAGAAGATTATTGTTAAGATTGGTGTAGACCCTAGTGATAAGACTGTTGTGCAGAAATTCTTGCAAAGTGCTGAAGTAGAGATATCTACATTAAGGAAGAAATTGAGGGTACCTACTGGTGAACACTCAATGGCTGTAGAGGTTGTAGAGGTAGAGAAGGAAAAAGAGAAGTTTTTGCAGCAACTTATGCAGAAGGATGAAGAACTTTCCAAAGTGAAGCAGACTGCAATTTCTTTACAAAATCACATCGATAATCATAATTGTACTTTTGTTTTTCCTACAGGTGATGCAGATCCTCAAGAAAAAATTATTCAATTAAATATTGAGTTGCATATGGCTGAAAGAGATAGAAAAAAGGCTCAAATAGATTTGGAGACTGCTACAAAATTGATGAAGGTCTTAGAGAACGAAGCAGATAAGTACAAAATGGATTTCAGAAATGCTGAAGCTGAGATCAAGAATATCAAAGAAAGAATGAAAGGTAATGTGTCATTAATACAAGCTAAGGATATCATTTGGACTGATATCATCTCATAAATGAAGTCCAATTGGTGCTTCCTGATGATTATTGCAAAAGAAAAAAACCTTATTGTGGAGTGTGAAGAACCGATTATGTCTGATAAGCAGAAAGGGATTAACAGAGAAATTTGGGCTAGAAGATTTATTAATTATATCAAATCCAAATCAGATCAAGAATTAGAGGAGAATGATATGCAGGATAAAATGTTGTATGCATTGGAAATTAATAAAATGATTATCAGGAATTATCTCAGAAAGGCTGCAGAAAAGAAATTAATAGAAATCAAAGAAGCAGTAAATGAATTTGATAAATATTTTGATAAAATGACAGGGATAGGCCTGCCATCATGTTGGGGAGTTGAGGGGAATCTTCTGGCATGGAGCTCTTATGAGAATTTACTAGTGATGACAAAAATCAAGATTGACAACAAGCATGAGAAGACTCAAGTACTTAAATGAAATCACACCTGTTGGAAAGTAAATCTCACTTAATTAAAGGAAAATGCACACTTGCATAAAATAAATGAAATAAAAAAAATATACTATGTTACCAATATTCACAAAGATGTGCAAAATGTGGTTGATGGGAGCCTTCCATTCCTCAACAAGCACACTGAATCAACTATCTCATCTTGGATATCAAAATAGCAACATGTATTTACTAAAGATGAAGTTACAAGATATTACAATAATTCTCTCTCCTCACTTTACAAGTCACATCCTGAATGGAACTTGGAACCTCCAACTATCAACTAGCCACTAGCTACCTATAACCTATAAAAACTAATAGTTAACAATAGACTACACAACCTAAATTTTTTACAACCCTTTGTATGAAGGGCACACTCCTATTTATACAAAAATTAAGGATAACTATACAATAAATAAAAATTCTCAACTATCTCCTAAATCCACATTTATCTCATGTGGTTACAACCATTCACCTAATATAAGATACAAATCCTCTCAAATTTATCTGCTATCCATGATTCTTCTCCTTTGGATGTGCTTATTTAATGATCCACATCTTCGACAAATATTCCACAAATCTTCATGAGGTGGAATTTGAAATTAGAATTTGTGGTTGGATGGCTAAGTAGGACCCTTCTAGAATCGCCAAGTAGGCCTACAATATCACAATACTTATACCACTTTTATATATATATGAAAACATGTTAATTTTATAATATTTAATCAGAAATTCACTTTAAATACTTAAAATAAATGACTTTGGAAAATATAAAGCTAAACCCAATGATCATGAAAATGGTTACTTAATGTAGGATTATGTAGCTACGAAATTACAGAATGAGGGAAAAATGATGGAAATGTGGGTAAAAGTGGATGGCATTTTGGAGGCCCAACAATCCGTCCATCATAATTGCAATTAGAAGCTCCAACAAAATAATATAGAAAATACAAACATCAAAATACATCAACAACATCCAATTTTGTCTATCAACTATAGGTCCAAATTGTTTTACAGGATAAATCCCAATGCAAATGATGATGAGTTACAAATGAGGCTCTCCTTTTATTTATATGATCCTTTAGAAGTTCGATTTGGTCTAATTAGCTTAATAATACCCTAAAAATAACTTTAATGTGCAAAAAAAAAACCTATTGGTGACAGACCCATCAAATATATTAAAAGTATGAAATAAGAATTCTTAATGAGGCTGGAATGATAAAAAAATGGTGTGAAAGGGTCGTTGGAAGGCCAAGATACGTCTTCCATGTGCCAAGATGAAGAGGAGGGTTCTCAAAATGATGACCAAGGGGGTGGCCCCTTGGTTTCTAAGAAAATTCTCCCAAGTTGTCATGGGGCACAATCAATGGTCTCATGGGTCATCGATTCGATCAATCATATTGATGCTTCATTAATAAGGGCTATAATGATGACACATGCCCTCCATTTCTCTTTGAATGAGACAAAACCCCATTTGGGCCATATATTAGCTGCCAAGTGTCAGGTTCAAGTATGTGGCCAGCTGGGAAACGTGGTCCAAGTGTATCATCATATCTATATAAGAAGGGCATAAAAAAGAAATTTTTGCTTTTGAATAATCCCATGGCATGGTAATCAATGCTCTATTGTGGCGGAGGCCCATGTCTCTCAAAGCTCACCATACAAGTGCCATTATGACCATATAGAGGAATTACATATCATATAGGGAGGCAAAGCCTAATATGAAACCCCATCAAAAATCCTGTATAAGATCCAATGCATCTCCTCACCTTGTAGTACAAAAATTCATTAGAGAAATTGAGTAAATAAGCTTGCTAATCAGGGGAAAAAGTGGACACTTCATAGTGGCATGCCTTTCCAAATGGGCTTCATAAGGTAAATTTGTTTCCTTGCTCAACAAGAGAGGTTAATAAAGGATCCTATTAGATGGTTTCAACCTCTAAGGGAGAAACAGGTCCATGGCACATCCGTCAAATGGTAGGTATCATGTGAAATGATGGTGGAATAGAGTGGGGCAACATGGAATGCTCTAAGCCACATGCCATGGTACAAGGGAAGCTATAATGAGGGAAGCCAAAAAATTGGATGTATATATGTGGGAGGGAGAAATCATGGTACATGAGCTACCCCTACCTTTGTTTTTCCCCCAATTTTTATGGTGTCCTTTGATCACCCATGCTTTTGTTAGTCTGTAAAATCAACATAAAATTAAATTTAGTCTAAAATGAAATTTTAATATAAATGCACCTGATCAAGCATGATAATATGATATTAGTTCTAATGCAAAAATCAACATGTAATGCATAATACTATAACATGCATATGAAATTTCATATGCTAAGTTCAATCATAAAGCCAATGCAACCAACGGCTCATCCATTCAATTGATAACACCCGCTACTATGATTACCCATAGAATGAAACAAAAGTAGAGATGGGAGGAATCAAATGTGGGAATATCAGGGTGGGAGGTGGGAAAATAAGACATCTAGACATCATAGAAAAGAGTAATGTGTGAAGGGAAGGACACTAAGTTGGAATATTGGATTATTTCCTGTAAATAGATGATGGATGATTGAACCACTAGGCTTATGAATTCCCTATTAAGATACTTCTTGAAAATATCATGTTTTGTGGTCACCCTGTTAGTGTCAGTTTCTGCATCCTGCTACCAGTGATAAAATAGACTCTTATCATGCCTTTTTAGGCTATAACATGCATATGAAATTTCATATGCTAAGTTCAATCATAAAGCCAATGCAACCAACGGCTCATCCATTCAATTGATAACACCCGCTACTATGATTACCCATAGAATGAAACAAAAGTAGAGATGGGAGGAATCAAATGTGGGAATATCAGGGTGGGAGGTGGGAAAATAAGACATCTAGACATCATAGAAAAGAGTAATGTGTGAAGGGAAGGACACTAAGTTGGAATATTGGATTATTTCCTGTAAATAGATGATGGATGATTGAACCACTAGGCTTATGAATTCCCTATTAAGATACTTCTTGAAAATATCATGTTTTGTGGTCACCCTGTTAGTGTCAGTTTCTGCATCCTGCTACCAGTGATAAAATAGACTCTTATCATGCCTTTTTAGGGTCTCATTTTCAAATTTTTGTCATTCCATTAGGTCATCATGGAAAAATTTGGTCACTGGATGTAGATCTAGGTTTGATTTCACTCCTTTCAAAACTTTACTAATTGCTAGCTCATTTCACCTCGCAGCTGAGTGTACCATCATTCATGAGTTGTCATCATCATTACATTCATTTTCATCATGTTTTCATTAAATCTAGAGTCTCCATTAGGTCTTAGGGTTCCAAGGTCATCAAATCATCATTTCATGCATAAAGTCCAACAAGTGAAGGAGTGACAATAAAGTATTTTCATCAGTAAATTTGATTTCAAAGAAAAATGTAATTTTATGTTCCTAATTTGTAATAAGTACTTCAGAGTTCCAAATAGATACAAATACTCAAAGTTCCATCAGTAGATGATCAAGGTTCCAAAAATCAATTCAGTTTTCCTAAGGCATCAAAAGATAAAGTTCAAAGGTTAAAGGTAAAAAGCAATGTAAGGTTGATTTTGAAAAAAGGAAATGTGGGTCCATGTCCATTTAATGATATGTATCCAAGTATTAAAGGCCCTCAAAGACCAAAAGTTACTATTTTTCACTCTTTAGCATCGATCTATCAAAGTTTCCCAAGCAAAAAACCAAATTTTCTCCTAAAAAAACCGAGTTTCAGCTCCATTGTTGCGCTTTTTCCACAGATGTTGCGCTTTTTGCAGTGAGCGCATTGTGCTTTTTGTAGGGGTAGCTGCACCTTTCTCAAGATCACTGCACTTTTTTCAGTGAAGGAGCCATGGCCTAAAATATTTTTTCCAAGGGTTCTAAATAGCAAAGGTTTCTTCATCCATTTACAGGTAACTTACATCCTCCTAGCCCCTCCTTTTAGCTCATTATCATAATTTTATGGTGAAAACCCCTCATTGATACCATGCCATGTTTTAGTGATTAAACCCTAGTTTTCAAAGTTTGCAAGCTTAATTTGTTTTTCCATAGACCCATTTACCTCCTTCACACTCTAATTCATCCCACACTACACTCACATCCCTTCATTCCCCACTCTTAAGCTATATTCCCTAAAAACCCTACGCCTATGTTGTGCTTTTGATCTAGGCAGCTAGACTGCATCCCTGAAATTGAATTCCCTATCCCATCCTCCTTATCATTTCAACTCCCCATAACTTCCCTAAGCTTCTTAAATCCCTTTCACCCTTCCCTAAATTTTCCCTCACCTATCCCAACTCCATAACCCTATCACCCCACACCCTTTTCCTTCCCCTTCTTCCCTAGTGTTTCTAAACAAAACTGAACATCATGGAGGAAGAGAGAAACAACATAGAGCCATCATACACTATGGACCTCAGATAGAGACATCATTAAGAGAGAAGAAGACCTACTATAAAGGAGGTAAAATCTTAAGTCTAGAGCCATCATACACTATGGAATTGATGTCATCACCCCTAGTAGTTAAATGTTTCCAGCATGTAGGTTGTTTGAGTTTTGTGAGATGGTCCAAAGAGTGCAGAGCCATCCTAATTTGACCAGGATATTCATCACCAACCTAAAACAATACCAAGTGACCATTCTAGGCATGAAATTCATCATTTCTACAGAAATCATTGCAGTAGCAACATGGATACATAATGTAGGTGAAAAGTGGTTCAAAACTAAATATTTGGATGCCTAGTTGTATGAACCTTACCTCAAAGAACCATACAAAAACATCAAGAAAATATTTCCTTTTGGTTAGTTTCTTAGTAGGTTTTCTTCGATGATGAATATCATCATGAAATATTTCACTTTTAAGGGAAGGTTCTCTAGGTTGTACAACTATCACATCACGTTACTCATGCATTTAACTAGGGTGAAATTGCTCAACCTTCCTTATTATTTGTCCATGAGCATTGACAAGATGGCCTACATAGTGAAGAACAGGGAGTATGAGCTTAAAATTAACAACCTCTTCCATCATTCACTCATAAAAATCATTGTCCTTCATCATCTCAAATAGTTGAACATTTCATGAGAGACTTTCATTAAGGCAGAGGTCTTCACAACACCACCAAATCAGCTTGCTAGACCCATTCCACAATCAGCATCAGTTTCTCACAAGCAAACTAGGTCATCTAGTAGGGCTACAGTTAAGAAAGGTAAAAAGGACAAAGAGGTCAAAACCTAATAGAGAGGACATAGGCAAGTGTTTTATCGACAAATTGTGGAAGGGGCCCTGCCTTCTACATCAACAAAACATGGATATCATAAGCAATAGGAGGCAGTTTTCCAAGAGAAAGAAACCCTTCACCATGAGGAAGAAAAGGAGTTTGACCTGGTGGACTTGGATGTCCAATATGAACATGAAACCTTAAACCTGGTCATCAAAGTGAAATATGCCAAAATCAAAGAGCTGTAAGATAATTTGGCACGGGCACAGTTTGTCATCTCCTTCCTTAAGCAAGAAAACAAACAGTTGAGTGAAAAAAAAGTACTCTTAGAAATGAAATTATTGAAGGCTAAGAGGCAATATTTAAAAGGCAAAGTAGTGATGGGACAAGATGATTTTGATGAGGATGAGGCCCAGATCACTAGAAAGAGACAAAAAACAAGGGTTCTTAAAAGAGCATTGGAGTAGGAAAAAGAACATGAGGCAGAACAACTCACCTTTGAGGAGAGGATTTCTAAGGAAATTAATGAGAATAGGGAACTTTGGCTTGAAATAGTAAACATACACCTAGAGAATCTTCTTCATAAGGAAAATAAGGACAATCAAATGTGGAGGCACATGGCTAATCACTATCACACCAAAAACAAATTTGTAATGTCAAGGTAAAACAGTTGCAGGATAAGCTCAAGGAAACCCTAATCAGCCAAAAGGAGAAGGGTAAACTTGACTTGCTTGATGATGCTTCATTAGTAGCTTGAAATACTTCATTAGGACCTCCTTCAGCAGTTTGAGATTTTTTTAGCAATTTTTTGGTTTTTTGGGCATTTTGGTCAAATTTTTCAAGCTTTTTACATAGTCAGCCTGCAAAAAGCATAGAGTGGGCCATGCTACGTTTTTTCTCAAGGCCTCTAAATCATGAAAAATATACATGGATGGATAGATAATTTCCTCTACATAAAATTTTGACTATTTTCAATCCAAAAATTAAGCTTTTGACAGGTGGAAAAGCCCAAAAACCTCCTAAAAAACACCTTTTTTCCACCTTTTTCAGCATCACACTGGGCTTTTTGACCAGTCTTGGGATATTTAATTTTTGAGGAGCTTAACTCCATCATTTTCAGTGCTTGAGGATAGTTTTGAAAACTATATAGGAATATATTTCCAATGAGCTATCTTGGGATCAATTTGGAGTTCAGGAAGGCATTCAAAAATAAAGTTGAAGGCCCACGCTGTGTTTTCCCAGGGTACGTTGTGTTTTTTCCAGTCTGCTGATTTCTTCCAAAATTTCACTTTTTCTCAGTTGATTGATGGATTCCAAGAAGTTTTACTAATGTAAATGTAAAAATGAAATGTAATTATGTCTTTTATATTTACTAGAGGTAGATACATCAATTAAATATGTAATTTTGGGTCAAGTAAATCAGTTTCATCAAAGATAGGGATGAGTTTGTTGACCTCCCTAGTCATTAGGATTCCGATTGAGGACTTTGGGGAACAACTCCACAAGTCATGGATTTACACCTGAGAGTGGGGAGAAGCTGTTTTGGTCTATATCTTTCATTTCCTTTTTCATTGTAAGGGTTGGATGCTGTGTAATTGATCTTTGAACACTAGTGTAATCAGTCATTTTTGGCAAGAACTAATAGACAGAGTTGCAACTATTTTGGTGGGATTATTGTGGTATGTGTTTTAGTAGTGTTTCCACTTATGTTTTCATATGTTTTAATGTATTATTCTTTCCAAATTCATTTCCATCTCTCAATATGATTGATTCCTAAGTTAGATAAGCAGAATTCATTATTTGATGCTCTATTTTGGAGGAATTATCATAGTTGTGTTTCACTTTCTTCTGATAGAAAATAATTCATGATTTCCATGCCCTTTTTGAAACCCTACCAGTCTATACCACACTCAACAAGATATATAAATGTGCTAAAGTATGTGCCTACCTTGCCCCATCAGATCTCTGCAATTCTGATCCTTAGTGCCCTGACCTAGTTCTTCACTGACCTAATTCACCATCCAGCACTCAAAATAAATCAACCAAACCCAAGAGCTTACTATAGCTAGCCTAAAATCCTCATTATCTAGTCAATTTGGCTATGATATCGTGCATAGAGCCCTCTCCTTCCTAGTAGGGCTAGCTACTAGGCCAAAGCGGTCTGTGGTTACCTTTTCTGGTCTCCTTCTCAGCCTTCGGAGATTCGGAGGAGTGATAACACAACCTAAGGTCAATATGGGAAGAGAAATGGGAATGATGATGTGAAGGGATATAACATGTGGATAGGTCAAGAGGGGGAACCACCACATGATTATTATCTTCAGAGCATGGCTGGGGCAAAGTGATATATTCAATGAGTTTCTTCTTCTCAAGGCCATACTGGAAAGGGGAAAATGATTATAATCTTCGATGCTGTGAAAAGGAGGGGAGGAATAATTTCTTGATGACTCATATATATCCCTAGGGTCATATATTGGAAAGATAAAGTCCCTACTCATGTCATCATCAAAAGAATAGATTGGGTCCTTATCAAAGTGATAGAAATTGATATCCAATTTACCTTATTTAACGTGTAAGTAACCACTAATGTCAACATCCAAAGGGCCAGTGGGGTAATCTTCCTTGAGGTTCTTGATCTGCCCAATGTTAGGAAGATAATTATCATAGAATATGGGGCTATATTTATTTCCACTTCCTACATGATCCCTTTCTTCGTGATCCTTTTTATCACTTTACTTACGCTGATTAGGCAAGATATAAAATTCTTGGTCTTCTTCCCCTTTGCCATCTTTACTGTTAATCTCATCTAGGTAGTCTAGAAATGTGCCTTCCTTTTCTTCATCCTCTTGGGTATTGATAGGACCCATTTCCTTGGTTTGAAAACAATATCACCTCTCCACAAAAATTTCCTAAAATTGATAAAAGTTAGAGATGCTTACTGGATGAAATTTACTATACCAATCCCAAGCACTTACCTTAAGTGTTGATGCAAAAATAATCATAACACATCATCTTTATCTTGTTGTTCCACAATGACCTCATTATAAAACTTTTAAGTTACCTTTTATAGAAAGTTATCCACATGGCTTTGGGAATTAGAGACAGTACTCCCATCAAATTTAGGCAACCGCTCTTGATGCTTGTCAGGAAACTGGTAGATGGGATCAAGGTATGCATCAAATTTGAATGGTTTAAATGAAGTGAAATTATGATAATCCATGGAATTTGGAACTCCCTGCTAGTGTAATTTTTCATAGAGCCCTTTCTCCTTTCAGGGAGGAACGTGTTGGAATTTATAGTCATTATGGTGTAAACATATATCAATGAGGACTTCAATTGATGAGATAATTTTAGGTTCACAACCATAATGTATCCATACGTCATTATCCTTAAGAGAATGTATAAATATATTTATAAGGGAGTCTTGGTTGGGGACTCTACCTTGTCGGATATATTGGGTAAACTTCTTGACATGATCATGGGCGGAGGTTGGATTACCATCATACTTAGTTACCTTGAATATTTTTGCATATTCATGGACAATTGGGTACCCAAGGATGGTGGTAATATCCAATGAAGGGTAAGATTATTCCCAATTTGAATTTTTTTTTGCATGGCATGTCAACCATATGAGGAGCAGCGAGGGTGAAATTAGAAATGCCTAAAGAGATTATTTCTTCACCATACAAGCATTGGCCTTAAAGTTCAATGAAGAAATAGGGCTTCGTTCTTCAAATGGAGTCGCAAATAATGATATGTAAATATTAAATCTGGGGAATAATACAAATGCCTCCTTTCCTCAGCAATGGCACCAAAACATTTTCCACACAATCTAGCAGATGTCATGGGAGCGGTTTGTGAGGGACAACTACTAGACTGAACAACAACAATGGAACAAAGACCCATTGTCACCTCAGTCGATATCCCTTACTCTTTACATACTTTCATTGATGGGAGGAGTCCCTATATAAATGAAATCACTCAATTTGTAGGGCTAATGATAAGGTGCAAAGTGATTTCCAAATTCCATTCAAATGATAGGCTTAGATAATGGCTTGATTTATTCAAGGGAAATATAACGATTCTCTAGAAAGGCTTATGAAGAGGCCTAGACCTAGGAGAAAAATATATTAGCAATACAAGGGATACTCCTTATTAAAAGGATTCCTATGGGAATGGGAAATACCTCTCATAGGTTTATGTAAGGTATAAAACATGTAAGGGATTGGGACCACAAGAGAGGCCTAGAGGAATCCAAGAGAGTCCCAGGGTTTTAAGATGATTGTTAATGGAATCTCTATGTCAAGAAAGGATGAGAAAAGGTAAAAACTGATCAAAATTCTTTGATTTTTAAAGAGAAAATGACCTTTGGAATGTCGCTAACCAAAGGTGGTTAAGGATAAGATTGATGTTGGAATTAGGGCTTAGGATTTCTCCTAAACTAGATACAGGAATCTCCTGAAATTTGGAGGGAAAATAGAGGACTCACTAGCACAGTTTCTTACCAACTCGCTCTTAAAGAAACACCCCATAAAAAAATGTTCACTATGCCTTAGGAGACCTTCTAGGGTTAGGGTAGAAAAATTGGAAAAGAGAGAAAAAGAGATTTTTTTTAGGGTTGATCAACTAGAATTAGGACCAATTCCTAGACAATTGGGATAAATGAAGTCAAGATTAACTTTGATGAAAGAACATCTCTCTAGCAAGGAGTCTTATGTAGCTTTCGCTAACCCTAATGAGGTAGCTACCCAACAAAAATAGGTATTTATACTTTTCTTAGCAATAAATAATGGAGTTTCGAGGATGTGAGATAAAACAAGTCTCTAATAACATTCGTTCACATCTCCTAACAAGTAATGCATGCAATACTTCAATAATCCAGTGATTTTCAATAATTCGCATTATATTAGTGCATAAAAAATGTTATGACAAGTTATTCCACACATTAGACATGAAATAACACACACACACAAACACAAATATATATAGAATAAAAATAAAACTTACTAAGAAATGCAAGTATATACATCCATCATAATTTCAATTAGAAGCTCCAAGACAAGAATAGTGAAAATTGAAATATCAAAATGCATCAACAATATTGAATTTTATCCATCAATTGCAGGTACTAATTATTTTACAAGAGAAATCCCAATCCAAATGATGATGAGTTACAAATGAGGCTCTCATTTTATTTATATTATCCTTTAGGAGTTCTATTTGGTCTAATTAGCCTAATAAGCCCCTAAAAATAACTTTAATATGCAAAATAACAACCCTATTAGTTGCAAGCCCACCAAATAGTTCAAACGTGTGAAATAAGCCTTCTTAATGAGGAAAAAAATGATAAAATAATGGTGCAAAAGTGTCATTTGAAGGCCAAGATAAGTCCTCCATGTTTAAAGACAAAGAGGAGGGCTCTCAAACAAATAACCAAGGGGGTGGCCCCTTGGTTTCTAAGAAAAATATATGTGGTTCTCCAAAGTGGTTGTGGAGCACAATCAATGGTATAATGGGTCTCCAAATAGATAAATAATGTCAATGATCCATCAGTAAGGGATAGAATGATGACACATGCCCTCCCATATCGCTCCAAACGAGACAAAACCTCATCTGAGCTCTAGATCAACTGCCAAGTCTCAGGTGAAAGTACATGGCTAGTTGGGAAACATGGTCCATGTGCATCATCATCTATGTATAATTGGGTAATGAACAAACAATGTGTGGTGTTAAAGAATCCCATGGCATTGTAATGAATGCTCTGCTGCGGAAAATTCCCATGGCTCTTAATTCTAATCCTACAAGCGCCATTATGACCCTCTATATGGATTGGATCCTATATAGGGAGCCCAAGCCCAAGGTGAGGACCCACCTACAATAATTTATGAGATCCAATGTGTCTCCTCAACTTAAAATGCAACAATTCATTGGGGAAATTGAGTAAATAAACTTGCTAATAAAGGTAAAAAGTGGACACTTAATAGTGGCATGCCCTTCCAAATGGGATTAAAAAGTTATATATGTTTCCTTACTTAATAAGAGAGGTTAATAAATGATACTATTAGGTGATTTCAAACTCTAAGGGAGAAACAGGACCATGGTACACCCGTAAAATGGAAGGTGTCGTGCGAAATGATGGTGGAATGGAGTGGGGCAATAGGGAAGGATCCAAGCCACATACCATGGTAAAAGGGTAGCAATAATGAGGGAAGCCAACATAATGGGTGTATATATGTGGGAGGGAGAAATCATGATACATGAGTTACCCCAACATTTGTGTTTCCGACCTTCTTCATACAATGTTTTTCCTTTTATTGTTTTTTTCTTTCTTTTGACTGCTTGGGGCTCCAAGGGATGAGAGCATGATGTGTATGGTAAAGTATTGATTATCCCCTTAAGGTGGGGTAGTTCATCGCCCACCAAGGGTTGGGGTAATCATGGGTTCCTCAATAATTCAAGGGGCACACATAGGGGCTCTAGGAACTAGGGTGATGGCATAATGATAGGGTGTAGAGCTCATGTATGGATTTTTCCCACATGCTAATTTTTTATGTCCCAGGCATATTTTTCATTTTATTTTAAATTTCTTAATGTAAGGGGAAAATTTATGCTTTTAACTTTATTTTAGCTACATATACCTCCAGGGCGTTGTTCTAGGTCCCGACCTAAGGTGTGGACAAGGGGAGGGGGAGCATAAATTCTTTTGGACCCAATGGAAAAATGTGGACCTAGATTGGAAAAGTGTGAAAAAGGGTTATAATGAGTGAAGGGGAGAAATATATATGGTGTCGGAAAGCAAGACCATGCAACCAAAATCAAGGTTTCCTATGTAAGGAAATTCATAAAGATAACAACTGATAGAGGAGGTCCCATGGGATTGGGATACAAGATTAACCACCAGATTGGGACAAGGGAACAAGAGTATAGACCAAGCCCATTATTTCCATTAAATCCACCAACTAATCCATGTCTAAATTTTTCCAAGAAAAGCAATCATAAACACCCAATTATATAATGAAAATCCATACCTTCGAGGTTGGAAGGCCCGCCTTCAAATATACGATCATAACTGATGAGTGAGGGCATGTACTGGTTGGATCAGGTGGCAGATAATGGTGGTACATCGAGATATCTAGTGGCTACAAGGGGTTGCTGGTTTCCGACTAAAGACAAGTCTAGGAGAAAAATTATCCTATATTTGTCACGCATTGGTGGTGGGTAATAGTTCTGATATAAAAGAATCCTCTTTTGGAAAATTAACAAATTTTGCTGCAAACTTAAAGAGACCATGGCATTCTATTATATGAAATGGATTGAATTCTAGATCATATTCATGAAGGCTTGTCATCTAGTTCACCCTCCTCTTGCCCAATTCTCATTACACAAAGAGCGATCTAACCATTGGGTGAGGCACACAGACCATAACATGACTTTTCAAGAGGTAAGGCCTAAAGTGATTCACTACCTTGTATACTACATAGGATTGTTAATCTATGGTGGGATAATTCAATTCAGATCCCCAGAGGCCAACACTCATAAACGATATGGACCACTTGTTTCCTTGATTGTCCTTCTAAGTAAGAACAACTGCAAGAGATGTGTTCGAAGAAAAGGTATAAAAAAAGAAATATTTCAAAAAATATGGACTATATAATGTTGGGGCATCAAAAATTTCTTGTTTAATATGGGAAAATGCATCTTTCTCCCTTTGTTCCCACTTATTTCTTGAGCATCTCTTATAAAGACTTAACAATTTGTCCATATTCGAGAAGAACTTCCAGAGGAAGTTGATTTTCCTTAAGAAGGATTTCATGGTTTTTCTTATTCACGGGAAAGGGAATCTGAGCAATAGTATTGACCTATGCTGGGTCCACATTAATTTTTCTCTTGGCTATGATGTGTCCCAAGAGGTTTCCCTCAGAAACTGCGAAGATGCTCTTATTAGGACTTAAATATATACCATATTTTCAACATTTCTCAAATACTTTCCTTAGATGGTCAAAGTGATAAGACATTAGAGGAAATTTTAGCCTAAAATTGGCCTCCAAAGGAAAAATAATAAATTAATAGTTAAACTAATAAAATAATATTTGTGAATTTTGTAGGGAAAATAAGAAAACTCCTCTTTTTAATTGTATTTTTGGCTTATCTCCTTATAGGTTTACTCAAAATTAAAGTGTAGATACTTGTTGGATGTATAATTAAATTCCACATCCAACGAGTAACCATTAAGCATACTGTTACATAGCAATTTGTCACCGTCCCTACAATCCCCATCCCGCACATTGGAGGGCTCATTCCGTGACCTGTGAGCAGAGACAAGACTTGAAAATACTTTCATTGCATCCCTTTGAAGATGACCTTTAATTGCCCTGAATACATCTCCCTGCAAAAAACCCTAAAAATAGCTCTTTTTCCATTAGCGCGGTTCCATAGTTCAGCCCTCGCACCAAGGGGGCAAATCCTCCAAAGAGGGTGTGCCAATTGGCGCTCTGTCATAGAGCCGCACCCGCGCCAACCATATTAAGAGATGTTTTTAAAAAATAAAAGGTGGAAGTTTCATCCTAACAAATTCCTGGACTGATATCTATCTTGAGTTGGGTGGTTTTGCTACGACAGGAAGTGGTTTTTCCACCTCTCATGGAAGCTTCCTTGATGATAGGGCCAATCCCATAATTATAGGGATCCAAACTTCCCTTCCTCCTTCTATAAAAGCTTTCCCATTTCCCTTGCAAGCTAGTTCCAGAATCTCCAAGTTCCCAAGAGCTTTCATGCTGCAAGAGCCTTCTTGATTCCCTAAGGCCAAATCCAAGCAAGGAGACTATTTCCAAGTATCCGGAGAGAGAGGCTTGTCCCATCCTTGACAGGATTTATCGAGACATGTTCTGCTGACGACCCACCAAAGGAGAATTCGGCGTCAAAGCTTTGGTTGTATTCTTATTTTTGACTCATTAATATTAAGCGACTATTGGTTATGGTTCCACTCTTGTTCTTGATCATGTTCATGAGTTATGTCCTCTTCGACTGACATATAGTTATATGTAATGGATTTTATGCTTGCGTTTGTGTTGTTTCTTGCATCTGCAGGTGTCCGGTCACGGAGATCGTGAGGATTGTGATCTGCCAGGGCAAAGGAACGGGAGCACCACCTCTTCTACAAATGACAGCGTTGGATTCCAGGTAAGCCTTCCTCGCAAGTCGATTTATTTAGAATTAGGAACCTGCACTGTAGCGTGTTTAATTGTTGCTAGACCCGATCTGGGCTAGTAGGGATCGCCTCTATCTGCAGAGGGGATTTACCTCCACAACAATTTTGCGACTCCGCTGGGGACTCAGCTTGTTGTTTGATTTGTAAACTATAGACGGAGCCTGAAGCACAGCCAGAAAGCCTTCGAAACGCTTTTTCTCTACATTAGCGGAGTAGATCAACGCTGCTTCAGTCAATCTCCGGTTTGGTTTACAGACTGAACAACTTGGAGTTTTGTCTTCTCTTTCTGGTCAATTTCTTGGTCTTGCTTGCTTGGTCAGCTCTTTAGGTTGGATTTTCCTATTTGTGTGGCTTTGTTTTAGCCTTTTTATCACTTGTCTGTGTCTGAGATTGCTTGTTTTTTATTTTTTCCATAGTAAACTCGGCTGGCGCGCTTTTCAGCGTGACAGTTGCGCCCATTGGCACAGGTTGCCTGTGTATCACCCGCGCCATTGCATTTCTGGCGCTAATTTCAAGCTCACAGTCGCGCCAATCCTGTGAGCTATTAGGGTTTACTGTGTTTCATGCTTTCTGAGGCTGACTTGTGATTTTGATCTTGTTTTTTCGGCTGTTTGAGTGCACTGGAGCCTAGTTTGACTGGTTGTAACCTCCATCCTTTGGTTGTTTGCCTATTTCTTTCGATTTTTCATACGAGCCCTAGGGCATCTAGGTACCTTTGTGAGTCGAGCCTCCCTTGGGAGTTTTCGGTTTTCGTTCGTTCAGTCGACTTTGGGATTGCTTCCTTGCATTCGTTTGACAGTTGTCTATCATTTTATTGCGTTTTTTGAGTGATTAATTTCGTTTTCATTCGAATTTCGCTTTGCTTCATTTTGGGCCTAGATTACACGGCTCATTGGTGTCTTTGGGACTTTTCTTGGTTTTGAGAGACTTTTGGTCTATTTGAGATCTGATTGTTCGTGCCATTGAGTGAAATATGTTTGTTTTTCTCTCTTAATATCATTTCTTGAATTGCTTCTCATTTTTTTTCGGTTTGTTTAGTGCATCTAGCTAACAAACATTGAAAATAAAAAAAATCTCTTTTGCTTTTGGTTGATTAGTGCAAATTGAAATCTTTTCGATTTTACTAGTAATTAGTGAATTTGAAAGAAAAGTTTTTAGTTTCATTAGTTGCATTAGAGATATTATTGATTGTCTTCTGATCATTTTGTTTGTGTAAAAATCTCTCAACTCTTCTGTAGCTAGCTTTCATCGAACAAAATGATGTACTGTGGCATGTAGTTTTGCATTTAGGAGATTTTTTAGACAGCACATTCGTTAGGGCCTGAAAACTGAAACGTAATAGAAGATAAACTTTAAAATATACTCAATTTACACTAAGGAAGCATTGAAATCTAACGAAACACATTTAGAGGTCTAGGCTAGAGATGTGTTCCGACGTCTTAAAACCTAGTAGCTGTCGTTCGCCTCTTGGCTTTAGACAGCACTAGTACGGACTTGTGCTCCCCGTACCATCGCGTATATAAAGGGAGACCCCTCTAGGTTTCAATCCTTTATCCATAGGAAGCCGAGTTTGCCGCCCTATACCCGTGATACACCGAACACAACATTCGGGGAGATTTCCTGCACGTACGGAAAGTCCTTGGTTGATTTCTCTTTCATTATTGAAACCAAGGTGTATATTGCAGTTCATGGTTATTTGGTACACCCTTTTGCCTAGTATTCCTGAGCAGTCATTTGATCTTTTCTGACTCCCTAAATTTGAAAGGATCAGCAAGTGCTTGTCCTTTCACGCTTGTGTCAAATCTGAAAGAGATAGAGTCACCTTTTTGACCGTTTCTCGACTCTTAAAACATGAAACGGTGAAGTTTCTTATTTTTCAATGTGGTAAAAATTAATCACCCACGATTACACGCCTTGTTAGAATTTGCTTGTTGACCGTTTGATCGTGTGTCTTGACTCTTTTTCAGCCCGTGTGTGTGTTTTATCTTTTTCTCTTGTCGTTTTCGCCACAGTGGCAGAACCCTCGATTTCGTCTACTGGTAGTCCTTATACAGACGATTCATCATAGGTTTCACAATCCTCTGCTGAACTACAACAACCCATTGTTTCCGAGTTTCCTGACGGGGGACCGGTTCTTTCTGAGCAACCCTTTGGGGGACCAGTTGCATTCGAATGACCGTTTTTCGACCCTGTGTCTGAATTGAGATTAGGAGCTAATTTCCTTTCTCTTACATCAGGTTCGCCTTTTATAGCTGTTGTTTTTCCTCCTAGTCCTCGCCATCTATTACGAGATCTAGTGGCAGGCTCAAACATGAGTGATTCTGGTGAGGAAATCCCAACGTCTGGTGAAGACTATCAGCTCTTCCCACTAAGATTATTTTCGAGAGACAACTCTAAAACAGCTGTCATGTCAACGTCCAGTCCCTCATTACCGATGGGGTACAGGTCTTTGGGTCAGATCATTTCCGCCGCAGCCTCTATGGGAGTGTCAGCTCCTTCTCTGAGGCTAGCTGCTCCTTCACCGGGGGTGTCCCCTCAGACACCCGTTACTTCTGTACCCGTTCGGCCCATTATCTGTGTGGCTGCCTCTACACCAGTTGACACGGCACCCTCTGCCAGGGCTATGCCGTCTCTTGAAGACATTTATTTAGCAACTGCTATACCGGAGAACATCTCTCCAAAGGAGTATCGGTTGTCCCTGCAACAGCCGAACCCTGAGGTTGGACCATCCTCCCAAGATCCCAACCACTCTTACTTTTCGCACTATGCACAGGATGGTACGCCTGTGTATGCTTTTCCAGGTCAGTATGATGAGCACGGGGACATTTTGCGTCTACCCGCTCCTGAGGCTTACCTCCATGCTCAAGGTTTACCTTATAACCAAGCTTATAACCCGCAAGGGCAACCTTTCCAAGGCCAACCTTCGGGCCCACCTGGCTATCCTTATGACCCATAGGGGCAGCCCATGCAAGGCTATCCTGCAAGCCAGAAAGGGCCATCGTATGGTCCACAAGGACAGTATTATAGCCCTTCTGGTCAACCTGTGCAACCTCAGCCGGGGTACCAACTGGGACCGATCTATGGTCCTGGGGGGCAAATCTAGCCTTCTCAACAGGACCAATCTATGGTCCTCTTGTTTCTAACGTTGCATATCATCTGGGACCATCCTATGGTTCTGCTCCAGGTCAAACCAGTTACCAGCAATCACCTGGCCCTATTCCTTCACCAGGCCAACCAGCCCATCCAGTGCAACCCGGTGTTCTGCCTCCAGGCCAACCGGCCCATCTGGTACAACCTGGGGCTCCTTTACAGCCAGGTCAACCTGCGCAACCGGCGCCGCCTATCTATCCAAGTTAACCTGTTCACTCAGGTCAGCCCTCTCATCCGGGTCAACCTGTTCATTCAAGGTAGCCCAATCATTCCATTAACCCTGCCCAGCAGCCGATTCATTCGATGCCGCAGCCAAATCAACAGTTGCGCCCTAGTTATCAGGCTCCGCAGGGTTCCACCTATCAGCAGCCGACTCATCCTCAGGGCGGTTATTATCCTCATGGTCAATCTCAACCGAATTATAATCAGCCCTGAGGCTCTCAGTATTATCCTCCTCCACCCGGTTCTACCTATACTCAGCAGCCAAATCCAAATGCTTCTTACACTGGGCCAACACATAATCAGGGTCCGTACTCTGGTTATCAAGCCCCAGACACTGGTTACCAGCAGCCAAATCAATCTGGTTATACGACCTACACCCCTTACGGTCAGAATCCTACAGGACAGAACCCATGGGGGCAAGGATATTCGCAACCATTGTGGAGTACAGGTACCGGTCCTCATCCCGGGCCTGGCATGCCGGTTAATCCGCCATTGTCATTCCTGGCCACCTTGGAGTTGCTGGATGTTTCAAAACTGACCAATGATCCAATTTTTCATAATCCATATTGGCCTCCAGTTCCTACCAAGATACCAAGTGATTGCCCCAAGTTTGAGGGTAAAGCTGGAGACGATCCCCAAGCGCATGTGATGACGTATCATCTTTGGTGTTCGTCTAACTCTTGGGTCGACGATTCAATTCGTCTCCGCCTCTTCCAGTGCACTTTGACTGGATCTGCTGCTAAGTGGTACATAGAGTTATCCCGTGGCATCTTCCAATATTTCAATTCCTTAGCCATGGCTTTTCTGACGCACTTTCAGTTACCGATTCGCTATGAAGCGGGGACGCACCTCCTGACTTCTCTGAATCAGGATAAAGCCACTCACATTTCTGATCACATTCATGAGTGGCGGCGCCGTCGTAGACTAATCAAGTTTCATATACCTGATCAAATACTAACTCACTGGTTCACCACCTCCTTTGTGAATAAAATCGCTCAAGATATTGCGATGGGAGCGTGTGTGACGGAGGAACAAGCCATTGCGCGTGCCCAATATCTAGATCTTGTATATTCTCAGTCTGGCACGCTTTATGATATCTTGCCTGATGCTCCACAGTCTAGAACCTCTAAGGCCCCACATACCCCTGCAGTGGATGGTGTCATTGGTTCCGTGTCTCAGAATTCGAAGAAATCTTCGAATGGGAAGCAGAAGTCTAATTATTCCAACAATACTCCTGCTAATCCCGCCCCGTCTGATTCTGGGAAAACCGCGGAGGTGAACGCCATTCAAGCCAATCCTACGAAGAAAACCTCCAAAGGGAAAAAGAAGGGCAAAGGTAAATCCAAATCTGATGCCCCAAGGCTAGAATCCAAATCTCGTACTGAGGATGGTTCTCAACGTAAACCGAAGTACCCCTGCCTCATTTGTGAAGGAGACCATTATACTAAGGATTGTCCGCGACGATCCGAAGTTAGTCAAATTCTCAAAGGCTCCAAAGGGACTCCGACAGTTCTAAAAGATCCATTCCCGTCTCAGCAGACCCAGATGGTTGAACAACCATCACCATCTGCACCATTTGGGTCCCAAGTTTTCATGATGAATGGTGCTGCACCTATCTCTGTCACTACACATTCGAAGGATTACAACGAATCGCGGCAGGCACCCAGGAAGGCAGTTGCGGATGGACCACCTCCCCCACCTGTCTCCAGTTCGTTGGAAACCGAGAAGCCTTCTCCTGAACCTGTTGTGAAGCCACCTTCTAAAGGTGTTCTTCAAATATCTTCTTATAATCCAAATGCTTGTGCCGCTCAACACTATAGTATTGTTGAGGATTTGGCACAGGCGCCTTCTTCTATGTCTGCACTAGAAGTTCTTCAAATTTTTCCTTCGCAACGGAAGGCTTTACTATCTGCAATCGGTGGCATTGATCCCACCGATTCGAGTCTTCTCACCTTCGATTTAGAGAATTTCACTTCCTGACTTCCACATCAGATCACTCTTGTTATTCAAGTCGGGATTAATGGTCTTAACATCCATAGGGCTGTCGTGGATGAAGGTGCCTCTACCTGTGTTATGTCATTCGCTTGCTGGAAGGCCATTGGCTCTCCAGCCCTTTCGTCGTCTCCCAATGCCGTAGAGGCATTCGATGGTCGGGAATCTAAACCCCTGGGTGTTCTCGAGAGTTTAGCGATCACTTTACAGTGGAAGACTGTCAACGTAGAATTAGAGGTGGTTGACGCCAGGCTCAACTACAATATACTTCTTGGCCGCAGCTGGACTCATGCCATGCTCTGCATGCCATCCACTGTTTTTCGACTTCTTAAGTTCCCTCACGAGGGAAAAATCGCCACGGTGGATCAGTTGTCCTTCTTCACCTCCACCTCCGAGAACAACGTTCCATACGTGGATCAGATTCTGAATCCCCCTGACAGTGTAGGACCCGGTCTCTTCAAAGACCCCGTCCTCATGGGTATTTTTCCTGCACCGCCACAACACACCGCTCAAGTTAACATGATTTCCAGGTTTGATGACCCCTGGCTCATCCCTACGCCTGAGCAGGTGTTTGAGTTTGGAGAATCAATGCCCTTGACTCCAGTAGAGATTAGCTACTGTGAAATTGTTACTGCATCTGATCCTCCACCTCCTTAGCATGCTCCTTTGAGCATGGCTCTAGACGTCTACTCTCAATCCCCCTGGCTTGGTCAGGCCGATTCGCCTGATCCTTTCAAAGAGACTTTTCCTTCTGATGAAGCCATCATTGAAACTATGTCTCTCGAGGAGCTGCCTTGGGGTGATAGACATCATCGCTCCTCTTTCATGCCTAGCTTGGGGGCAATGACAGATTGTCTAGAGCGTTATGCATCTCAGGTTCCTACTCCTCTCCAAACGCCCATCTTGACGCATGAGGTTTTTTCGGAGGGAAACCTGAGTAATATCACTCAAACATTCCCGATCAACATCTCCGTTAAACCGGGGATCATTGGGAATGTACATGATCATCTCCCTCCTGAGCCTCCTCCTTGGAGCTCGTCGAAGCATAGTTCTTCCACTTGTGTTAAGCTCCTAAAATAATAAAACAAGCTGCTACGAGGATAGTTCTTTTAAGTGTGTCAACCTCGTTAAAATAATGAAACACGAGCATTCTCAATTCAAGTTTTGATATATTTAGTTCAAATCTCTTTTTTTTTCAACCTTCACTCCATTTCCTATGGACTGAAGCTTGGGGGGCATGCACCTCGAATTGAGACACCATGCTGGGGGGCATGCCCATCTTTAGTGTACATAAGTGTGTGTTTTTCATTTGTGTGCATGTGTGGTGTGGTGTGCGATGTAAACATCTTTCTGTTGATCGGGTCTTCCTGATTGTGCAGATGTCGATTCGCCCGCTTGTTGGTTTCGCGGATGGTGACTCTTGCAGTACCAGGAACCTGTCTTTGGCGGCCTGGGTAATCTATGATCCTGCTGGTGAGTTGGTCAACCTGCAAGGTGTGTGTCTAGGACGTACTACAAATAACATCGCGGAATATAGTGTTGTATTAGAATTATTAACTGAGGCTGTAAACCTTGGTATCCGTGAATTGCTTGTGTATCTAGACTCACAAGTTGTAGTATTACAACCGAACGGTCATTATTCGGTCAGAAACCCATCCATTTTACATCTGTATCTGCATATTCGTTTACTGGAAAGAAATTTTGACTATATTACATATCAGCATATACCCAGGCATATGAATACATTAACGGATGCAATAGCTAATTTGGTGTTAGATAGACATTTGCGCAATTTGTAAATCATCATCACATGTAAAAGGAAAATCCATCCAGAAATAGATATGTATATATATGGATATCGAAATGTTTACATAGTGTGCGTCGCATAGAATCAAAAAATATATATGTTCGTCTTAATACATCTGGAGACGACATGTCTCTCAAAAAATATGCATGATAAAAACCCCTAGGAGTCTAATCCGCATGGTGCTCATGATAGCAGGTGACTGCACGCACTAAGCATCTCAGAAGTCGGTGGAGGCGACTAGGCACTCCCACCATATGTCTCTGGTACGCCATCGGTACTTCCACCAGCCGGGCGTAGTCTGGGATCCCTCGGGCAATGCCCTCGAGATTCTGGATTAACTCCCCCCCCTCTGCACCCTCTACCTGAGGATCAGGTGCGGGAAGAGTCCTCCGTGTGATAGGAGACATACCGGCTGGTCTCTCTGGGCCCACATCTGCATACATATAAAATGTGTCAAGATGGATATTTATTAACAAAAAAAATCATAAAACATAAAAACAAAAAGAGAAGAGGTCATACCCAGCTCCCTGTCCCAATCATCTCCTTCCGGCAGTGGGAGATCTGGGTCTCCAGTGAAATCAGTTCCTGCATATGGCCAGTCTTCCACTACGATCAACTGACGCCGCAACCACCCAAAAAACTCCGGCCTCCAGGACATCTGTTGGCCTCCTCCGGCTCTGGGCATCAGTGCCACCCAGCGAGCCATTCTTGGCTCTCGTGGAATCGGCTCAGCTACTATGGCCCCTTGGCCCTGGAAGATTGGTAATCATTCCATAATGAACGATACCAGGATGGAACCGTAGCCGAAATGTTTCAGTTTGGCCTGCTTGCATTTCGTGAGCTGTCTCTTCATGTTTATCGTCATTGTTGTGGCCCAGTCAAACAATAGGGGAGTCATACACTCTGAGGCTAGAAAAAGTTGGGCCTTTGTGGCCTCGTGCGGTGCCTGCGACCCCGCAGCCCGCGTGATGGTATGCAGCACCACTCTCAGTGCCAGATCAGGAATGGTGTGGATGTCCACCTTTCCACTTCCTGATCCCAGTTGTGCCCCTCGGCACACTCGTGCCATCACTTGCTCCATTTTATCACCAGACGGTTTGCTCCCTGTCAATATGGGTACTGGACCTCTGCACAATAATCTAGTTATGAAGTACACGTCAGCAACCACTAGTTCTAACACTTGATCCTGCAACTTGAATACTTGTTCATCTGCGTCCCACATATTGATCGAGTACTGTAGAAGCTCAGGCTGAGCTCGTAAACAAGGTGTTAGGAAAAACTTTTTTAGCCCACAGTTCCTGAGCGCATTCATGCAAGTTTCATTCTCCATGGCCTGTTCATCCTCTTCACCGTGATCCCTCTCTTTCCACTCAATCACCATTTGCTCGGTTTCCTGCATCAACATGATCACAAACCCTTAATTAGATCTCTGATGAGCTTCAAAATTCATCAAAATTGATTAAAATCTCAAATTTTTAGGCGGAAATTTGGGTTCCGCCGCTGGCGCAGCTATTTCCTAAACGGTCGCGCCAGTCGGAGCGAGTCCTTTGCATATAAAATCCCATTGGCGTGGGTCCATGCCCGATACCTGCGCCAATGAGCGGAGCCCTAAAAATTTAAAAATTCACCACAGAAGTCTAATGCATGATGGAAAAATATTAAAAAATGGATTGAAATGGAGTACAAGGAAGCGCCTCTTACTTGGAACTGACGGAACTCTGAATGGTAGCCCAAATCGATCTCAATCACTGTCAAAAGTTCGCACACAAACTGGACCACTGCTGCTCTTCGGTGAGGTAAAAATTAAAAAGTAATTTTATTTTTACCATTTGACATATTTATAACTTTTTGAACTCAAAATAGGTCCTAAAAGTTATTTTTCTGAATGTTTTAATATATTTTGTCGAAAATGGGTTTTACACTTGCATTTTTGTGCAGCGACAGGTCTTTTACGCAACTTAGACGGCGAAACGAGTTGTATTTTATACTTTTTCGGACTCTGTAAATACACGAAAAAGTCACTCTGGAGTCATCTTTCAGCTCTTTTCTGACTCTCTAAACATGAAAATATTGCCGAGGCCCTTGTCATTTCGATCTCGTTAAAATGGACATGAATCGACATCTACCCAGTATACGTTTACCCCTTTTTCAGGCTGGGATGGATTATTTACGAAAAAGGAATACCCTAGCCTATCGCGACTAGGAGTTTTTCTCGGATATTGTTTTCTACCTTTTCGGGTCCAAGGAACTCTCTACGAAAAGGGACTGCTGGAGTTTACTTTTCTGCTATCTTTTCAAACTCTCTAAATATGAAAATACGCCGAGTTCTTCCTTTGTCAGACTCGTTAAACCCTGATGACATTGGATTCAGTCGAAATGACGTTCTCCGAGTTTCTCCTTCCTAGGGCTCGTTAAATGTACTAGGATGGATTCGCCCGAAGGGCGAACTTATATTACAAGCATATGCTATCCCCTTCAAGCTTGTTATAAAAAATAATTGGGGTACTTGCCAGAAATGGTGGGGGAAAATGGAACCAGTATCATTGTCGTGTCGGCAATACATCGCTCTTGAACATGGCACTTGTCTGCATTCGTGTCGGGTTGGGGACATCTCATCTCATTCTTCACTTGCCTCTATGGGTTTGGATAATCCCTTTTGACCTCTCATCTGCTCATTGGCTCATCACCATGACCTCTGATCCGTTGATGTCAAATACTGCCGAATCTACTGTCGTGTCGTTTATATGTTCAAGAGAAGTTGACCTCTGCAAAGCATCAACCTCCCTCTGATTCTCATTTGATTCTGATTCACAAAAAACATCATGTTCCTCTGTCTCGTGTCGATGATGTGGGAAACATTATGGCCCACCTTCGATCAAGGTCACTTCCTGTCGACTTTAGCTCATTATCCGGGAAGCTAATCTAGAGACTCCCTTATGGTACCTTGGAGCCTACATGCCTCAATGGCAGGTTCGTCGCATTCGATGTGAGGTTTTCATTATTGGCCTCCGATCGAGTGATTCTACGGGTGTTCGACACCAGCTCATTGATTCGCATGCCGTAGCTTGTACCTATAGTACCTTGAGAGCCATTGTCATTATTGGTGGTTCCTCTCGCGTCTGTTAACAGCTTTCATCATTGGCTGGTAATCAGGCGATGTTCTTGCATGTTCGACTTCAACTCACATATTTGCATGCTTGAACTTGTACTTTGTTCGGGTCAAGATGGAGTGCAAGACCCTGGATTGTGTCTGTTGTAATCCAGGCTGTGATATTGTGGATTATTATGATTATTTACATGACTCACTAATTGGATGGCTGCGACCATACCTGAGTCTATTTATCAATCCTCACTGGATGGCTGCGTCCATGCCTTGGAACTAGATTATTGTAAACTCTGTTATGGATGGCTGCACCCATACCACGTATATATATCATGTATCTGAGACATCATTTGTACTTCGCTCCGTGGGTTTTCCGATGGCGGTGTTTTCAGTTGGCATGTTATCGTAAAGCATTTCACCCCTCTCTCTCTCTTTCAGGCCTCATGCTTTAGGGGGCATCTGTTACACAAAAATTTGTCATCGTCCCTACAATCCCCATCCCGCACATTGGAGGGCTCATTCCGTGACCTGTGAGTAGAGACAAGACTTGAAAATACTTTCATTGCATCCCTCTGAAAATGAGCTTTAATTTCCCTGAAGACATCTCCCTACAAAAAACCCTAAAAATAGCTCTTTTTCCATTGGCGCGGTTCCATAGTTTAGCCCTCGCGCCAAGGGGGAAAATCCTCCAAAGAGGGCGTGCCAATTGGCGCTCTGTCATAGAGCCGCACCCGCGCCAACCATATTAAGAGATGTTTTTTAAAAATAAAAGGCGGAAGTTTCATCCTAACAAATTCTTGGACTGATATCTATCTTGAGTTGGGTGGTTTGGCTACGAGAGGAAGTGGTTTTTCCACCTCTCATAGAAGCTTCCTTGATGATAGGGCCAATCCCATAATTATAGGGATCCCAACTTCCCTTCCTCCTTCTATAAAAGCCTGCCCATTTCCCTTGCAAGCTAGTTCCAGAATCTCCAAGTTCCCAAGAGCTTTCATGCTGCAAGAGCCTTCTTGATTCCCTAAGGCCAAATCCAAGCAAGGAGACTATTGCCAAGTATCCGGAGAGAGAGGCTTGTCCCATCCTTGACAGGCTTTATCGAGACATGCTCTGCTGACGACCCGCCAAAGGAGAATTCGGCGTCGAAGCTTTGGTTGTATTCTTCTTTTTGACTCATTAATATTAAGCGACTATTGGTTATGGTTCCACTCTTGTTCTTGATCATGTTCATGAGTTATGTCCTCTTCGACTGACATATAGTTGTATGTACTAGATTTTATGCTTGCGTTTGTGTTGTTTCTTGCATGTGCAGGTGTCCGGTCACAGAGATCGTGAGGATTGTGATATGCCAGGGCAAAGGAACGGGAGCACCACCTCTTCTACAAACGACAGCGTTGGATTCCAGGTAAGCCTTCCTCGCAAGTCGGTTTATTTACAATTAGGAACCTGCATTGTAGCGTGCTTGATTGTTGCTAGACCCGATCTGGGCTAGTAGGGATCGCCTCTGTCCACAGAGGGGATTTACCTCCTCAACACATACTTTTGAGAATACCCACATTGATAAAAATTTAAGATACATTAAAAAAGGGTGTTCAACGCACTTTTTTAATGTATCTTCATTTTCTATCAATGTGGGTCTTCTCAAAAGTATGCATAATGGGTACACATTAGTATTGTGCAATTTAATTCCGCATCCAATGAATGTTTACACTTGAAATTTGAGTAAACCTATAAGGATATGAGCCAAAAATACAATTAAAAAAATTAGTTTTTCTTCTTTTCCCTCCAAGATATTTACATGTAATTCTTTTTAAATTTATAGGATTTTGATTAGTTTAGATATTATGACATTAAAATTACATGAAAATTTAACGGGAACTTTTAGGATGAAATTTCCTCTAATGCCTTTTCTTCGAAAATACTGTAATACCATCTAAGTACATGACCACACTTTGTTCAATAAAAAACACAAAATGGGATGTCCATAGCCCACTAAAAACTAGCTTTGGCATTTATGAGTCCAAATGGCATCTGCCGAATTATGAATGTAGCCCATTTAGTCCTTAATGTAGTTTTTAACTTGTCAGGTTATGTTACCAGAATTTGGTTGCATCCAGAAAATCCATCTAATAGTGAGAACATTTCTGACCCAGATACCGTCTGGAGTATCTGTTCCATAGATGGCACAAGATAATTATCTCTATATGAATTCTGATACAGGTTGCAGAAATAAACACATAAGTGTATCTCTCTAGGCTTCCTTCTTACAAGAACCAAATTTGAGACCCCATTAGAATGACAAACTTTGAATGTGATCTGAGCGTCCAGGATTTTCCTTAGTTCTTGTTGAATAAGGGGTTCAAGTGTAGGATGAAATTTTCTCAACTTCTGCTGAAATGGCTTGGCCCCCTCCTTAATGGGTATCACATGCTGGATAATCAATGTGTCATAGATTTTTAAGTTATCATATGTCCACACGAACACATCTTTGTACTGTTTGAAAATATGGAAAAAGGATTTTCTCTCTTGGGGAGAAAAACAAGTATCGAGGTTCACATATTTCAGATCTTCCTTGGTACCCAAGTTAACTTATTCATTTGATAGTGTGGAACTGTGGGTCTTAGAATTGGTTGGTCCCTTAAAATGGTTTTGGAGGTCATAAAGCTTCTCCAAATATACCACACCCTTAGGCATGGGGTTCCCTTTATATACCTCAAATAATTCATGCAAATCCTTCTTGTGTTCATATTCATTTATTGTTACATATTTAAACACGTTAGCATTGGCCATGAAATCCGATATTTTTTGGTCATCATTGAAAACACGAAAATTAGTGACATTATTAGGTATAGATGGATTATTGTTGGAGCAGGGTCCCCTACATGAAATTTTGATGTATTTTTGTAATATTTTATAATATTTTAGTCTGGCGCAGGGGATTTGGGGTGGGTCAAAGCCCCTAATGAATTGTAATGGGTCAAAGGGTATACCAAGGGTCCGAAAACCATAGTTTGTAGACCATAGAGTAGTGCAGGATAAAATAGTATAAATAGATGAATAAGGTTGTGTCTAGAAGTAAGTTTCAGATTAAGTTTGAAGAAGAATATTGGATCTATGTACATTTGTGCAGAATTTGTCTAGGTAAGGGCTCCTGTTGGCTGTGTGCGTGGAGACCCTAAGTCCTATTGTGTGCGGACCCTGCTAGATGTGTGAGCGGGCTGGTAAAGAGTATGTAAGTGGAATCTAAATTATTAATGAATGAGAAGAACCTTTGCTAATATTGAAATATCTTTGTGTTCTGTTATGGGTTGTGCTATATGTTGATTTCTGAGTTATGTCTATGTGCTGAATATTGTTAGTTAATTGATGCGCACGTAGATATGATTCTTTAGAGAGTAATGAATGCATAGATCTGGCTATGTTTTGTCACATAATTTATTTTGTTAACTAGTTATCATATGGTTTACAGGCTTCACATGAGATACTTAGTCAAGTATATTGTTAAGGGTTTCTGGTTAGGGCTTCCTCAGTGCAGGCATGTTCTAGATCTAAAGGTACCCACTTCATTAACCTCTCTCTCTCTCTCTCTCTCAGGGTGTGGAAACCTGGTTCCAACACCTTCCCATGCTACTTCGGGTGAGACCTTGACTTGTGCAAGTAGGTCATTGCCAAAAGGGCCAGTAGTACATGGGTTTGTTGGTAAAACTCAAACGTGAACCTGGGTCAAGACACCTCAAACCAGCAAATGGTTATGTTTCCAGGATTAGGCCACACTAAGGATTAATGCCCTCTATTGTTAGATTATATGCAGGCTGGGGGACCAAGTCCATTACACCCAAGGGAAATTTTTGGACCAATTACCCCCACACTATGGTGAGATAATTTTCGAGTAGCAGGAAGGCATGATACAGACCATTGCCCACAATTAGGTACCTATGTCCCAGAACTGAAGCAACAGTGGTGCAGATTCTACTCGTCAGTGGGTCACGATGAGAAAAATTGTCGAACGTATGACTTGATGATATTTAGGGGGAATTATATCGGGTGTAGGCTGACCCTTCATCACCAGCATCTCCCTCCAGGTGAGGGGGATCCCCTGCAATAGGTCAGGGAGGAGGGAGAGGCAGAGGCACAGGTCGAGGAAGAGGGAAACTAATTTGCTACAACTGTGGGGATGCTGGACATTATGCAAGAGACTTTTTGAACCCTACGCACTAATACTACAGGTATTGTAGATAGTTCGATCATGCAATTGAAGATTGTCCTGTGCTGATAGCTAAAATGCAGGAAAAACAACAAACGCTAATGAAAAATGTACAACGGGTTAAGGCTAAATCACGCAATTATGGGCCCAATGTCAATGTAATTACATGCTATGGAATTGACACTGGAGGATCTGAGGAAAAAGCTGTGACCGAAATTCTAATTAGGAAGGCCTTTGACAAATAGGAAAGCCTGGACTTGCAGAAAGAGAAAGAGGCCTTCATCAAAGATAGGAAGGATTTTTCCATGGATGAAGCATTCACCTTGAGGACTTATGTGGATCCAAAAGCAGATAAAGAATTTAAGCCATTCCTTCAAGCATGTATGAAGTTACTGTGCAATCAGAAGGTGGTGGATAATCTCCAAGTATTAATAGACAACTGTGCAGAAAAGGAAGTCCCTCGAATGAAGGTTATGGCTGTGAGTAAGATTTAGAAGAACAAGAAAAGGACTGGTTGGGAGATGCGTATGACTGCGTAGTTTGGAGAATATGAGATGGACCAATTCATCCTTGATTTGGGATCTTATGCCAATGTCCTGCCCAAACAAACCTAAAAAAGGATGGGAGAACCCAAAGTGGAGTGGTCCACCATTCAATTATGTATGGCTAACCAACAGAAGATCATTCCATTAGGCAGACTGTCGAAGGTTGTCATAGAAATTGCAGAAGTTAAAGTCTATGCATATTTCAAATTAATCCAGATTGTGGATGATGCGAACCCTTACCCTAGGATCTTAGGAATGGATTGGGCTATTGACATGGCAGGTATCATCAATCTGAAAAGGAGGATCGTGGTCTTTGAGAACAATGGCACGTAGGTAATAGTCCCTCTGGATCCAACAGAGGGTGAACGATATACAGAGACAGTGCACAAAGAGGAGGATGTTGACCATATTTACAAATTGAATACCTGGGATGATGATTGGGTCAACCCTACAGCTGATGGCATGTTGTGTTGGGAGAAATACAACTGATGTCTATCAGAATTGGATGGCGAGATAGAAAATTGGCAGAACCGATTGCATGATGTGTTTGAACTATGGTGCCTCAAGATCACGAAGAGCTTCTAATGCATCTCCTCAAAGGTAAGATATCTGCTTTACTTCGATGGTTCTGGTAGTGTTAAGGAATTTCTTAAAGCATTAGAAGCAGATGTCCCTGAGGAACGAAGATTCTAGGCACTTGACTTGGCTATGCGTGTGACCCCCGCACAATGGTGGGAAACCCACAAGGGGGATTTTTAGGACTAGGGGGAATGCTGAAAAATGATGATATTGTGATTTGAATCTCTAGTCAACCCACCCATGGAGCTCTTTCCGGGCCGTGGGGACCTGCACAAGAACTTGGCTATGTGGATGGAGGTACGTAATGAAAGGACCTATAATGAGTGGGTCCATATGTTTATTCACACCTTAGAACCTATCCCCACCTCCTAGTATGTAGATGCAGAACTACACCAGTGCACTTGTCGATAAGGTAAAATGACAGAGAATTTCATGGTGACATTCAGTTTAGTTGGAGGGACGGAGAAATTGGATGAAGCCCTGAAAGATATAGATTCTCTTGTCTTTGATGATTCTTTTCCTCAGAAATAATGTGCTACGACAACTTGGGGTGCGCAGTTCCAGGATATTTTCAACTATCAAAATTTGTCAGTAGAGGACTGTGACTAGGATCCCTAGAATATCACCATCCCAGAGTCAAAAGGAGAGCACATAGTTGTAGGACCACTATTGTAGACAGTCGATGTTACCAAACCATTAAAGTTGAAGAAGCCAACATTGGGACGAAGGAGAAGCCCAAGTTGGCCAAAAATTGAGATTACTGGGATGATGATACTATTGGAAAGATTGCATAGATACTGACCTAACATCAAGACCTAATCCCTACGAATTTCTCTAAGCTCAAGGGAATCATAGGAGATCTAGGTGTCATGAAAATCACCTTGAAGCCAGACGCACGTCCTATCAAGCAACAACCCTATCAAATAAACCCTAGTTATAAGCAAAAATTCAAGGAGGAAATAGATAAGATGGTGGCCGCAGGTATCATAGAACCAGTAGAATAGTCTGATTAGGTAAGCCCAATGGTGGTCCAAGAAAATAAAACCAAAGGAGAAATAAGGATTTATGTGGATCTGCACAAACTAAATGATGCATGCATGCATGATCCATTCCATATGCCATTCTATGATGAAATCCTGGATAAAGTTGGAGGTCAAGAAGCCTAATCATTCACGGATGGGTTTTCAGGGTACCATCAAATCATAATTTCACCTAAAGATCGTAGAAAGACAACCTTCGCAACCGAATGGGGCTCCTTCCAGTACACTATCATGCCATTCAGACTAAAGAATGCCCCTGCTATTTTCTCGCGTGTAGTTGATGTAGTATTCAAATAATTCATCCATAAGTTTCTGGAAGTTTATTTTTATGATTAGATAGTATTAGGATTGGTGAAGAATCATGTGTCGAACCTACGCATGATGTTGGATACATACAGAAAACACCAGATCTCGTTGAACCTGAAAAAGTGCATATTTTGCGTACCGTTTGGAATTTTTTTGGGGCACATCATATGTCAGTAGGTATTGATGGTTAACCCAACCATGATCATGGTTATCATCACTTTAGTAGTCCCCACCACTAAGAAAAAAATGCGATCCATCTTAGGGCACACAGGTTACTACAAGAAGTTTATTCAAGGGTATGCCTTGATCACTGCGCCAATGGAAAAGTTGCTAAAGAAGGATGTGTCCTTTTTCTGGGATGAGGAGTGTCATAAGAGTTTTGAGTTGCTGAAAGAAAAGATGGTCACTACACCTATTTAAATATTTCTAGATTTGGAAAAGGTCTTTCATGTACATGTGGATGCATCAGGGATAGCTCTGGAGGCTGTCTTAGCACAACCAGGAGAAGGAGACATTGATCATTCAGTTGATTTTTCTAGTAGGAAACTTTCTAGCGCAGAGCACAACTATTCCACTATCAAATGAGAAGGATGAACAATCGTATATGCCCTGCAGAAATATAGGCACTATCTATTAGGAGGACACTTTAAAATTTTTACTGACCATTCAGCTTTAAAATACCTGGTCAACAAGCCTGTGTTAGGGGGGAAGATTTGTATATGGTTGCTACTATTTCAAGAGTAACTTTGAGATTATTGTGAATCCTGGGAGACTGAACGTAGGACCGGATCACTTTTCTTAGATTGAGAGTGGGGAAGAGCCAACTAGTATGGAAGACGGATTACCCGATGCGCGATTTTTTTCTATCAAGGTGGTTGACGAGGACTTTGTAGAAATTATTCACTTCTTGATCACTAGGATGACACCTACAGACTATTCAGTACAACATAAAAAGGATTTGGTGGCCTGCACAACTTATTTCACTCTAATTGCTGGTTAATTATACAAGTTGGTAGCAGATGAGGTATTGCAGAGGTATGGATTAGAACATGAGAGACAAACTATCTTGGTTGAGGCCCATGGAGGGGTGGTAGGAGGCCACTACGCAGGGAAATCCACTGCGTAGAAGATGCTGAGGGCTGGGTTGTGGTGGCCCACATTGCATAGCGATGCACATGCATACTGCCAAGCCTATGACACATGTCAATGAACCAGGAAGCCTTCGCGTAGAGATGAAATTCCCCTGCAACCATAGATGGCTTTGCAGGCATTCGAAAAATGGGCTATAGAATTTTTAGGACCAATCAATCCCCTGGGAAAGAAGACTGGCACACGTTACATTATCACTACCACTGATTATGTGACGATATGGGAGGAGGCCAAGGCTGTTAAGGATTGCACTTCAGATACTGCGACACACTTCCTCTTCGAGCATATTTTGACCAGGACTTGTTGTCAGGAAATCTTGATGAGCGATAGAGATACACATTTTTTTAATGAAACTATTGAAGCTTTGATAGAAGAATTTCAGATCCATCACATGAATAGTACCCCGTATCACCCACAAGCCAATGGTGTGGTAGAGGCTTTCAATAAAATTTTGGAGATTGCACTTACCAAGGTTTGTAGAATTACTGGGACGTGCCCATACCCTTGGTGTTATGGGCCTATAGGACTACATGCAAGAAGCTGATAGGGAAGACTCCTTTCAGGATGGTCTATGGACAAGAGGTCATCATGCCCATGGAATATATTGTCCCCAGCGTGCGCATTGTGGCCTATACAAATATGGAGGAACCTGATATCATGGAGGAGCACCTGGAACAAGTGGTCACCTTGGAAGAAGATCATTTCATTGCTAAATTTCATCAACAGGTACAGAAGGCACGAGAAAAATCTTAGCATGATCGACACATCTGACATAAGGTGTTTAAGGAAGAAGAGTTGGTTTTGCTCTATGATAGTCAATTTTCTCGCCACCCAGGGAAGTTTCATAAGCATTGGTTGGGACCGTGTATAGTAAAAGAAATCACTGATGGTGATTCGATGTGCTTGTCCATGTTGTGCATAGACTACCTTCCCTGGTACGTTAATGGAAATCGTCTGAAACCATACATGGACAATCTGGTGCCCACCAAATGACTATATGGCCGGAGTGTCAGAATTGGAGGATCTGCACGAACTATGAGGAACAGGTAGGTGCGATGGAAGCACAACAGTAGTGTGAAGGTGAGGTGGTGCGAGAAGGTGAGACTGAGGCACACGACTAGTGCACGTCTAGGAAAACTAGCCATTGGGATCGTACATCGAGGAAGAAAAATAGAATTTTCATTGGGAGTGGCAGCCTGGCCACATTTAATGAAGCAATATTAGGAGATTTTTTAGCGTTCCTATAGTAGTACCGGGCATTTAATGGTCACCTTACCTTTTTTACTATGGGCGGCTTACAATAAGAAGGGCGGGGGTTTTAGTTGGCCCCTTTACTATGTTAACAATTGGCACACCGTGATCCTCTATAAGCTATGTTCTTTGGCCACCTGGGTGATCTGCATGTTTGGTTGTGAGTCCCCTTCTGAATCCAGTAACCCTGAATTCATATTTCGAGCCAAGATGATGGCCACCAATCCTGTAGAAGAGCTTTCGACGCCTCTCATAGTGTCTATGGCGGAAGAATCAGATGAGGTCCAAGAAGTGGTTCTAAAGATGGAGGAAGTTTCATCCACCCAGTGAAGGTGAAGGTGAAGGTGAAAGGCAAGGGAAAAGTGTCGACATGGGCTAAATCTAAGCCTCGTACCTCCTCGAGGAATGTTCTGTCTCCCAGACAAACTTCTACGGAGCGACCCGCGAAAGGTGAGCCATCTAAGCGGCCGCTGACTGACAAACCACTGCAAGCACAACCTGTTTCTTGGTGGACGCCATATGTTAAGCCACAGAAGCCTTAGAAACATAAGCTACAAAACCTTGATGAAGTCTGGGACTGCCTACAAATGCCCTTATGTCCTTAAGAGGTCCCTGTGGTCGGAAAAATGCACGACATGCTTCCCCAAATGAATTTTGATGATTATGATCTCGCCAATGAAGTGACATTTTCGGAGCTGGCCCCTAAAAATTACTTGGAGCGCGTCCTATATGATATTGTACTGAAGGTAGAACCAATGCTATGGGCATGCGGATTTCACAATGTGGGCATCCTCAACATGCTCAGGATCCCCTATTTTGTGTGGTACCCCATTACCAGCCTCTGCGTTTTCGAATTGTTGACCCTGGTCCACGATGGCGCACTCTAGATCTAAGGAAGAATCCTAATTAGTGTCGCACTAATCTAGAGGATCACTATCCTGCCTATGAGGGGGCCCCATCCACTGAAGGGCTTTAGTAAGAGTACCGAGACGAAGGTTTCCAACAAATTAAAGGACACATACGTGGTTGAGCGGGACAAACGGGTATTTTTGGTTCAGACTATCAGTGATCAGGCGGTGCGTGTGGGCACCAGTTCCGGTGCATGTGATTTCCTTGGCGACAAAGTGTGAAAAAGGGGTACTCTATAATTGGTCACAATTCATCTGTGAGCAGATTCTGGAGAACTTGTGCGAGTCCCAGGAAATGGGGAAGCCATTCTACAATTCGTGGCTTCTATTACTAATTTCTTTGGTTGCATGGGAAACCTCAAAGGACACAATCCTTCCCGACATCGAGCCCAGCCTTTTCGAAGGGGCGCATTACACAAATTTATCGGATTCAACGAATGCAAAGCTGGTCGAAGAAAAAAATATTTTCTGGGTTCTGTTTTCTACTACATTAACTCAGGTGATTCATTCCCAACCATGCCTCTCGCCAATCGTATATGAGAAGTATAAGAGCATGGTGATTTTTTACAATGCATCACATAATGATCAAGACCCATAATATCCATAATTGGTATCCCCTACCCTACATGGTTACAGAAGAGGAGGTTGACCAGGTGGTCGCCTCGTGGCCAAAATCATGGAAGATTGGGTCTTGGGCGAAGGAGGCCATGCAAATATTTCAGGACCTTGATGCTATCATCTGTAGTCTAAACCACACGTCGAAGTAGGTCACCCCAGCCGCTGCAGGGGCTCAATCAAAATAGTTGGTTGAAATAGTGTAGAACTCCATAGGCCAAAGTGCAGGTATGTTGATCCTCGTTGTTGCGAATATCGAGGCACTCGAGCTCAAAATGAAGACCCCACTACCGCTGTGACTCAGGACAAGTTACAAGATTATGTTGGGGGCCTGTTGGAGTGAGGTCCCCTGCATGAAATTTTGATATATTTTTTTAATATTTTCTAATAGTTTGGGGTGGGTCAAAGCCCCTAATGAATTGTAATGGGTCAAAGGGTAGACCAAGGGTCCACAAACCATGGTTTGCAAACCATAGAGTAACATAGGCTAAAATAGTATAAATTATGAATAAGATCGAGTCTAGAAGTAAGTTTTGGATTAAATCTGAAGAATAATATTGGATCTATGTAAATTTGTACAAAAGTTGTCTGGGTAAGGGATCCTGCTGGCTGTGTGCACGGTGACCCTAATTCCTCCTGTGTGTGGACCCGCCTGGCTGTGTGTGCGGGTTGGTAAAGAGTCTGTAAGTGGAATCTGAAGTATTAATGAATGAGAAGACCTTTTACTGATATTGGAATATCTTTTTGTTCTGTTATGGGTTGTGTTATATGTTGATTTCTGAGTTATGTCTGTGTGCTGAATACTGCTAGTTAATTTATACACACGTAGATGAAATTCTTTAGAGAGTAATGAATGCATAAATATGGTTATGTTTTTTCACATTGCTTATGTTAACTAGTTATCGTATGGTTTATGGGCTTCACATGAGTTATTCAGTCAAGTATATTGTTAAGGGTTTCTGGTTCAAGATTCCTTAGTGTAGGCATGTTCTAGATATAAAGGCACCCGCATCATTAACCCCTCTATCTCTCTCTCAGGGTGTGGAAACCTAGTTCCAATACCCTCCCATACTACTTCGAGTGAGACCTTGACTTGTGCAAGCAGGTCATTGCCAAAAGATCCAGTAGTACAGGGGGTTGCTGGTAAAACTCAAATCTGAACTTGGGTTAAGACCCCTCAAACCAACAATTATAAATAACCTCAATAGAAAAACCATCTCTAATATGCGATAGCCTAGAAAAAATGTTAGCCAATGTGTATGTGGCTACATTGTGAATCCCATGAACATAATTGATATTAAAAGCCTGAAATTAAGAAATGAGATACCATAGCTATTTCCAATAGTTTTTAAGATTAGGTGACACACAATGAATTATATTTCGTACCTAGCGTGTGGAAAATTTTGAGCCACCTATTACCTTTAACACCTCCACCTTAAGGTCTATGGATTTCTGTAATCCCATAATATGTGCCTCGTATTCAAAAATTTTATTCATGCAATCAAATTCCAATAAACATGAGATCAGGTACTTGATCCTTTATGGGTCAATCAAAATACAACCAGCTCTAGAACCCTCTTGTTGGAAATATGATGCAGAGTGTTGTCCTTGATGGCAACCCACTGAATGAAGATGACGACATGAGATTGTTGACATGTGTTGTCCTTGATGGCAAACCACCTGATGAAGTTATTCTTGACCTGATGAACTTGGTAAATGATGTAAATCTGATGTGATATGATGATTGTTGATATTATGATCTTGAGTGTTGTCCCTGAAAGGCAACCCACTTGATAAATATGATGGCAACTAACTTGATAAAGTTGTGCTTGCTAGAATATGTTCTTGATGAAGAAAATATGATGTATCTACAGTGTGTACAGAAGGCAATGAAGAAAGGAATTCAGAATGTGCTCAAAGTATGATGAAAAGAGTATGTCTCTATGAATACGCGGATCTGTCTAAGGGAAGTCGCGTATGCACGCGGAAAAGAAAGTTCCAAGTCGCGTATGGGTAAAAGCGCTCAAAAAGTGCAAAACCAGGGGCCCGTGGTATTGAAGGCTCGTGGTATTGAAGGCTCATGGTATTGTTTTGGCTCATGGTATTGAAAAAGGGGCCCGTGGTATTGAAAAAGGATAAACATATATAAGGAGAAGAAATTCATTGTGCATATCACAAGTGTGGTGCAAGATGTCTGAGCTTGAATGAATACTTCTCTCTGAAGTAGATCTGAATGGAAAGGGTTACACTTGAAGATAAATCTGAATCTATGATGCACCTATGAAGAAATGATGAAGTTGGATATCTAGATCTGAAATGTATTTTGTATCTGCTAGATATGTTTATAGAAGGCTTAGATCTGAGATGAGGCGAACATCTGTCTGAAGTAAAGGGTTGAATCTGAACTGAATGTCTGATCTGAAGAAGTATGTAGCTCTGTAATGGTTGAAGATCTATACGCTACTTTGCCGCAGAAGAAGCGCGTATATACGCGGCTCCGCTAAAGAAAAAGCGTGTATGCGCAATCAAATTTTCCCTATAATAAGTACTGAAGTATACGCTGGTTGATGCGGACGGAAGCGCGTATATACGCGACATCAGTGAAAGGAAAGCGCGTATGCAAACTAGGGTTTGCTGAAGTCTGTGGTAAGAAATTTCTGATCTGTTCTGCTGGTTTTTTGATATCTGTCAGTGAGTTATATGTATCTGTTTCATGGTTGACTATACTTAAAAGTATGGAAAGGGTCCAGTTTGAAAATATGATGAAACGTGGCCTACAAATGTTGTTCTATTGAAGTTGTTGGATCCAGTGTGAAAATTGATGAAACGTGGTCCATAGAGGTGTTGAGGGTTGTAGCCTTCAGTCAGGGGGTCGTAGCTCCCTTCCAGGTGAGGCTGGTAAACGAGATCAGGGGGTCGTAGCTCCCTTCCAGGAGAGGCTGGTAAACGAGTTAGGGGGTCGTAGCTCCCTTCCAGGAGAGGCTGGTAAATGAGCGCAGGTGGGTGCCTGCGTGCTGGTCAAGTCTGCGCCAGCACATATGTTGTAAGATGTTTTCTCTATAATAAAATATTGAAGGCTGAGCAACTGCAGCGGTGGTTTTCTCCCGACTTGGTTTTCCACCTAAAAATCCTGGTGTTCATGTGTGATGCTTTGTGTGATGGTTTATTCTGTTCTTACTGCACATGTTTACTGTTTATTGAACATCTGATGAATGAATAATGGAATGATATAAGCAAAGAACTAATGACATAATTAGATCTCTGTGTATACGCTAGTTGCATGAAAGATATTCGCGTATATACGCGAGTTTACTAAAGGAAAGTAGCGTATGGGTTTTAAGGAATGAAAAAGTGAAAAGTTTTGAGTATGCAGTAAATACTGATTCACCCCCCCCTCTCAGTATTTTTCCCAACAATTGGTATCAGAGCAGGTCCTTCTGCAGAAGCTTGATCGCTTGAAGGAG